>JANAVB010010600.1:18603502-18891896 GCA_029216955.1 Iris pallida
AACACACTAGCAATACACGCACGCACACATGCAGCATCCGAGCCCATGGGTTTTCAACCCGAGCCGAGCGGCTGAAAGCCCCTTTTTATGTG
This sequence comes from Iris pallida, assembly GCA_029216955.1. Taxonomy (NCBI): domain Eukaryota; kingdom Viridiplantae; phylum Streptophyta; class Magnoliopsida; order Asparagales; family Iridaceae; genus Iris; species Iris pallida. Next base: position 18,603,595 of record JANAVB010010600.1, read on the forward strand.
TATTTAGAGAGAGAGAAGAGAGAGAGAAGAGAGTTTTTTGTCAAAACCCTAATCTAAACGCTAGCCGCCAACCCAGGACCTCGTCGTCGACTACTTGGACGACCCCCCGACCGTCGGAGGCCGTCCATCGCTGGAAAAGCGCGCACCTGCACGCGTCAACACAACATAACCAAACCTCCAGGTACCTATTTCTTCGTCTCGTTTCTACGTGCACACTCGATCAAATCGTGATCCGTAAATTCCTACGTGTAGTCTATATAACCCTCTTGGAACCCTGACAAATAGATTCTATATAGCTAGCCTTGTTGTCGGGAAATCGACACGAAGTTGCCAAAAAATCACGAAAAACAGGACATAGAAACTGTCCCGAAACCCCAACTTGGCGGTCGATTTACGACCAGAATATCATGAACCTTGAAACCCATCTGAAGAGACTTGTAGAAAACTATATCTAGTTTCTGATTTTATTAACTGTATGTCACGAAAATCGATTTCCAAAAACGAGAAAAAAACTGTTTTAAAAACTGAATTTTTAGAAAAATGTCCCGATACGCCGTTCGTCCTGTCAATCTGGACGACGTGGTCGCGAACCGAAAGCATTGAAAGGTGCGTATCGACTTCGTGGATGTGTGGGCTTTAAAGGAATTCAATTGGTCACGTGTGCGCGACGAATTGATACGTATCCGTCAAATTTACCGTATCGACCTTTTGCAAATTTGTCAATTACTTTGTGCACGTTCGTCACATCGAGACGAAACTTGTGCCACAGGACTGTATTATTTTCTGGTCTTGTATGCCAAGTTTGGTCCGAATCTGAAAAAGTCGACCGGAACGCTATTTTGCGGGCCCGTAACCCAATTCAACGGGCGAATTTGTGCACGGCCCACGGAATTCCACTTTGGACATACGGTTGAGTTCGTCTCGTCAAATCGGACTTTTAAACATGTAGTTTGATGACTTTAGAGACTGTAGGTTCTGGCACGCTTTTCGGTACAAAGCAGGTCCAATGGCGGATATCGTTTTGACCCAAAATTACCGTTTTGCTCCTGTGTCTAGAATTGAACTAATGGGTGTAGAGCATGGAATTTCAGGACCAGAAATCCTATACGCCTAACATTACATGCGCCAGGAAGCACAAAAAAGAACTTGGCACAGCAAACAACAAAAGCATAGACATCAAAAAAGGATTTTTTTTCATATAAAAGTCTATTAATGTCTAAAGACTTTACACAGGAGAATTTACAAAGAAAAAGACCCTAAGTCTACAGCTAGGCGCAGCAACCGCCATGCGCTCTCAGTCAGGCGCATCTCTTCAGCGTCCCAGTCAGGCGCATCTCTTCAGCGTCTCAGTCAGGCGCATCTCTTCACGTCTTAGTCAGGCGCATCTCTTCAGCGTCCCAGTCAGGCGCATCTCTTCAGCGTCTCAGTCAGGCATCTCTTCAGCGTCTTAGTCAGGCGCATCTTCAACATCTCAGTCAGGGACATCTCTTCAGCAGCTCAGTTATGTGCATCCCTTCCGCATCTCAGTCATGCGCATCATGAAGTCTCAGCATATGCGCTCCACTTCGACCCGATCGGGTGCTTCGACTAATGAAGCATTTATTGAGCAAGGGTGGGTGATCAACCCCACCCTAGCGGGAGGAAGAGCTCTCCTCCGCGGCAAAAGGAGGCTTTCAACACAACCAGAATGGGCAACACCCACTCTGACAGAAGAAAGAGCCTCCAAAGCCCAAGGAAGATGATCGGGGCACTGCAATTTCGATCTGCGGCTCTTCCATCATAACGGAGACGAGGCTCGAGCATCCCGATCTTCGGATGCAACATGCACCCTCCGTCTGCCTCAGAAGCCCTCGACTCCGACTTTCGGATGTAACAGTCACCTTCAAGCGCATAAACGAAGACAAGTCGTCGCATCTTCACCCTCGTGAGCATCTCGTCAACAGAATGTGCTCGAGCAAACAAGTTCATTTCGGGAGGACGTGAGAGAACGAGAGGCAAACTCTCTCCTTGCCACTATTTATAGGCCGGGCAAATCAAACCCATGCGCCAAGTGACGGGCTCTCCGAATCCCGTACAATAAATTTGTATTAATGGTGATGAACCTGACGCTTCGAATTCAGCCAGGTCAAAATGGCTATTTAAAGCACTTGAAGATCGTAACAGTCGGACCAATAAAGACGTGTCATGCAAACGGATGTGCCGGTCAGACCGTGCATCATACAGACGGGCCCATCAGCACCAAGCGCCCATAAGGATGTACCCCACGTGTCCCCATGCGCCTAGTAGAACGCAGATCGACGCACCCACTCAACAGCCCACCACCCGACAAAGAACATTAAGTGCTGAAGTCTGACACGACAGCAGCCATGCCTCGATGACAGAGCAGCAACAACTTTTTCAGAAAAGAAGCACCGCTGACGTCAGCGTCATTATTACTTTCCTCCGGCGGTTACAAGCCACGTGGCCGCACAACTATTTCGCATGCGCCTCCGCAGCCATGCGCCCAAATCTCTACATTTGCCTCAAAAGCCATGCGCCTCAGACTTTTCTCTGATTCCTAAAGACAGAGGTCAAGTCACTACTGAAGTCCCGCATGCGCCTCAAAAGCCATGCGTCCAGACTGGTTCGTGACTCCTAAAGGTTACAGGACAAAGTCTACTCATGCGTCCAATCCTAGGCACATCCTGTCAGAGTACTCTCCACCAAATCCGAGATCTTTGAGTTACGGATACGCGTCACGTGTCTTTTGACTCAGTTCAGCCGATGAAGGGGTGCTAACCACCCAAGATCTCAGCAACCGAAAGATCTTCTCCGTTGCTACGTGTCAGCTCTGCCGTAGCCCACAAATGCAACAAGATGAGTTCAACTCCTCAATCCGAGCGCGCCGCCCATGCGCCTCCATCAGCAATTACCACGTGGCATCCCCACAAACAAGCGCATCCTATATATGCGTGTACGAGCAGCCAACCTGCTGCTTATAAATAGAAGGATCATTCCCTCTCACACACACACAGGGAGATACCCAGAGACTGTCAGAGATCAAGACACACAGTCAACCAAGGCATCAGAGTTTACTCCCAGAGATCGGAAGAGACACTCAATGACTTCTTCCTTTCCGTAAGCTCCAGCACCCAGAGCAACTCAGACCTTTAGAGAACCGAGAACCGTCGTCAGATCGTCAACGGAGTCAACGCATTACCACTCGCTCCATCGACACAGAGACCCAGATAAACAAAAGTGTTCTCCTAGGACTACATCTAAGTCCTACATTGTAACACTATTCTGTTTGTAATTGAAATTACAATCAAAATTTTTAATGGCAAATAATGGGTAGGCTTTTCTAGCTAACTTGACCATTCTGAGAACGTTGGTAATGTCTGTTTCAGCATTAGGAGACTGTTGTGCGAGTTGACTGTTCGTGGCTCATTGAGTGATTTGTAGTTTCGATTTTCTCAGCTCCGGACCTCAGGCGAGTACATTCTCTGATAGTTTTATTACTTTGATATATATTATATCCGATTCAGTTGTAGTATTTTACTGATTCGACATAAAGATACACGGACTAGTATACGTTGGATCTCGTCATGCGATGTTATTCCGGGTTTACCTGGTATATGATAACATTGTTCGATCTTTTTTGTACTTGTATAGACACCAATTTGGGAGTGGGCTGGCCCCCTGCTCTTTAAATTTTGTGTCATAATGTGTCATGGTTGGATCCATTATACTACTCGAGGATGAAGGGCTATTAGAGGTTATGTGATCATTACCTCCACTTGTTACTACTTGTGCATAGCTCCACCCTCACCACACGTAGGTGTAGCCTGACCTGATACTACTTGTGCATAGCTCTCCATTTGGCTGGCCTGATCCTCTTGTATTCTTTTTACTTGTGCATAGCCGATCAAATGGAACAGCCTGATCTTGACCCAAGCCGATCACATAACGCTCTAATATCTCATGGCACTTTCTTTTATGTTTACATCATACCTCAGATTACTTTTCACTGTTTATATTCTAATTTTATCTTATATCTCACACATGACATGATATCCAGTTCTCTTGTACTGTTTACTTTCAGTCTTGATATTTCATCTTGTATTTCATATAATTGTCTCTTATAGTATTTTTCAATTCACATGGAACTGCTGTTAGCATTTGTACTTGCTCATATCCTAACAGGATAACCCCCATTGTTTTTCAGAGGATATAGATGCAGATTGTCCGACCTATACTAGTTTGGCATTGATGGAGCCAACGACCAGGACCAGCCTGTGGACCCGGTGCTCATAGAGGACGCACAGCCTGTAGTGACTTAGTTTAGATAGATTTGTCTGGATTATATTCCAGCTTGATACTTTGAGATTTGTAGTATTTATTTGGGATCTTGTGTCATGTCTTTAAATTCTGAACTTGTGATTGTGACTCAGCACTATTCCAGACTATTTATTCGTCTTGTTTTTTTATCATATTCGTGCCTATCTTCCTTAGATTTATGTGATTGAGTTGTGTTTATATTCCTCTGTGTGGAGATGATAGGTTATATTATTGTGTCTTAGATTCTATATATTCTACATGACCGTTACAGCATTCTACCGCCGATACTGCGGCGTAGGCTGGACATACCCACGTGCTCGTGCCCCTAAACAGGGTATGGGTCGTGACAAATTTCACGAATTTATTGCTGATGTGGAACAAGTTTCGTGAAGACAGATTGTGATTTGACACAATTTTAGTGTCCAAATCGTACACGGGGACACGTGCACGAGAACCCCGTGCGTGTCCTGCTGCTCGAGTGTCATAACTCGATGGACACGACACGATTTGGGCTAAAATTTGGTGGACACATGAGGGAAACCTCTGCCCACGTGCTCCTAAAATTTTAGGTTTCGTGGAGTGTGCACGGAGAAATTGAAGCCACACGGGTTGGGCAGACACGGTGCACGTGCGAAAAACGGCTCGGATACGGGTTCGTAACTCGCACACGAGGATACTTGGACACGTAACAGTGTGTCGACCACGTAGCCCTACACCGCCTCTACACGTGGCCACTGGCGCACTGTGTCGTGTCCTATGGGGGCCGACACTCCCCACGAGGCTGCGCACGCATGCGCGTACAGCTCCCGTTGACACGCTCGTGTGACGCGTGGATACCACGTGGACATGTGCTAGGGTGTCGACTACCTAGACCTAGATCCCACCTAGCTATGTGCACGAGTACGAGGCTCCTCGTTGTCCCGACCCGCACCCTAGAGTAAGGGTACGAGAGCGTAACAACGCCCAGCCTACGCCGCAGTGACGGCGGTAGAACGCTGTTCTAGGTCATGAACTATAACTAACATAATATGAATACTCTCCATAAGGAGGCCAACACAGAGGTACAGCTCAATCACAATCTAGAGATAGAATATGGCACGATAAAATAGATAAGAGAAACCTCAACTGAGGTACAGCAGAATGAAATAACAAAGTCCCAACATCTCTAAAATATACAACTCTAGAAAATAAAGGCAACAACTAAACATGAAAAGAAGAACAGTCTAAGCTATCTACACTATTCAAGGTATCATCCTGAGCAGCTGCCTGAACCTCCCCAGGGGTCCAGGTCGCGAGTGTCAACTAAGCAAGCTCCAAGTAAGGGGGTGCAGGGTTCCTCATCATCCTCTGTAAAAATTTTAACAGGTCCAGTCAGGACAGGAACGAGTACAACTCATCAAGAAATCCCAAGTAAATGACAGAGAACTATAAAGCAGTTAAAGACAGTTTTATTGATGAATATGGCAGTTTATATACAGGATGGTATGGAGAACAGATAAGATACAAGGAAAGTAAGAACTAAAACAAGAGAAGAATGATGGCAATAAAGACTGTAAAATAAATCTAGCTGAACTAAAGTAACATAATAAGTCCAGAATATAAATGTAAACAAGTGCAAAACCCAAGTAAATCCAGACAACATGAATCTGATACCAGGTGGTTCCAGTACAAGATGAGTCCGGTATAAGGTGAGTCCAGTTGGTGATCAAAGGTTCCGGGGTGAGTCCAGCCTATACTCTAACAGTGTGTTTTAAATACCGAGATCGACATGTAAACGGCTGTAGGTAATACGGCACATCACACACCTGGCCGGGTGTGAGATGGCTATCATTCCAGTAGATTCCATTAGATTCCAGTAGATTCCAGTTAGGAGATTCCAGATTGGGGTATGTCTACATGTCTTACTCAAGTATTTTCCCTCCCAGCAAGTGAATCCAGAAGTCCGACACAATGATCCAAGATGAGTCCAGCCAAAATATAATGATACCAGTAAATGATTCCAGTAAATGATTCCAGTAGGTGATTCCAGTGATAGAAGCCAGAATGATGATACCAGTAATAGAGGCCAGAAATAAATGTGTGTCGTATACATGAATTCAGAATATCCATACGTGTTGTAACAGAGAATCGCATACAACTAACTAGAACTGAAGTACAGTAATTGACAAGTAAATAAGAGAACTATCAGAGAATGTACTCGTCTGCTAACTGAATGTCCAAGACAAAAGTACTGTCCGAGGAGTGGTGTCTGGCTCCTATTAGAACAACACAAGTCACAACAAGTCCAGAATGGTAATAATATGCACTACAATGCGTTCTTCATGAATCTAGGTCAAACTAGACCAAAGTCAACTCTTGGTCAACTCTGGTCAACCCTAGAAGTCAAAGCAGGTCAACCAAGTCAAACCTAAGTCAACTAGTCTAATCTAGGTTTAACAAGGCTATTCTAAGTCTAACTAGACTATTCTAGGTTTACTAGGCAATATCATGCCTAACTAACCTATAGCACATATCTACACAAGTCCCTCTATAAGCCTAACCAGTCTATCCTAGCAAGCACACATCATCACCAAGCCATACTAGTCTACCAACACACAATCATTGGTGAATACATACCATATACTCATAGGTTATATCATAGGGCTACATCCGATAGGCTATGTGCCATACATATTTATCACACATATTATATATGTTAATATAATAACATTCACATATATTTATATACCACATTATTATATCAAGCATATAGATAATATTTATGTTTACATATAGGCCATTAATATTTATATTACATATAGAGAAATAGAGAGAGGGATACATGTGTATGTGTGTTCCAACTAACATGTGTGTGTGTGAATGAGTGACAGAAAAGTGAAATCAGTGATGTGTATGTGTGTACAACTAACATGTGTGTGTGCAATATTTGACAGTAGATAAGTGTTTTTGTGTGTGGGTTTGTCAATGTGACAGTTTAGTGTTCATATCTCAGTTTTATGGTAATGTGAAATGAGTGACAGGCCAAAACAGTGAGAAAACAGTGAGCCTAGGAGTGTGTGAGTAATGTGTAGGAAAGTAAAATCAGTGAACAATATCATGAGAAAATCTGGAATTAAAACAGTGAATGGGAATGTAAATCAGTCAACCCAAATCAGTGTACAACAGTCCAAACCCCACATTTCTCAGGTTATACAGTCCACACATAAACCCAGGTCAGATACAACATTGAAGGACCCCAAATCAGTTCACAAGAACACAAAAAAAACAGTTTAAACAGTACACTACTAACCCAGTTTTCAGTCCTTCTATAAATCTCAGATTTTTAGTCCAAACCACATCCAAACATACCCAAATTTTGACACACACTTAGGATCCACATATGTGCACATATTAGAGTCTTAATTACATGCAAATAACAGTATAGATTAGGTAAAAATTGATGACAAATCTCATTTTCGAAAATCTGGGAAAACAGGATGCAATAGAACTGTTTCACAGTTCAGGTAAATAGGGGAAAACGAGATTTAACAATCAAAATCAATTTAAAATAATAGACTAAAGGTTGGTAATATCAATACACAATGTGTACGTGTCACACAAGTGGTTTGTGTCCATCAAAGTGGACACAAACGTGTCCAATTGAAAACAAATCACAAAACACTGCACAGAAGACTGTTCCTCGTGCACGTGTTCACGTCGTTTGTGAGCACGACACGACACGACACAACCCACGTGGTTGTGTCCCAAGGGTCGACCTAGACTAGGGCTAGTGATAGAATACCCTGTCACGTGTACGCGACACGAGACACGCGTATCAGTGGCCAAAAACCACAGCTACTGAAACAGTACAAAACCCGTGCACGTGTTCGTGCGTGTCCGACACGACACGTGGGCTCGTGTAACTTGACACACGGTGTGGCAGATATTGCCCCTTGGTGTGTGTCATGTCTCAAGTGTCGGGATGGCGTGTCCGTGTCGCAATCATGCCCGAGTAGCAGGGCACGCACAGTGCCCGCGCGCGCGTGTGCACGACCGCGTGTTCGCGTGCCCGACACGACTCGACACGACACTAAGACTCGACACAAACTCCAGAACGTGTAAGCGAGACCAAAAACTAAAATCCTATTCAAACACAATTCCAAAAATCACACGAAAAGTCCATTGAGGTATTTCAACAAACACATTCAAAACGACACTGATACGTGTCCAAAAAGGACACAAAATTTTAGGGTTTCTTATTCCTACAGTTTGGTTAGGTCTAGGGCTCCCTAATGATGCAAAAATTATAGAATTCTATGGTGAGGAATTGAATATACCTATGAGTATCAAAAGCTTCAAAAAGCTCCACAAAGAGGTGCTCCTCTTGATGGCCAAACTCCTCCAATGCTCTCCAAATCTGAGAATAGTTATTACCAACAGCAAGTAGATAGAAATTAGAACCCAATGCAATTTGTTTGGGTTAAAACGGAATAAAAATGGATTTACTAGGATTTATGGAAGATGGGGGCTTACCTCTTTCTAAAACTTGGCAAAAAATCCTAATGGAGGCTAGCCCTAACTTTGAGGGGTATTAAATAGGAAGGGGAAGATCATAATGACCAGCCATGGGCTGATTAGCATTAGGGTTAGCTACATGGTGTGGGCCTATGGGCTTTAAGTCTCAAGTCATTAGTCATGACTTATGAAGTCATAAGCCATTTTAGCCTAATCAACTCCAAAACTCTCCAAACAAGTTCTAATGACTTAAACCTCACTAAATTAGGTCAAACCAAGTTTACTTAACCTAACCAAGTGGTCTTAACCTAGGTTAGTCACTAGGTTAGTCTACCAAGGTCATTGCTAGTCAAGTCAACCTAGTCAACCCTTATTCAAACAATTCCAAAATAATTTCTAAAAATTCCCATAAATTCAAATAAATTATAATAAATCCAAATAACCCTAAAATGTCAAAAATATCCTAATCACATGGCTAGGCTCTAGGGTAGGCAGTCTCTACTGTTCACTAGCAAAATACCAAAAATCACAAGTCATGAATTTAAATAGTTTAAAAATAATTAAAAATCACTAAAAATCATAATATGAAATAAATATCCTTAAATAATAATTATAATTATAAAATTTCAAAATTATCCTCTTCTGGAAAATTGGGTGTTACACTCGTGTCGCGTGTCGAGTCCTATCGAGGCCGACATGGCTGCACGAGGCTATTTTCTACAGCTTTTGACACGTTGAATTGAGTACTGACACGGGCTTTTGGACACGATTCTGACACTTGGTTGGACATAGTGACACCCCACATGTTGACACACATGTGGGCCACCTTTTTCCCAATTTTTTTTGTGTATATATATATATATATATATATATATATATATATATATATATATATATATATATATATGGTTAATTAGTTGTACCCCCCTATGGTTTATATATATTTTGGTAACTGTCCCTGTTGTTTTAAAAATAAAGAACACCCCCCTGGTTTATAAAGTTAATTAGTTGTACCCCCCTGGTGCATAGAAGAAATGAGTGAAAAATTAAGCAGCCAGGGGGGTGTTCCTTATTTTTGAAACAACGGGGACAGTTACCAAAATACGTACAAACCGTAGGGGTGTACAACTAATTAACCCTATATATATATATATATAGGGTTAATTAGTTGTACACCCCTATATATAGGGTTAATTAGTTGTACACCCCTACGGTTTGTACGTATTTTGGTAACTGTCCCCGTTGTTTCAAAAATAAGGAACACCCCCCTGGCTGCTTAATTTTTCACTCATTTTCTTCTATGCACCAGGGGGGTACAACTAATTAACTTTATAAACCAGGGGGGTGTTCTTTATTTTTAAAACAACAGGGACAGTTACCAAAATACGTATAAACCATAGGGAGGTACAACTAATGTACGTATATATATGGGTTAATTAGTTGTACCCCCTATGGTTTGTACATATTTTGGTAAATGTCCCCGTTGTTTCAAAAATAAAGAACACCCCCCTGTCTGCTTAATTTTTCACTCATTTTCTTCTATGCACCAGGGGGGTACAACTAATTAACTTTATAAATCAGGGGGGTGTTCTTTATTTTTGAAACAACGGGGACAGTTACCAAAATATGTACAAACCATAGGGGGGTACAACTAATTAACCCATATATATATATATATATATATATATATATATATATATATATATATATATATATATATATATATATATATATATATATATATATATATGGGTTAATTAGTTGTACCCCCCTATGGTTTGTACATATTTTGGTAACTGTCCCCGTTGTTTCAAAAATAAAGAACACCCCCCTGGCTGCTTAATTTTTCACTCATTTTCTTCTATGCACCAGGGGGGTACAACTAATTAACTTTATTAACCAGGGGGTGTTTTTATTTTTAAAACAACAGGGACAGTTACCAAAATACGTACAAACCATAGGGGGGTACAACTAATTAACCCTATATATATATAAATTAAAAAAATATATATGTATATTTCATTCATGCCACATATATGAATATAGAGGAACCTATGTGAACTTGATGACATGAGCAGTGACCGAAGCATAATTTTCGGATTCTGACAACACCTCAAATCAAGGTAACCTCCAAACTCGATGAAACCTCACAAGAGTGGTGGGTATCATAAGGTGATTCTAGAATCGACCTACAATAGAGTCAAAGGAATCATTTTTTATGAAATTGGTTTAGAGTACACTCGGTTCTGATCCAGGACAGCCAAGACGACCACCAAGAATCCACAAACCGGTTGGCCCAAAAGAATTAATTTAAATATAAATATATTAATATTTTTGTATCTGAAACAGACATAGCACGTTTTATGGGCCATATACAGCACAAAAACCCCTTAAATCTAGGTAACCTCCAGATTCTACGAGATGGGTATCCTAGGTGATTCCAGAATCGACCTACAATAAAGTCAAAGGAACCAATTTTTTACGAAATTGTTCTGAGAGCAGGACCGATCCTGGACCAGGACAACCATGTCGACCACCAAGGATCCATAAAATCAGTGGGCCCAAAAAAAAATTAAATATAAATATATTAATACTTTTGTGTAGACATAGTAAGTTTCATGGGCCCTAAACAACACAAAATAATTATGGTGTAGTGGTTATTATGTTAGTTTCGCATATATTAGATTTTTTTTTTTTCAATTCTTGGAGATGATACTTTTTAATTTAGTTTTATTTTAGCTTTTTTGTTACATTATGTATGGGGGTCCTATTTTGGAAGTTCAACTTGGGCTCCCATGAGCTCATGGTCGGTCCAGTCTGAGAGCATAAATTTTAATGAAGTCATGTAAGAGAACCAAAACGCCGTCCTTCTGAAGGTCGTGTTTTCTCTGCATGCATTTATATTAACGGCATTAATGATTCCATAATTCCTTGCTTCTCTCACGAAGAATGTTAAAAAACGTACTTCAGAATGACGTTTTTTTAACATAATTGTTAGCAAAACATCCTGCCAACAAATAATTTTTTTACCGCCTGAAAAATGATTGAAATTTATAGGAAAAAGAAATAAAATCAAAATTATTCCATTGCCGAGACTTAAATTTGGAACTATCAGGTGAGAGCTAAGTATCATAACCAACTCCATTACAAGGGATTGCTGATGGATTTAGATTTAATATGGGGTTAATTAGTTGTACCCTCTATAATTTGTACGTATTTTGGTAACTGTTTCGTTGTTTCAAAAATAAAGAACACCTCCCTGGTTGCTTAATTTTTCACTCATTTTCTTCTATGCACCAGGGGTACAACTAATTTACTTTATAAACCAGGAGGGTGTTCTTTATTTTTAAAATACAGGAACAGTTACCAAAATACGTACAAACCATAGGAGGGTACAACTAATTAACCCTTTAATATGCACAAAAAAGTTCCAACAGAAGAACAGCAGTTTTCAGTGCATTCACAAGAAACCTCCTTTTGAATGATGTTTTTTTATAAGTAATACTATGAAGACACACTTTCTTTGACACACTTCATAGTCATATTAATGTGGCACTGCGTTATTGGGTGTCAAGAAAAGCATTAAAATGAGATAATAATTGACATCCAATAATACAGTGTCACATCAGTGTGGCTGGCTATGAAGTGTGTCAAAAAAAGTGTCTCCGTAGGATTACTCTTTTCTTAGTACAATTTTTTTTTAAATAGCTGAAACAAGTACGTTGTTCCAATGAACGTTTGTCTCAAACTATATATTTTTTATTCAAATTTTGTACTCTCATAACAATTTTACGAGACTTTGATGTTCTTTATACAATTTTTCTGATAGAGTAATCCAACCCTTCGGCCGACCTGAAGTGCCAACTTGTGTTAGTTAGTAGTATACATTTCCAACTTCTCTTCGTCGTTCTGGAATCAACTTTTTCTTTGGGTATGTCAGAGCCCAAGTTGCCTCGATGGTTCACGTAACCACGCAACCTAAACTTCGGTCCCTCTCACAGAATGATCCAGATTCCGGAACAAAGTGTGGCCCAAGCCTTCTAGAAGGTTTCTGGAGACCACCATTACTTTCCTTCTGTGTTTCTAGCCATGTGAGAGTTTCTTGGATTATTCTCTCATCACTTTCACTTGTACTATAGAGGAGAGAGCACAAGTTAAGGTGTTGCATAGCAAGAAGACATTGGTCCTGTACTAACTCTATCAGAATGTCATAACATAGCGAGAAGTCCGATGGACATGTGCAACGAGACCAATCGGTAACCAACATTGGATGGTCGTTGTCACAGTTCACAATCATGAAAATACCTTTCAATGCTATTCCTTTTCAGAAACTCTAAACGAACCGATACGTGAACCGACACCACGTGTTGGCCCCCCCCACCAGTGGTCGGTTTGGTTCTACAAAATGTCAGCACCTTCCGCTAACGTCAGTCATACATATCCGATCAATGGAGAGCCGACACATGACATTCAGTTTGCCACTGATTCCATTTTCCGAAATAAAAAAAAAAATTTGGAATTTAACAGCAGTGGAAATGGACAAGAAAATTCATGGCTCCGAAGGCTAGTACTTATGAGGTCACGATTTGTTCTGCCCAATATGCTCCTGAGGATCGGAGTCTCTATCGCGACCCACCACCATGTTTTGCAAAGTGAGAGTGCTTTCTACCTAGGTGTTAATTGGACCGGGTGGCTCGCAATTCGGTACAGGTCCTGTCCGATCAAATCTGGTCTGGATTGGCTCGGATCCTGTCAACGGACTGATCCGATCCGGTCCACAGATAACCCGGGCTCGCTCGGTCTGGGTCTGAAAAATGTGCCTGATAGTCCGGCCGGTCGAACCGTTGAAAAAATCGAGCCGGTAGTGAACCGAAGCAGGGCCGGCGTCAGGAATAAGTCTGACAAGACTTTCAGTTTGGACACCTCTCACTGCGTCGGACAATTCTAAGATCCATCATGATCCTACAAAAGATCGGAGACGCAGGATCGCCCTACAATAAAAATCAAAGAACAACTAAAATTAGCTTTGGTAGGACACCAACTTATTATTAGTATGCATTTCAAACTTCTCTTGGTTGTTCTGGAATCAACTTTCTGCTGGCTGCAGCTTGTTTTGATGTGATCCGAAGCGTGCATTATAGCCAAGCTGTCTTAATTATGGTACTTAACGTAACCTAATTAAACTTTGGTGTCTCTCAGAATGATCCAGGTGTTCCGGAACGAAGTGTGTCTCAAGTCTCCTTGAAGATTTTCTGGACCATTATTAGTTTCCTTCTGTTTCTAGTCACGGGAGAGAGAGTTTCTTGACATCTTCTCTCACATTCCCTTTCACTTGTACAGTTGTACACAGCAGCTAGTGGAGTGGAAAGAGTACAAGCTATGGTGTTGCATTGCATCAGTACGTGTACAAGTGATGAATTGGCAGAGAATGCAATGGTCCAGTACTTAACTCTATCAGAATTCCATAACTTTGCGAGAAGATGGATGGACATGTAAAACAAGACCAATTGGTAAATCCAAACGAACATTGGGTGGAGGTCAAGGTGTTAAATAGGTGGGGCGGTCAAAAATTCCGTCTGGATCTGATTCGGTCAAATCTGGTCTAGGTCAACACGGGCTCGGTCAACGGGCCGATCCAATCAGACCCATCGCATATTCGAGTTAGTTTGCATTTGGGGTCCGACAGTCCGGCCCGGCCCGGTACAAAAAACGTATCGATCCGATTTTTTGGCAGCCAGTTCGGTCAAACCGACCCGGTCCTTGGCTCGTTTATGAGCCGGTCCTTGGCTCGTTAATATCGCATGTTAGCTTCCCTCTCTCTCCGCTCGCTACCAACTCCTTTGTAGTCTCTCTCGTGAGCATCAGAGGCGGTCTCTCCTTCTGTCATCCTCGCCACTGCATTCACCATGGTGACCCCCCTAAATTCGGGGAAGCACCGACTGTGTCCCCTACTGCCATATTCCAGACCTAATGTATGAGAGTGAAATTTTTTTAATCATCTTCATTTAGTATTTTTTTTCAATCAGCACCATTACCTCGTGTTAGAATTGTAGAATGGATGAAGAGACCTATGACCATTTATTTCTTGATTGTACTGTTGTCAATGCTTTGTGGTTTGCATACGAGTTGAAGATAGGCATGACATTAAAGAACTTCTTACTACTCGGTTTGCATCTCCTATGTGTTCTACTGGATCATTGAGTTTGAGTCATTTAATATTCTATTTGACTGCTAGTTTTGGAACTTATCAATTCTTATCCCAAAACGACGTTTTGAGTTCCGTTTTTCGAATCTAAATTTTGATCGTGGGCCTATTATGGATTGTGGGCCGTCCTGTTCGAACATTGGAATTTGGATCGGACTTCGATCTTCTTCGTGGATATTCTTGAACGCTATCATATGCTTATTGGCATGCATGAATTATGGATTATGATTAGCAGCTAGTGGATTAATATTGTCTTAATATTAGAGAACAATTTGGCTATTTTTTGTGGGTCCAGTTGGATTATTGTTCACGAATTAGAACACACTTCAGATTTGGAAAACCTCTTGACTCTATAGCATTTTTTAAATATAAATAAGAGCCTACAGCAGTCCTCAAGCGCTATAAATTTAACTAAAACAAAAATATAGTACTTCGAATCTCTAAAAGTCGGTCGAATGATCATGTCAACTTTTTTTTAGCTTGGCACAGTTGGATTATTGTTCACGGACTAGAAGGCACTTCAATTTTGGAACACATCTTGGCTTGATAGCAAATTTTTAAGTATAAACAAGAGTTCAGTGCAATTCTCAAATGTTCCAAATTTTGATTAAAATAAAAATACAATACACCACATCCACTATGACTATGGATCCTCTAAAAATTACTTTATTTTGGATTACGAAGATGATGATAGTAAACCGAAGAAACAATAGTCAACAATACATATCTACCAGATATCATCACACTAGTGGTAGTGGTTGTGCCTGAACTGCATTCTTCTTCTTCTCCATCAGCTCCTCAATCAGATTGCTCATGTCCTTGTAGGAGGATCCTCCCTTCTCCACCGCCCGCCGTGCCATCTCTCCAAGCTCCCTCGCCCGTCTCCTCCTCTCCTCCGCCTCATCGCCGCTGCCCATCACTTCGACAGCTGCATTCTTTATGGTTGCAGCTTCCACAAGTTCCCTCTCTTCCGGATACGCAGTGTACTTCTTCACCCCGACCGACACTCCGATCTTCAGCACGTCCACGATCAGCCTCTCGTTGCAGAATTGCTCGGCGAACAGGGGCCACGTCACCAGCGGAAGGCCCGCGCTCACCCCCTCGAGGGTCGAGTTCCACCCGCAGTGCGTCACGAACCCTCCGACCGATGCATGGCTGAGTATCAGTACCTGCGGAGCCCATCCTCTTACGATCAGGCCCCGTCCTCGGACCCTCTCTTCGAAGGCCCCTTCGGGAACCCACCTGTCGCTCCTCACTACCCAGACGAACGGATGGCTCGACGCCTCGAGGCCTAGAGCCATCTCACAGAGCTGAGCGGCGGTGAAGTCGCCCGAGCTTCCGAAACAGACGTACAGAACCGAACCGGCGCTCTTGCTGTCGAGCCACTTCAAGCAGTCGTCGCGGCCGATGGCGTCCTCGTATCCCCGCGCGGACCCATCAGCGTTTGTGTCGCTGTTGCACAGTGCTACGGGCCCTATATGCCATGCCCTCCTCCCGACCACCTCCCGGTAGTGCCGCGCGTAGTCCGGCTCCAGCTCGTAGAAGCTGTTCGCCACCACGCCGTAGCTCTTCGAGTCGGACACTCTAAATTGAGCGAAGAATTCTTCCCATTCGACCCCGGGCAACTGTGACCTGAGCATTTCGATGCGATGGGGAAGGCCAGGGATGACCAGAGCCTCCGCGTCCGCGGGGAGGCTCTCGAGTGGCCTGTAGCGGAGTAGGCTGTCGTTCAAGCAGAGGGAGAAGAAGCTGGTGCCATGGAAGACGAGCCTCGGTATGCCGAGCTCAGCCGCAGCGTCGTAGGTCCACGGGAAGAACGCGTCGGTCACGACGCAGTCGGGGAGGAGCTCTCTCAGGACCCAGTCGAACTGTTCGCGAAGCCGGGGTAGCGCGTCGAAGAAATTGAAGACCAGGTCCAGGGAGGGGACGGACGAGAGGTTCTCGCACCCTTCGGGCAGGCCGGTGCCCGAAGGGAAGGGGATGAGCCGGAGGCTGATCATTGGACAGCCGGAGACGTTGGCCCGCGCGAGGAACGGCTGCACGAGGGGCGCGTTCGCAGGGGTGGTGAGGATGGTGGCCTTGACGCCGCGCACGGCGAAGAGCTTGGCCATGTCGAGCGTCGGGAGGATGTGGCCTTGGCCCATGAAGGGGAAGAAGAGCATGCTGAGACTACCACTGTCGCGTTCTGAACACATGGCTACTAAGCTGGTAGTCTTTCTAGCAAGAAAATGATGTATGTTCAAGTCACGGGGACTATATAAAAGAGCAGAAGACGCTAATGAATGAGCACATTGATTGAGAAATTAATAGGGGGGCAACACTCAATTATTGGTTCATGCCCTCACATATATAGGAACTTAAAGAAAATTTGACGAGGCCGTCTAGATTTAGTTGAGAAATTAATAGGGGGCAACACTCAATTATTGGACACGCGATGTTATACAAATAAATAGGGACAACACTCAATTCTAAGTCCAAGTAGAATAAGTTAAGTTATATGGGCACATCAAAATTTGACTATTATGAACTTTAGTTTATTTACAAATTTGTCATTGAAGAAAGTGATCATGGCTATCACACTCTTTAGTATAAAAGTCATTTTTTTTCCTTCTTCTTCCTCAACTCATTCAAGAAGAAGAAGAACAATAAAAAGAAGAGGAGGAAGATGAAGAACAACAACAACAAAGGCTCCTCATAATGTTCAATTGATGGAGAAGAAAATGAGAAGAAAGCACCAAAAAATTAAATCCTAATTTTCTTCTCACAACATTTTGAAATTTGGAAACCCTAATATTGTTATTCAATTAGTGCAAACAAGGACTGTCCAATTTTCTGGTAGTCCTACAAACTGAATGGACTGCCAGAAAACTGGACAGTCCTAGGTCACAGCATGTGAAACAAATGAGTGCCAAGTTTTCTGGCAGTCCTTACTGTATGTAGGACTGTCTAGTTTTTGGCAGTCCTACATACATTAAGGACTGCCAGAAAATGGACAGTCCTTTGTTTTACATGCTGTAACCTAGGACTGTCCAATTTTCTGGCAGTCCATTCAGTTTGTAGGACTTCCAGAAAATTTAGCAGTCCTAGTCGACGCAGAGTTTTCTCTTTCGTGCATATTGGGATTTAATTTAAATGAGTAATTTCTCACTCCGAATGTAATTCAAATGGGCTACAAACAATTGAAATAAACAATGTAATTGATGCTTGAATTTTTTTAAATTAATTTCTAGGGTTTTTAAAACAAATAGAGAAAGAATTTGGGTGTCGTCGTTCTTCTTGAAAAGAGGAGGATGGTGGAGGAGAAGAGAAAGATGTTGGGGATTGAGGAGTTGTGGATGAGAAGAGGAAGTCGTTGGGGATTGAGGAAAAGAGGAAGAAGAAGAAGAGAGGGGTGAGAGTTTTGGAAGAGAGAGAAGAGATTTTGCAAATGAAGAAAAAAAATGGGTTTGGGGGGAGGGGGGGGGGGATTTGGGACAGCCCAATGATCAAAAATTTGATTGTCCTAGTGAAAACCACAAAATTTTGGACTAGCCACAATCCGGACTAGCTCTGATCAAAATTTGATGTGCCCATATAACTTGCCTAGAATAATTCTTAGTTCATGCCAACATATATAAGAACTTAAAATAAAATTTGATGACATGAGCAGTGGCCAATTAGTGTTGGCTACGTCTGTATCTCTCAGATAAAATACTAGGGGCAATATTCAAATGTCATATGAACAGCAGATGAACAGGTGAAGCAATTATTAATCTTGGTTAGTCATGAGATTTAGTTGAGAAAATACTAGGGGCAACACTCAAATGTCAGATGAACAGATGAACCAATTATTAATACAGGAGACACGAACTCTCGATGTCAGATTGAGTCACCGCGAAGACAACCCAGCCTTCGATTAGTAGCACCAAAAAAGATTCAATGGGTAACAAAAAAATTAATGTGTGACTGGAAAACACTATATGAATGTAATTGTAATGAACCATTCCTCTACTATATAGGGTTGATCTACAATAAAAGGAGGTTGATTGTAAAAGCTTAATAAATCTGTGGCTTGTAAAGTAGGGTATATAAATTACAGAATACCCAGAAAGATTCACATATTTGGGAGTGAAAGTTGGACCGCTTTCTATGGGAACTTGGACTGTTCTGTAGAGCTCTCAAGAAACCGAGATTAGCATATGGCCGAAAAGTGCACAACTGTTGATATGATCAAATGCCTACAATGTGTTTGTGCGTATATTGAGTATGTACAAATAAGATCCTAAGTTCAAGACTTACGTCACTTTGGGTCTGTATAGATGAAATGTACAACACAAAGGGGAGGTTCAAGTCCGGAAGACACCTTCCTCTGATACACAGTGTAACTACCCTTATCTTATTCTCTTTCATATCGTTCTATCGATCTATAACATTGTTTGCCCCTTTTTGAATCATGTGGGGGATTGTTGATTTTTTAGTTGGGTTTGTTGCTTGTGAAGCAACACCAATATGATTCAAAAAGGCATCATCTTTTTTAGTCCCACATTGGAAAGGAGAAAATTTTCTCCGTTCCATATAAGGCTTTCACCTCCTTAGTGGGTAAGTAGATTTTGTAGGGGATGGGCTACATCCCATCCAACTCGTGAGCGGGTGTGCGATTTAATGCTTGAAAAAAATGCTAATGAAGTTTGAGTATTTTGACAAGAAACCTGCCCTTACTTCTTATGATAGTAATGTTGTTCTCAAGAAGAATGAAGGATCTCTTATAGAACAACATAGATATTCACAAATGATTGGGTCTCTTATGTACATGTCACCCTCATTTCCTGTTTTTTCCGTATTTCGTATTTATACTCGTATCTGAATTTTGGCATGTATTTTTTTCTCAACTTGTGGAATTTTGGTATTTCTCGTATTCTTGGGTTTTTGACATGGCTCGGTTTTAATTGGATTGGGTTTGGTTTGGTTTAATGAGCATTGGATCACCTTAACCTATTCTCCACCCTCAACACACCACATCCCACCCTCTTTATAACTCCACCAACTTTTTCTCTCTCTTCATAAACCACCATTATTTTCTTCTTCTCCTTCCTCTACACAACACTCTTCTCCTTCCTCTACACAACACCCACCCATAGGCAAGTGCACCTTGCCACCACATGAGAACCCTCTTTTAATTGTCCATTCGCTAGTTTAGGACATGGTGATCAACATTAGTACTTGGGATTTTGTGATTTGGAGTCTCCATTGTTCTAGATCTAGGTTTTCTCTATTTTCAGTTTTGCATGGTTTTGATCTACTTAAGTTGGATTTCTATGGGTTTTGATGTTTTCATGTGGAAGAGAGTTCAATTCCACCCTGGTTAGAACTTTGGAAATCCGGATTTGGAGTTCGGATGGCCAAGTTGTGAAGCTTGAAATTCAGGGTGCTATTGGAGTTTCTTCTCGGCCATGGAGAAGAAGACCTTTTCCCCTGCGTGCGTGTCTTTACGCGTACGCAGCTCTCCTGCGTGCGTACTTTTGTGCGTACGTAGCTCTCCTGCGTGCGTGTCTTTACGCGTACGCAGCTCATGCGTGCGTGACTTTTGTTCGTACGCAGCTCATGCGTGCGTGACTTTTGTTCGTACGCAGCTCATGCGTGCGTGACTTTTGTTCGTACGCAGCTCATGCGTGCGTGACTTTCGAGCGTACGCAGCTCTCATGCGTGCGTGACTTTTGAACGTACGCAGCTCTCCTGCGTGCGTGACTTTCGAGCGTACGCAGCTCTCATGCGTGCGTGACTTTTGAACGTACGCAGGTCTCCTGCGTGCGTGACTTTTGAGTATACGCAGCTCTCCTGCGTGTGTGACTTTCGAGTGTACGCAGCTCTTATGCGTGCGTGACTTTTGAACGTACGCAGCTCTCCTGCGTGCGTGACTTTTGAGTGTACGCAGCTCTCCTGCGTGCGTGACTTTTGAGCGTACGCAGCTCTCATGCGTGCGTGACTTTTGAGCGTACGCAGCTCCCCTGCGTGCGTGCTCTTGTGTGTACACTGCTCTCCTGACCCCTTGCTTAACCCATTTGCTCTAGGAGTATTGGTTTTATTTCTTGACTTGGTTTCCTTGTTTGTGGATTGAGTTTTTCTGAGATCTGTTCAACACAGCACTACTATCTTCACCCGACACGGACTAACACGGTTTTCAAGTAATTGTTTATGACTAGTACGATTCTCGGGATTTTCTGTGGATTATGATTTTGGTATTCTCTGATTTCCTTGCTAGTGACCCAGTGGGGTGCACACCAAACTTGTAACTAATCCTTGTGACTTGATAACTTGATAGTGGCCGTGGCGGCGCACTCCTGACTTGTAGCATGACTTGATAACGTAACGCTGTTGCGACGACTAACTTAACTTGACCTGTCTTGACACCGTGGGTAGTTCTTTCTTGTTTGCTTGTTAAATCCACTTGTCCTGTCTTGCATCATGTCTAGGATGGAACTCCTGAGTACCACGGTCAGGAGTACCTACTAAAATGGGTTAAGGTTAATAATTAGAATAATACAGTAGTCATGAAGAGATGACACAGCTACAGGCAATCCCGTTACCCGGGCGCTCTTGGGATCTGTAGCCTGCCGACGAGTAGGGCGCATTTCCAGCACACTGTCATGTGTTGCACCTTCTAAGTCACCTAAGGGTACATGCGTTTCTGGACGATGTACCCACCTGAATTCAACCCCTAATTTTCGACCTGGGTAACCTGGATGGTCTGCAGGGCTTGTGGCTGTAGAATCATCTCATTGCATCTTGTTAGTAATTAGGCCTGTGATAACCCTAGTTAGTTAAAGTAGTAAGCCGTAGTATCTGCTTGGCCGTGATTGATTGAATGAGGTATAACCAGTCTAGCCATGTCTTGATCCAGTACAAGACTGCTTCCTGTCTTGATTTCTCACATTATTATCTTGCCGATAAATGGTAGGAAACCAAGTTCTGTTCAGACGAAGGGTTACAACCCCGGTTCTTGTTTGGTTTACGGGTTGTAACCTGGCTATCGGAATAGTTCCATGGTTATCTCGTCGTATATCATCTTGACATGTTTTCGTAATTTTAGTTTTAATATTAGATCTTTCTTGTGATAATTGCTGGATTTTGTTCTTATTTCGTGGCCCCCTTGTGGCACTTGCTCTTTCTGGGGTTGACCCAGCTAGTTTTGTGTGGCCAGATTTCGGAACAGCTCCCGAGGATCTACCAAGCTTCCAGCCCAATGGTGACAACTAGACGGAACCCGGGCCAAGAGTGGGTTTCCCTTTTTGTCTTGCCCACTTCATTGTAAAATTATTCTTTTGAGGCGTTTAGCCTACGAGCACCTGTTAGCTCGATGCACTTTACTTACTGTCTGTCTACGGGCTGTAAACATGATTAACAAATCCTAGGGTTGATCATGTATGACTTAACTCTTGCTAGTCCTCGCATTTTGTACGACTAGCTTCATGATCAGTTGAATATGTAATATTTGTGACGCCTTATTATTGTATATTTAATGATCATACATCTTACGACCTTACTTACTTGCTTGTGATTGAGACATTAGGCTTGTTCATGACCATAAGAGACTGTTGGCTTGTAGTAAACTCTCATATATCTAGACAACCGTGACCGTATATCGAGGTGGTTTCCATTTCAATATACGTAGCTGGCTATGTCTGCCCTCGCTCTCCAGTATTCTGGTTCTGGGACGTGACATGGTTTAAGTGGTGGCCCATGCAGGTCTTGTAAATCAAGATATGTGAGGGTTTACCAGATAGATGTCTCAATCAGTACTCGTCCTTGATCTCTGTTCGTATCCTCTGAATCCCTGGATTCTTGCCCTGATCCTGTGCTTATATCATTGATCTGTCCTGGTCCTTTCCTTATTGTTTCCTGTGTCGTCTTCTTCAGCGGCACTGTACCTGGTCCTACTGATCAACGAGGTGGAGCACTTCCCGTGAGTCAGCAGCAACCCGGTGATCAAGCCCAGCATTCCAGGGTAGCCTCTAGAGTTGTGCCTACTGGAGGAGAGTCACCAGTTCGGCCCGTCCAGCCCGCAGAGCCAGATGATGGTACCTTAGTAGGCCTCATCAGAACCTTGATAGCTTCCCAGGATCGTCGAAGCGACACCCTGCACCAGACAGTTCAAGATGCTTTGAACCGAGGCGGACATCCAGGGAACCAGGCGGCTAACAGCTTCAAGCGATTGAACCCTCCTTTCTTCGACGGCACCGAGGATGCAATTGCCGCGGATGCATGGCTTCAGGATACCGAGGTGATTCTGGAAGTAGCTAGGACACCCGAGAATGAGAAGGTGGCGGTGGTACGCCTGCATTTGTTGGACTTGGCTCGCAGTTGGTGGACAGCGCAAGCCATGGGATTAGTGGCACCCAATGCTTGGGCAGTATTTAGAGAGAGATTCCAGACGAAGTATTTCGATGCTGTGGCTCGGTACGACCTGCAGACCAGATTTACCAACTTGAAGCAAGGAGGCAGAACAGTCGACAGTTATGCATCGGAGTTTTCTAGACTCAGTAGGTTTGCCCCTACCTTAGTGGCGACCGAGTTTGATAGGGCCCAGCGGTTCCAGCAGGGACTGTATTTGGAGATCTTGTTGGCGGTTGAGCAGTTCGAGCACCAGACGTTCGATGCAGTCTTGAGAGCAGCTAGGAGGCATGAGTATACCTCCCAGAGGATCGTGGATAGGACCGGAAGTAGGAAGCGGTCCCACAGTCAGATGCACCAATCATCAACTCCAGCCCCGGCAGCTAGGGGATTGACCATTGGAACTCCGAGGCGGGCGACCTCAGTAACGTCGGTTCAGCATTCGACCCCGACGTACCTGCAGCAGCAGAAGCAGAAGCAGACTTCCGCAATGGGATGTTCACATTGCGGGAAGCCAGGCCATGTAGTGGCAGATTGTCGCAGGGCGCAGGAATTGTGCCTGGCTTGTGGAGCAGCAGATCATAGGATAGGGGCTTGCCCGAATAGGGGTGGTTCATCAGCATCCAACCCTTCTAGTTCTTCGGTGAGAGGACCGGCCCCAGCACCAGTTCAGCAGCAGCAGTATCAGTCTTCGAGGCCCTTGCCGCCTCAGTCTCAGGCATTCCAGCAACAACACCCCCAGCAGTATGCACAAGCCCAAGCTCAGACCCAGAATAGACAGAGAGGTTTTCAGCAGAGGGGACCAGCAGCCAGAGGACAAGGTCAGGCCATGATGATGGCTATGGAAGAAGAAGTTGTACCAGGTGAGGTTGTGGCAGGTACTATTCTCGTCAACTCCTCTCCAGCGTCTGTATTATTTGATTCTGGTGCATCGCATTCATTTATGTCTGCACGATTCGTGACATGGATAGGATTGGAGCCCGAGTCATTATCAGTAAGGCTCAATATACTTACTGGTAATGGCCTTGTGGGAGTAGATCGAGTGTTTTCCTCGTGTCGGATCGTAGTTAGCGGTAGGGAGTTCCCCGCTAGATTTATAGAGTTTCCTATGGCAGACTATGATGTAGTCCTAGGCATGGATTGGTTGAGGAACCAGTATGCTAGGATAGACTGCTATATTGGCAGAGTTGTCTTTAGTATCCCCGACGAGCCAGAGTTTTCGTTTTCCAGAGGCGCAGTAGAGCCATATCCCCAGCATTCCGGATGGCAGTAGCAGCAGTGCAGTTACCCCGGATAGTTGAAGAGTTTCCAGATATCTTTCCAGAGGAGCTTCCAGGGATGCCGTCGAAGCGGGAGATTGAGTTCACTATAGACTTAATTTCCGGGACAGCACCAGTATCAGAGCGAGTCTACAGGATGGCGCCATCAGAGTTGGAGATTTTATACAAGATGATTGAAGAACTGAGGACCAAGGGATTCATCCGTGCAAGTGGATCGCCTTGGGGAGCCCCGATGCTTCTTGTGAAAAAGAAGGATGGTACGTCCAGGCTATGTGTTGATTATCGTACCTTGAATTCGGTGACAATCAAGAACAGATACCCTTTTCCGAGGATAGATGACTTGTTTGATCAGCTCAGAGGGGCTTCAGTATTTTCGAAGATCGACTTGCGGTCGGGATACCACCAGATCAGAGTCAGAGAGCAGGACATCCCGAAGACAGCATTCAGATCGAGGTATGGACATTAGGAGTTCCTTATTATGTCCTTTGGAGCGACCAATGCGTCAGCTGTATTCATGGACCGCATGAATCGTATTTTTATGCCTTACTTGGACCAATTTGTGATCGTGTTCCTAGATGACATCCTAGTCTACAACAAGAGTGAAGCAGAGCATGAGCAGCATCTCAGAGTCGTCCTTCAAACGCTTAGGGAGCATCAGTTGTACGCCAAGTTTAGCAAATGCGAGTTTTGGCTCGATCGTATTTCATACTTGGGTCACATCATTACCCGATGAGGAGTGGAAGTGGATCTCCAGAAGATTGTGGCTATCGAGTCATGGCCGGTACCCAGCTCAGTGGCAGAGGTTCGCAGCTTCCTTGGATTGGCCGGCTACTACCGACGGTTCGTTTCAGATTTTGCAAGGATTTCGGCACCGATGACCCAGTTGACCCGCAAGGATGTGCCGTTTGTTTGGACAGCAGAATGTCAGGAATCATTTGAGAAGTTGAAGCAAGGCTTGATAACGGCTCCCATTCTTACCCTTCCAGATGGGATCGGAGGATTCACAGTTTATTGCGACGCTTCAGGCAGAGGATTGGGGTGTGTCTTGATGCAGCATGAGAAGGTAATATCTTATGCGTCACGTCAACTACGTGATCATGAGAAGAATTACCCGACCCATGACTTAGAATTGGCGGCGGTAGTGTTTGCTTTGAAGTTGTGGAGACACTACTTGTACGGAGATAGAGTAGAGATCTTTACTGATCATAAGAGCCTGAAGTATGTTTTCACCCAAAAGGACCTTAATATGCGGCAGAGAAGATGGCTCGAGCTACTGGTAGACTATGATGTGGATTTGTAGTATCATCCCGGGAAGGCCAACGTTGTAGCAGATGCATTGAGCAGGAGAGCCAGAGTTTATTTCCTGACGGCGCAACCAGAACTATTAGCAGATCTTCAGAAGATGGGAATTGAAGTGGTTATTCCAACCAGCGTGGCATTGATGGCCAGCCTACAGGTTCAGTCCAGCATAGTTGAGAGGATCCGGGTGGCACAGTCAGCAGATTCCAAGATCCAGCAACTCAGAGCAGAGTGTGAAGCAGGAAGAAGGCCAGGGTTACGTATCCATGAAGACGGTACACTTCGGCACGGCACTCATCTTTGTGTACCAAGTGGAGATATCAGACAGAAAGTCATGGCAGAAGCCCACAGTTCACAATATTCTATTCATCCGGGTGGTACGAAGATGTACCGTGATATTCGTCAGCATTTCTGGTGGAATGGCATGAAGAGGAAGATAGCCCGGTTTGTCTCTCGGTGTTTGGTTTGCCAACAGGTTAAAGCTGAACATCAAAGGCCCGCTGGACTTCTTCAACCCTTACCGATCCCAGAATGGAAATGGAAACATATAACCATGGATTTCGTGACCGGATTGCCCAGATCTCCGGCCGGCAGAGATGCTATTTGGGTAATTATGGACAGGCTTACCAAGGTGGCACACTTTCTCCCATTCAGAGTTGGGCAGTCGACGGCGCAGTTAGCAGAGATGTATCTCAGGCAGATCGTCAGGCTTCACGGTATGCCAGTCAGCATCACCTCGGACAGGGATTCAAGATTCACATCATACTTTTGGCGCAGCTTGCAGAAGAGGTTGGGGACTCGTCTTCAATTCAGCTCAGCTTATCACCCGCAGATGGATGGTCAGTCAGAGCGCACAATCCAGACTCTTGAAGATATGTTGAGATCCTGTACCCTTGACTTCGGTGGTTCATAGGAGAATCATCTGCACCTGGTGGAATTCTCGTACAACAACAGTTATCAGGCCAGCATCCAGATGGCACCTTTCAAGGCTCTTTATGGCAGGAAGTGCAGATCCCCGCTAGCATGGGACGATGTCGGGAAGAGGCAGATGCTCGGACCCGAATTGATTTCCCAGACGGTAGAATTGGTCAGGAAGGTCAGAGATCACCTCCGAGTTGCCCAGGACCGCCAGCGTCATTGGGCCGATGCTCATCGGCGTCCCTTAGAATTTGCTGTCGGCGACCATGTATTTCTTAGGATCTCGCCTAACCGCGGCGTCATTCGCTTTGGCGTGCGGGGAAAGCTTAGTCCTAGGTATATAGGGCCGTTCGATATTCTAGAGCGAGTAGGAGATGTATCCTATCGTCTCGCTCTTCCGCCGTCGCTAAGTGAGGTGCATGATGTATTCCATGTGTCCCAATTACGACGGTATATTCCGGACCCGAGCCACATCCTAGACCATTCGGAATTGGTTGTTGGTACCAACCTTTCGTATGAGGAGAGGCCCGTGTCTATATTGGACCGGAGGGAGAAGATACTCAAGAACAAGACTATTAAATTAGTCCGTGTTGCTTGGGGTCATCACTCTCTAGGTGAGTCAACGTGGGAGCGTGAGGACGATATCCGATCGTGATATCCCTACCTGTTTGACTCGTGAGGTATAATGTCTTTCTTATGCCTTACGTTTTCCCTTCCTTGCTTGCATTGTATGATTGTATGATTGAACTGCCTAGTGTAACTTGTCTGTGCTTAATGTAACTTGTCGTGACAATCTCTAGCTCCTTGATTAAATTTTGAGGACGGAATTCTTTTAAGGTGGGTAGAGTTGTCACCCTCATTTCCCGTTTTTCCCGTATTTTGTATTTATACTCGTATCTGGATTTTGACATGTATTTTTTTTCTCAACTTGTAGAATTTTGGTATTTCTCGTATTCTTGGGTTTTTGACATGGCTCAGTTTTAATTGGATTGGGTTTGGTTTGGATTAATGAGCATTGGATCACCTTAACCTATTCTCCACCCTCAACACACCACATCCCACCCTCTTTATAACTCCACCAACTTCTTCTCTCTCTTCATAAACCACCATTATTTTCTTCTTCTCCTTCCTCTACACAACACTCTTCTCCTTCCTCTACACAACACCCACCCATAGGCAAGTGCACCTTGCCACAACATGAGAACCCTCTTTTAATTGTCTATTTGCTAGTTTAGGACATGGTGATCAACATTAGTACTTGGGATTTTGTGATTTGGAGTCTCCATTGTTCTAGATCTAGGTTTTCTCTATTTTCGGTTTTGCATGGTTTTGATCTACTTAAGTTGGATTTCTATGGGTTTTGATGTTTCCATGTGGAAGAGAGTTCAATTCCACCCTGGTTAGAACTTTGGAAATCCGGATTTGGAGTTCGGATGGCCAAGTTGTGAAGCTTGAAATTCAGGGTGCCATTGGAGTTTCTTCTCGGCTATGGAGAAGAAGACCCTTTCCCCTGCGTGCGTGTCTTTACGCGTACGCAGCTCTCTTGCGTGCGTACTTTTGTGCGTACGCAGCTCTCCTGCGTGCGTGTCTTTACGCGTATGCAGCTCATGCGTGCGTGACTTTTGTTCGTACGCAGCTCATGCGTGCGTGACTTTTGTTCGTACGCAGCTCTCATGCGTGCGTGACTTTTGAACGTACGCAGCTCTCCTGCGTACGTGACTTTCGAGCGTACGCATCTCTCATGCGTGCGTGACTTTTGAACGTACGCAGCTCTCCTGCGTACGTGACTTTCGAGCGTACGCAGCTCTCATGCGTGCGTGACTTTTGAACGTACGCAGCTCTCCTGCGTGCGTAACTTTTGAGTGTACGCAGCTCTCCTGTGTGCGTGACTTTCGAGCGTACGCAGCTCTCATGCGTGCGTGACTTTTGAACGTACGCAGCTCTCCTGCGTGCGTGACTTTTGAGTGTACGTAGCTCTCCTGCGTGCGTGACTTTTGAGCGTACGCAGCTCTCTTGTGTGCGTGACTTTTGAGCGTACGCAGCTCTCATGCGTGCGTGCTCTTGTGCGTACACTGCTCCCCTGACCCCTTGCTTAACCCATTTGCTCTAGGAGTATTGGTTTTATTTCTTGAATTGGTTTTCTTGTTTGTGGATTAAGTTTTCCTGAGATCTGTTCAATACAGCACTACTATCTTGACCCGACACGGCCTAACACGATTTGTAAGTAATTGTTTATGACTAGTACGATTCTCGGGATTTTCTGTGGATTATGATTTTGGTATTCTCTGATTTCCTTGCTAGTGACCCAGTGGGGTGCACACCTAACTTGTAACTTGTAATTAATCCTTGTGACTTGATAACTTGATAGTGGCCGTGGCGCGCGCACTCCTGACTTGTAGCATGACTTGATAACTTAACGCTGTTGCGACGGCTAACTTAACTTGACCTGTCTTGACACCGTGGGTAGTTCTTTCTTGTTTGCTTGTTAAATCCACTTGTCCTGTCTTGCATCATGTCTAGGATGGAACTCCTGAGTACCACGGTCAAGAGTACCTACTAAAATGGGTTAAGGTTAATAATTAGAATAACACAGTAGTCATGAAGAGATGACACAGCTACAGACAATCCCGTTACCTGGGCGCTCTTGGGATCTGTAGCCTGCCGACGAATAGGGCGCATTTCCAGCACACTGTCATGTATTGCACCTTCTAAGTCACCTAAGGGTACATGCGTTCCTGGACGATGTACCCACCTGAATTTAACCCCTAATTTTTGACCTGGGTAACCTGGATGGTCTGTAGGGCTTGTGGCTGTGGAATCATCTCATTGCATCTTGTTAGTAATTAGGCCTGTGATAACCCTAGTTAGTTAAAATAGTAAGCCGTAGTATCTGCTTGGCCGTGATTGATTGAATGAGGTATAACCAGTCCAGCCATGTCTTGATCCAGTACAAGACTGCTTCCTGTTTTGATTTCTCACATTATTATCTTGCCGATAAATGGTGGGAAACCAAGTTCTGTTCAGACGAAGGGTTACAACCCCGGTCCTTATTTGGTTTACGGGTTTTAACCTGACTATCAGAATAGTTCCATGGTTATCTCGTCGTATATCATCTTGACATGTTTTCGTAATTTTAGTTTTAATATTAGATCTTTCTTGTACTAATTGCTGGCTTTTGTTCTTATTTTGTGGCCCCCTTGTGGCACTTACTCTTTCTGGGGTTGACCCAGCTGGTTTCGTGTGGCCAGATTTCGGAACAGCTCCCGAGGATCTACTAAGCTTCCAGTCCAATGGTGACAACTAGACGGAACCCGGGCCAAGAGTGGGTTTCCCTTTTTGTCTTGCCCACTTCATTGTAAAATTATTCTTTTGAGGCGTTTAGCCTACGAGCACCTGTTAGCTCGATGCACTTTACTTACTGTCTGCCTACGGGCTGTAAACATGATTAACAAATCCTAGGGTTGATCATGTATGACTTAACTCTTGCTAGTCCTCGCATTTTGTACGACTAGCTTCATGATCAGCTGAATATGTAATATTTGGGACGCCTTATTATTGTATATTTAATGATCATACATCTTGCGACCTTACTTACTTGCTTGTGATTGAGACATTAGGCTTGTTCATGACCATAAGAGACTGTTGGCTTGTAGTAAACCCTCATATATCTAGACAGCCGTGACCGTATATCGATGTGGTTTCTATTTCAATATACGTAGCTGGCTATGTCTGCCCCCGCTCTCCAGTATTCTGGTTCTGGGGAGTGACAGTACATAACAAATAGGACCAGACCTGATATTATATTTGCTATTGGAGGACTAAGCAGATATACTAGTAACCCCAACCAATCACACTGGACTTCTTTAGACAGAGTATTTAGATATCTTAAGGGAACTCTAGATTATAAACTTCATTAAACTAGACACCCTGATATCATAGAAGGTTACGCCGATGCAAATTGGGTAACTGATTCACATGATATAAAATCTACTACTGGATATATTTTTACCCTAGCAGGAGCTGCGATCTCCTGGGATCATTTAAACAGACTATCATTGCCAGAAGTACTATGGACTCTGAGATGATGACTTTAGACACTACCTATACAGAAGCCGAATGGCTTAGAAACCTTATTGTGCATATACCTGTTTCTGTTCATCATGTTCCTACAATTTTCACAAACTGTGATAATAAATCTATTATTGAACTACTAAAGCATGATTTTGTGAATGCTAAGATGAACAGGCACCTGTAGCTGCGCTTCAAGTCCATAAAGAGCCTATTGGGAAAATATGTGGTTCTTGACTATATAAAGTCAGAAAAGAACCTTGCAGACCACTTGACAAAGGGTCTGTCTAGGACATTGATCCTAGAATCATCGAGGGGGATGGGGTTAAGCCCATAGTATAGTCACTAGTAGTGGCAACCCAACCGAGTCTGAGTAGAAATCCCAAGATGCCGGTTCAATGGATAGGAACAAGCTGGACTAGGTGACTATTATGGAACACTGATCTTGAGATTAAATTCTCTATAAAATAAAAGCCCAGGAAGCTGTACATGTGTATATTGATACCCCATTCCTATGGTGACAGTGTTCCTTTTATGGTATGGATAGGGTGAGGTTAAACTCTTAATGAGTCTAAGCATGATATGCAGGGTTGATTCATATCACCAACCCTTAAGGACTTACCTATATGAGAGGTCGTGAGGGCCGCGACTATAGGACATGACAATCCTAGAAAACTCTCATGAATGTGTAAAAGTGCGCATGGCCAATGAAAGTGCCACCCGGTAGACCCACGAACCTCTAGCGTATTATGTGTGCTATTTTCTGAATTTGGTTCAAGAATTCGGATTCAAGACGTAGTCCATCAAGCACTTCTTCAGACAAAGACAATAGTAACTAAGTGAGATTCAAGGCTGTAGTCCATCTCATCTATGCATAGTATATATTTGCACAGAAATCCTCTATCAATTCTTATTTCCTTTTCATCTCTATATTTTTTCAGAACTTGACTTTGGGGGGGGGGGGGGGGGGGGGGGAGGATTGTTGCATGTTACATGCAAAAGCCAAGTCTTCAACTTGTGTTATTTTTCTTTGCTTGAGTAATGTTGGAGACTTAGCCTCTTTTGGCTAATTTTAGTATAGGCTATTTTAAGCATAGACTATCGTTAGCATATGCTTAATGTTATATAAGATAGCATCCTTTCAAATGAAAAACATAACTTCACTCTCTCTTTCTCTCTCTCTCTCCCGAACTCTCTCTTTCATTATAAAGCAATCGATGTTCGTAAAGTTCTTTGTTGTTTTCTGGGCAACGCTAAAGTTCGGGTTAATCTTTTCGAGTTGTGTGCGACGAGGAGATACCGGTAGAGCGGGAGTTTCACCACTAGGAGCATTTGGATCAAGTCTGCACATAGACCCGAATCAACTCTTAGGGCAGTGCTACGTGCGCAACTTTCTCGGAGGCCGGTAATATTTACTTTATTTTATTTTATTTGTAGATTTTTAAAGGAAGAAATGGATTAAATTCCAACAACAACCACATGTACTTTGAAAATGGTATTGTATATGGGTACTATAGGATGCTAATTCGCACATATTAAATAACAGAAAAATGTTTTATGTACCTCCAAAAATGTATCCTTCTATGTCCTTTCGTCACGTGGTCCTCTTTCATTGGCTCATGTCTTCCGCCAACCACCCTCTATTTGCTTGGGTCAATAAGAAAGTGCCACATGACGAAAAAATATGAAGAAATAAAATTTTTAGAGGTACAAATAACATCACTCTAAATAACATGAAGTGACTGTAACTGCCTGTTTTCAAAAATGAGCATAATTTTGAACTTTTATGAAATTGATTATTTAATAATAGGTTTAAATCATGTTATTGATTTATTAGTAATTTTGATTATTTTAATATCATTAAATTAGTGTTTTGTGATTTTATTTTTTGACTAGTGTAACCTTAGAACTGCTTAGCCTAGAGACTAACCATGACCATGGAGGTCTAACCCATGTGACTAGATTAGCTAATTACCACTTTTTAGTCTATTTATTTTGTGACTTTTAAATTATTTAGAATTTTAATTAATTAGTAAATTTTATATTATTTTAATAATATTTAAATTGATGTATTATAATTTTGGTCATTTTTCATATTTTAATATTTTGGGAATTTTTATATTTTAATATTGTATTTTCGGGTTTAGTTTGATCGGGTTTGAGTTTTAGCTCATTTCGACATATGTTAGTGACCCGGATAGCTTAGACTCTAGTTGGGATCCAGAGTTTAGCTAGACATGGCCCATAAATCCCACTAATTAGTACAGTGCATTTAGACTAATCCCACATGACTTAATTGGTCCATTTGGTTATTTAAACTTGACCCTTTTAGCCCCAAAATTTTACATAAGACAAAATTGACTCAAAGGAGCCTTGGAGGAAATTTTGGACATTTGCCAAATGGCCCCAAATCATATAAATCTGGACGATAGCAAGGAGACCCCTCTCCACTCCATTTTCTTCACATCTTGCTCTTATTCTTCTCCTTTGAGAGCTCCTTCCCAAACCAAGCCAAAACCCTTTGATTTCAAGCCCAAAGTAAGTCAAATCTCTTCCATTTCTCTAGATCTCTATAATCTTGGTGCTAACCCTTGTTCATCTCTTATGTATGGATTTTATTTAGGTAAAACCTAGCATGGAGGGGTTAGAAGCATAGAATTGGCTCTTGACCCAAAAAGAACCAATTTTGGGACTTTTTCTTGGGACTCCAACTCCTAAAAGGTAAACCCTAACTCTAACTCTTGTAATTACTCCTAATTAGTGTCATTTGCATATTAGAGGGTACCCGAGGCGTAGGACAACCCATTAGAAGAGGTTTGGAACCCATTGGACTCAATTCATGACTTTCGGGCTAGGTTTAGTGCCAATTTTAGGGAAAATCCTAAATTGACATATTTGGGTGTTACCCCTAGCCTAATTGGACCTAATTAGGTTAGTTTGGGTGAGATGAGGATAGGTAAGTGTCCATATTTGGATACGTGGAGTCGTTTTACGAGAAATCATAAAAATAGGCTTTTCCGGTATTTTCGGGTTCCAACACACGGGTGACTTTTTGCACCGACACTAGATTCGGCAAGTTAGTACTTAGAATAGGTCATTATCATTATTTAGAACTCATAGGTAGAGTTTGGGTCGAATCCGGATAGGTTTGGTGTCCATATCACGCGGTATCGCGAATCGGACACCCCGGAGTCGCCAGAATGGCCATTTGGCCATTCGGACCTCGTTTCTCGTTTTCGCTCGCGTGCGCGAGTTAGATTTCTTGTGTGGGGCACGTGTCTAGGCCCTATAGGGTAGATTTGCAAGGATTGGGTATTCGGATATGGTTTTGGGTCGTTAGGAGTATTTGCATATGTGTATGTGTATATGTATGTGAGTATATTTATATGGGGAGTGTATTACTGTGTGGTAGTAGTGGTGGTGGTGGTGGTGGTATTGTGTGTGTGTGGTGGTATGGTGGTGTTGGTAGTGTGTGTGGTGGTAGTGTTAGTATGTATGTATGTATGTATGTATGTGTGTGTGGTGGTAGTGGTGGTGTTGGTAGTGTGTGTATATGGTGGTAGTGGTAGTATGCATGTATGTATGTATGTATGTATGTATGTGTGTGGTGGTAGTGGTGGTGTTGGTAGTGTGTGTGTGGTGGTAGTGGTGGTATTGGTAGTGTGTGTGTGTGTGGGTGTTCATGGATAGATAGATAGATAGATAGATAGATAGATAGATAGGTAGGTAGGTAGGTAGAGGGATAAATGAATTAGTGAATGGATGAATGGATGGATGGATGGATGAATGAATGAATGATTGAAGGATGAATGAATAGCGGGACAGAGGAGTAGAGAGTGGGGAAGAAGGGGCTGCTGCCCCCCAAAAATAGCAGCAGCAGCAGCATAAAATAGCAGCAAACCCCCCACTTTGAGCCCCATTTGACCCCCCAATACACCCCTAATTGACCCTCCTATCTACCCCCCCATATCCACCATATATTCTACTATGTAACCCCCTAATTTGTGAGTGTTAGAGTGGTGTAGGTTGGTTAGAAAAGTAGTGGTTAGAGTGGTAGAAAATAAGCTAAGTCACATGTTAGTAAGTAACATGTTAAGGTAATACTATGTTAAGGTATTCACATTAGAGGGTAAGATACATAGATATGATACTTGGATTTGAGTTAGGACTAAAGATAGAGATATAGATTGGTCATGGACTAGAGTGAGGGTTAGAATCGAGTGGTATCTTGTGATACCAAGATGGTATCACAAGGTAAATGGATTTTACCCTTTGTGAAGGGTAAGGTATCGAGATACTTCAAGGTACCAAGTTTGAGTGTTAAGATACCATGGTGTGGTATCGAGATACGAGGGTAGAGTGTTAGAACACCTTAGTGGAGTATTGGAGGATGATTAGAGTATGGATTGGAGGCTAAGGTAATGAGATTACCTTGAAAAGGTAAGAAAGGGTAATTTAAGATAATACCTATTTCCTAACATATGAGTTTACTACTTTAAGATATATTTATGTTAGGATATTATGGTTGGTAATGGTTAGGAATAGTGAACTTAGACTAGTTTTGACCTCGGTTGACCACAGTTGACTATTTTGACCAAAAGTCAACCGAAAGTCAACCATAGCCTAAAAATGACTAGAACTTGAGCGAAGTTGACCAGTTGACCCAAAGTCAACTGTTAGTTAACGTTAGTCAAGTTTGACCTAGAGTTGACCAAGGATTGACAAGAGTTGACCAGTTGACCAAAAGTCAACTGTAAGTCAACCTTTGACTTAAATCGACCTAGTTTGACTTTGTTTGACTTGCCTTGACCTAGTTTGACTTTGTTAGGCCTGGTATGACTTAGTTTGATATTGTTTGACTTAGATTGACTTAGTTTGACCTTGTTTGACGTAGATTAACTTAGTTTGACCTTGTTTGACTTAGATTGACTTAGTTTGACCTTGTTTGACTTAGATTGACCTAGTGTGCCTTAGTTTGGCTTGGTGTGACTTAGTATGACTGAGTTTGACCTAGATTGCATAACATATACTAGAAATTATGTCATATACTGTTAAACCCTAATTTAGCTCATGTATATCTCATCTTTAGGTCTGTAACTTCACTCTGAGCCAGATTACACAGTTGACGTATTCCTATCAGATCTCAGTCGAGTACATTCTCTGATAATATTTCTGTTTTATGATATCGTATATATTTCTTGTATTTAGTGTAGATATTCTTGTTCTCTTGACACATTGTGCACGCGGATTGGTATTGTCTGGATTCCGTCATGAGATGTTATTCCTTGCATTTCTTGGTATATCCTGTGCAAGTCTTTCCTTGTTCTTTGTGCATTATATAGACATGATTCCTGCCAAGGCTCGCTACCTCCTCGAAGAATCATGTGCCATGACATGTCATTAGTAGATCCACTTTACTGGTCGGGGATGGCGGTACTTAGCGTAGATATGTGATCATTTTTTCTCCTGTGATTCATGTTCCCTGAGAGTGTTAGCCATACACTTTACGTATGACTAGCCAGGCCCTTTTTCTCATGTGCAACCCAAGCCCATCACATATTAAAACTAATACTAAACTCACATAGATATAGTTCCAGATTTTCGTATATGTTACGTACTGTTTTCTTGTTCTTACATTCAGTTACAGTCTTGATATGTCTTACCATGATTCATGTATACCTTATTTTACCTTGTATATTCTCTCTATTTATTGCTACATTTTCAATATCGTCTAACTAGAACTGTTATTTGAGATTTGTGCTTGTTCCATCCTGACTGGATATGTTGACAAAATTTTACAGATTATGGCGAGGACGAGAGTCCTACCTACTACGGTCCTCATGACGCAGTTGGCCTAGACTTGGAGACTCTAGTTCAGCAAGGGTTAGCTCCACCCGATGGGCTTTAGAGTAGCTTAACTGGTTTAGTTTGGTACTGGACTTTGTCTCTAGATTACATTTTGGCTTGTTATTATTTTAGTAATTGTATTAGAGATTGTTGACTCTGTGACTCTGGACTTGTATTATTTCTGTGTTGGACCTTCTGGATGGTATTTTATATCTTGTTGTCTTTATCTTTCGGTATCATCTATATTTCTTAGAGCTTGTGATTGAGTATATTATTTTGTCATTGCTTGTCCTCTATTCAGAGTTGACCGTTCTCGACATATTTTGATATTATAATTGTTGTTAGATAGTAGACCTAGACAGTGTTCTACACCATTTCTGCAGCGTAGGCTGGGACGCTGTCACGCACTCATGCCCTTACTTCGGGTGCGGGTCGTGACAGTGACAATAACTCAGACGAAAAATACTAACACTAAGAATTATGGTTATGGAACACGCAATGGACGAAAGAAAATTGCATGTCAAGATTTGACCGCGAGCAAGGAATCTTTCACCTTCCATATTTCTTCAAACATTTCTTGTAGTAAAAAGCTTAATTTACTTATGTTGTCGGTGGTGGTTGTGCCTTCTTCTTCTCCATCAGCTCCTCAATCAGATTGCTTATGTTCTTGTACGAGGACCCTCCCTTTTCCATCGCTCGCCATGCAGTCTCTTCGAGCTCCCTTGCCCGTCTCCTCTTCTCCTGCACCCCATCGCCGCTGCCCATCACTTCATCAGCTGTATTCTTTATGGTTGCATCTTCCACTAGTCCCATCTTTTTTGGATCCGCAGCTTACTTATTCAACCCGACCGACACTCCGATCCCCAGCACGTCCAAGATCAGCCTCTCATTATAGAATTACTCGAAAAACAGGGGCCACGTCACCAGTGGAAGGCCCGCACTCACCGCCTCGAGGATCGAGTTCCACCCGAAGTGCGTCACGAACCCTCCCACCGAGGGATGGTTGAGTATCAGTATCTACGAAGCCCATCCTCTTATGATGAGCCCTCTTCCTCGACTCTCTCCTCGAACCCCCCTTCGGGGACCCAATCGTCGCCTCTGTCGCTCCTCACGACCCAGATGAACGGATGGACGCAGTCCTCGAGGCCCAGAGCCAGCTCACGGAGCTGAGCCGCGCTGAAGTCGCCCGTGCTCCCGAAACAGACGTACAGGACCGAACTGGCGCACTTGCCGTCGAGCCACTCCAGGCAGTCTTCGCGGCACCCGCTGTTGTGTGTGTCGCTGTTGCCCAGAGCGATGGGGCCTATGTGCTAGGCTCACCTCCCGACCGCCTCCCTGTAGTGTTGCATGTAGACCGGCTCCAGCTCGTAGAAGCTGTTCACCACCACACCGTAGCTCTTCGAGTCAGACACTCTAAATTGAGCGAAAAATTCTTCCCATTTGACCCGAATCAACTCTTAGGGCAGTGCTACGTACGCGACTTTTTCGGAGGCCGGTAACATTTACTTTATTTTATTTTATTTGCATATTTTTAAAGGAAGAAATGGATTAATTTCCAACAACAACCACATGTACTTTGAAAAGGGTATGTTATATGGGTACTATAGGATGCAAAGTAGCACATATTAAATAACAGAAAAATATTTTATGTACCTCCAAAAATGTATCCTTTTATGTCCTTTCGTCACGTGGTCCTCTTTCATTAGCTCATGTATTCCGCCAACCACCCTCTATTTGCTTGGGTCAATAAGAAAGTGCCACATGACGGAAAAATATGAAGAAATAAAATTATTATAGGTACAAATAACATCACTCTAAAGAACATGAAGTGATAATAACTCAGATGAAAAATACTAACACGAAGAATTATGGTTATGGAACACGCAACGGACGAAAGAAAATTGTGACCCTTCTTTCCCGAAATTATTAAATTTCGTATTTACTGGTATTTTAGAATTTTAAACATATTTTATCTATGGTTTCAATTATTGATGATTTGATAATTCTTAATTAATTTTTCTATTCTGACTAAAGCAAAATTTCTTGATAAATTGTTGATGATTATTAGAAAGAGTGCAATTCAAATTTTTAGTTTCAAATAAGTTTTCCTTCCATTTGTAACAACCCTTGCCCAATTTTCCTAACAACCTGTAACAAACTTTCTAACCAACTATTGTTATCAGTTGCAATAAAATAATTTGTTTGTGGTTTTTTTTGTAAATTTTCTAATTTTCTCAATCACTATATATAAACCCAAGTCTCTCTCTCTCTTTATTCTGCTATTCTCCTAGAAATTGTCGAGAGCAGAGCTTTGGCGAGCTCTACACTCATCTCCTTTGTTTTTCTCCAAATCTGAGCCCTAACCATAATCCTAACCCTAATTCCTGGAGTTCCTATGGAGATCCCGATGTTCCACTTCTCCAGCGGCGGATCGACTGGCCACTACGACGTCTGAGCTCCGCTCCTCCCTCCGTCGACGGCGAGGCACCTCTACTCAGGCGGCAATCAACCGACTTGAGCGGTGCGCCCCCGCCTCCGACCGCACGGTCACTCCAGTAGCGACGACGAAGTGAACTCCTCCCAGGCGATAGTTCGTCGTCTTCCTCGACGACGGTGGTGCAGTGCTCCTCCCCGACGCATGGTTTCGATCGGCGATGTTCAGCTCCGAGGCTTTCTTCTTCTTCCGACGACAGATCTCCGCCTTGGCGAATTTTCTCCGTGGAATCATTATTCATGTCCGTGCCTTCGATTAGGTGGGCATCTCGAACTCTTGTATAGAATTCGTTCAATTCTGGAACTCGTCATCTCTGACTCTTCCCTCCGATTTTGTTTGGTTGCGAGCATAGATCTGGATCATTTTTGATCTG
Organism: Iris pallida; assembly: GCA_029216955.1. Lineage (NCBI taxonomy): Eukaryota > Viridiplantae > Streptophyta > Magnoliopsida > Asparagales > Iridaceae > Iris > Iris pallida. The sequence goes on from JANAVB010010600.1 coordinate 18,643,257, forward strand.
TTCGATCTCTCATATCGAAGGATCGATCTTCCCAATCGTTTGCGTCGGCATTGGAGCGTTCGAATCGAAAGATCAGGATTGATCGACTCGTGTCCTTCATCACGATTCAGACGACGGGAACTGACGAGTGGCAATCATTTGCTCGATTTAATCTGGGTGTTTTCCTACTTGCATTGATGAAATCAGGGGTGTGTTCCTCTGTTCTTGAAATCAGATTGATCGAGAGCAGATCGATGAGGATTATTCGATCGGCGAATATAACGATTGGGATCAATTCTGAGTTAGAACCTGAGATCGTTCTCGGACACGAAGGGGCTGTATCTGACTCCCTGAGGTTGTGATTCTACTCCAGGATGCAACCCTTGCATACAGGTATTACTCTGCTCTTCTCGATTATTGTTAGTTATTTCATAGCTAGAATTATGGACGTTGGGCGGGCATATGTTCGGGATACAGGTGTTGGGCGTTGGCGTCCAATTTTCTGTTCGTGTCTAGCAGTGTTCGTGTTCAACACTAGTTGTGTCCCATTTTAGTTGGTGCTCTTGTGAGTGTCAGTAGCAGTGAGTCGTTTGATTTGGGTGCAGAAGAGCAAGAGTAGCAGCTCTTGAGGCGTGATGTTGTCCAGGCAGGGTCGGGATTAACTGCGGTTGCGAACCTATAATCGGACATGGGTTGAAGTCAGCATTCATTCTATAGATTTTGATTTGTATCGAGATTGTATTATTCTTATTTGAATTCTCTCTTTTAATTTGGTTGATTATTGGTGGAGTTGTTAGCCCCTGACCAAATTTTCTCTTATTTTTATATTTTTATGCTTTTACATATTTGCATTTACAACTTAAATAGTAAATTAGAAGATGAAGGCTTTTGTAAAAATCCAATAGCCTTGGGACTGGAGGATAATAGGCCGGATTTGAATTCCTGCCTCTTAGCCGTAGGGTTCACACCCTGTATTTGAATCCGAACCAAATTCAATTTGGAGCTTTAAACATTATGAAGTCGATAGAAGTGGATAAAAACCAAACTCAATTCGAATCCTCCCGGGATTCAAATTCATGAGTTATCATCTAAACTCACAACCGATCTTATCAAACCTGTGTATATGTATATAAGAAGGATCGATCGGTTAATCTCATCTCCAAACTCTAACCCTTCCCGTGCCTCTTTGTGTTTATGAAGCATCCGCTAATCAAGAGAGTTCGGCAAGAACATGACACTCGATTCTTCAATCAGGTAAATCTCTCTTCATCCACCATGCTTTATGACTCCTTGAACACCAGTTGATTTATCACGATTAATAGAGACATAGATACTTGTAGTAATGCCAAGAAGAACCTAAATGGGGGTATGACACAAAAGAGCGTCGCGTACCAGGATACGAAGTTTTTGTATCCCGAGTCCACTGCTTACCTATAATGATATTCAGACCATACATATATATATTTTTTGTTCAGTCGAGCCCCATATCCTGTTCTGTTCCTATTTCCATAGGCTTAATCTCTTATGTACATATCAGTCACTTCATGATGTATCAGTCCAGGTTGTATGGAAGGGTTATGAGTATGTGGAGATCGGGGGAGACCCTTAAATATAGCCTTTAGCCTAGTACACATGTATCAGTATAGGGGATGCCCTTGCTCTGTTATAGGTTGGCATATGCAGTAAGGGTGTACATGTGCTAAAATGTCAAGTTAGGAGTGATGTGTGACAGAATCTGGTTGCAAGAGGATAGTTGTTAGAGAAATCTTATGAACTGCAGATACCTCTTCACTGATTCTATGAAGATACTGGTAGATGATGGGACTTGGACCCACAACCCTCCAAACAAGAACCTAAATCTGGCGCTTTAGATCAATCCAGCAATATGTGTTGCTGCTTCTACTGCTACTGTTGCTTATTTCTGATACTCAGTATAAAGACCCTTAGTATCTGATTTCTCATTTTGGACTAACTTGTATTAGTTCCAGTTGACTGTTCTACACATCCACAAGCTGCATTAAATAACCTATTATAAAATAGCATAGGAGTAGATGGGCCCAGTAGGTACCTACAGGGTTTTCTTGTATAAGTATCTGGAGTTAGGAATCGAGTGTACTAGCAAGGGGTATCAGATATCCTAATACATAAGGGGCTACAAAGATTCATATATAGGAGAATGCAATAGACAACTGTGAGTCTTAAGGGTGTGATGTTAGGAAGGCCAAGTGTAAGGAACTAGGAAGGTGAGTCGAGTTGCTAGACCTCTATGCCTTGTAATTCAAATGCTGTCAATTGGAGTGATTTGCCATACCCCAAGATCCTGTACATCCTATGGTAGAAGGGACACATGAGGTAATAGGAACCTAGAGTGGTGTATTAGCCATTTGGTCGAGTAGATGGGATAGTAGGGAGGCAATGAATCTTATAGCAGTCCACACTAGTGCCCCACAGTAGACCAACCCCTCATTAGTAATACCTGTGTTTAATGGGTAGTACAAGGGTATGTTGTGTTTTGTTACTGCAGTTAGTACAGAGGAAATGGATTTTATGTGTCAAACCGAGTATCAACTAAGCACTATATTTTGCTGCTGCTATTGATGATTCTCATTTACCCTTCGTTTAGACTACATGACTAGAAGTAGGTACCACTATATTTCCTGAGTACATCCTAGTACTTTGATGGAAATAAAAGAAAATCAATTATTCTGGATCTGGTTTCATGTTTTTATTTTGGCACATTTTGTTTAAGATATATTTATAGTCTTATTTGAGTTTGTGTTGACACTAAAGGTACTTAATAAGAAGAGTGCCCAGTGTTCTGTTCTCCATATCAAAGGGAATGCCAGGAGTAAAGGAGAATAGGGAGAATGGCAGTTAGTTCAATAATTTTCCAACTGATATGAGCATAACAGACATAAGGTTACTGGGTGTCTATTATTGTAGTAAGCTACTACCTAAGTGCTAAAAAAGGGGATGGACTAGTAGTAAGTAAATCCTGAATATCTAGTTATAAACCTAAATGTATAGGAAATGAACTAAAAACCTAAACCCATATGATATTATTATTTTAATGCAATTATTGACATGGTAAACTTATAAAATAGGTTATTGGGACTCGAGATTTTGCATCAGAACCTTTCCAGCAGCTCAGGACCACAGGCAAGTATACCTTGCCTTTCTTTACAGCTTTATTTACATGCACTGTCTTTCATTTTCCAGTTTCTTTCAGTTATTGTCGACATGTATTTTTCATATCATGCTAGTATTTTTACCTCATCGATATATAGCCCTTGTTCACAGTTAGCCTTGTGTTTGATTGGACGTGTTCACATTTGTGTCTTGATTGGGTCGTGTCATAGGACGAGAAGTCATAAACTGAACTACTATACCTTCTTGTATTAAATCTTGAAGCTAACTAGCGAGTCCACATTAGGGGCGAGGGTTAGTAGTTATTGGTCCACACCTACGAGTCTATACTAGGGCCGAGGGTTTGTAGTTGATCAAACCTGCGAGTCCACACTAGGGCGAGGCTTTGAGTATTCGATTCGTTATCCGTTGACATCTTGACATGAGTCCTCTCGTCTTCGTCCAGCAGTTCGTTTATGCGTAGTCATTTCACATATTCGTGTACCTTTATCGTATTAGTTTTACCTTTTTATTCTGGATTTTCTCCATGCATGATAAACTGTTAGAAAGGCTCGTTTTTATGTATCTTGTTAGTCCTCTGAGGACCTGATAATTTCTTCAGGTTTAGCCGAGTTTGAGCTAGGAGCAGGCGAGCAGTTGTGAGCCAGCGTCAGACCATGGTGCCCTTGCAGTTGAGGTCGTCATTTGATTGGCAGTTTATACTCAGTTAGTTATTTCATGTCTTTGTTTATTCCGTCTACTGGTAGTGGATTTGTGTCCACCGGACGTGACCTGAATTCTTGGAAACATTCAATTTATATTCTTTATTATCCAGTTTCATGGATATTCATTGATCTTGGTTGTGTCTTGATTATTCTATGGATGAGATATAGATTACCATGTGATAATAGACTGCCATGACTTGTGTTTATTAGACAGCGTTCTAATGCCGACACTGTGGCGTAGGCTGGGCTTGGGCACATCTTGTATCCGAAAGTGGGTGCGGGTCGTGACAGGACTAGAGAAGTCTGTATCAGAAGTTGGAGTATGTAGGTTGGCGGGATATTTGTTTTGAATGCTGGGCTGTTAGTTTGAATGTTTTCTAAAACTTAGTTCCTAACAACTTCTGGTTTGAGAGCAATCCATTTGGGTTGTGGTTTGGATATAGTAGAGGGCAATGCTTTGGATATGATATGAGTGTTAATAAGAGATATTGGGTTAAATTTCTAGTTGTGAATTTTGCAGGACTTTTGGTTTCGATTGTCTTTGAACCTTTCTTTTCTTTGAAATGATCTGTTGAATGTTAATTTGGAAGTTTTGCTAAATTGGTAGATTGGGCTGCTGAGCTTGAATGGGTTATAGCTTGAAAGGCTATGGGTTTGTGCACACTGTGTTAAACTTTTGGTTGTATAGGTGCCAAGTTTTTGGTTTGCATATACTGTGTCACTCCCCGAATCGCAGAGTCATTTATTCACATATTTTATCTCTTGGAATCGATCGTCCTCGCTTGGGCGTGATGTCGTATAAGTCTGGTATTGCACTTGTACAAGGCAAAGATGGTACATAAATGATTATCTTCAAATAGGAACACATCACAGCGGAAGAAGCAGTTAAATTGAAGTTATTGAGGACAATGTTTCTCATTGAGTAGAAGTACATTACTTCTTTATAGCAGCGGAGATAAAAGGACAATTTGAAGTCATACAGAGACATATAGAACTTTATTCTCTTTATTGATAATTGAAGAAGAGTACAAGACTTGTATTGAAGTACAGTGCTTACAACCAATCTCACTTTACATTGAAATCCAACTGAGCAATGCTATAAAGTTTACATTTGATACTTGGATACATTGGATTACAACCCGATATACTGACATGGCTTACAATCTCACTGGTACAACTGATTACAATGTTCCATACATTACGCCCTTTATAAACAGAAGACATCATCTTGTACTAGGAGAGATTCTGTATTCCCAACAAATCTTCGATGCCGCGGGGCCAATCAAGCCAATCTTCGTGTGTAGAACATTCCAAGCACGAGCACCTGCACACAAAACGTGGGTCAGCACATCATCTATGTACTGGCGAGCAGAATCCAACCCACTCGTCTAAACCAACACTAACTGGTCATCAGTTTACAGTTCTTGAGCAGAAACATTGAAGTACGTAACATGTCTTAGTATGGTATAGCATTTCTTTGTGTAAGGCATCATCTAAGCAACATTGAGTTAACACGTTGCAGCATATTATGGAATTACTTTCTGAAGGCATCATTTAGCATAATTTGTGTTATCATTCAACAAGTTATGGCAATGATCTAAAAGGCAATGCATCAGCAAATTCGTATTTAACATGTTGAGCATGTTATAGAGTTTCTCATTTTAAAGGCAACAACACAGCATCATTTCATTTAGCATGTTAAGCAGGCAAGTTGAACCAATATATACAATATCACAATTATGTGATTCCTTACCGATAGCCTACTTCTCATACCTACATCAAATACAGGTTATCAGATATACTTACGCTGCCTGCACAAAATATTCATTAGCATGCATCCTGACTACATGGTCACTGGTGTTGTTAAACCATATGGACTCTTTTCATTTTATTTCATTTCAAGATAATACGGTCAGCATAGTAGGTGGCGAGCCTCTGTGCCACCCCGCCTTATCCGTGCTCCCATAGCACTCATCATTATTTCCTCCTAGGCCGAATCGGTCCCCAAGGCCCTAGGAACCGTTCGAGAAAATTAAAACTCAAACCTTGTATACAAGTTGTCCATGACCATGCGAATGAGTGTCCGACTCGATTGTGAACAAAATTGCATGGTAAATTATATTAAGGAAAGTAAAGGCAACAGTGCATCATTAGTCATATTCAATGACTTATTCATTCCATCATTACCATCATTTCATTCGGTGATCTCAACGATCCCAGCTTTATCATTTCTCATTCATTGCTTCATTGTAATGTATCTCATATCATTCCTTTCTTAAAAGGGAACGTAACATTCATTCGTTTCATAGAGACATTTATTCATTCATTCATTTCTTATAAGGGACAGACAACATTTCATATTCTTACAGCAGATATACAGAGAGTACATGATTCTAGTGTTTTATTCAGTTCATTGGGTCGATAGCATAGCCAGTACATTCCTTATTCTATCATTCATAAGGCATCTCATTATTCAAGTGTCTACTTGTTCCGGCAGCGTTAAGCATAAGGGGCAATGTTATCAATTCATTCTCAGGCCTCAAATCACATTAGCAGTTTAATATGTTATATATTTCAATAGTTCTCAACATAGGCATCTCTATTATTCATCAACTAAAACATGGGACATTTAGGGTCAATTCATAGCATTTCAATACTTCATTTATTAAGCATGAAGGAGTAAGGAGGAGGAAGGACAGTTCCACTCACTTGCAATAAAGGGTCTTCCTGATCCGATCACACATAATTCCACTAAGTGTAGCTCCACCAGCGATCCACATTCCAATACCCATTCCGTCTAGCCAGCTAAGTGAGACTACATCAGTCTCAATTCTTCTGATTCCCAACTTAAGTCATGGTCCAACATTCTGATTCCATCCAACAAGCCAACCAAATGCCTTGCGCGGAGCGGGGCATTACATAATATACCACTCAGAAAAAGTTTCGTCCTCGAAACTTAAGAGAACAACTCATCTTACTAATTCACTTAGTCATAACAAGTTACTCATTCAGCTTTAATTCAATATTCATTTCAGCACACTCGGTCATCTCAAAATAGCTATATCCAATTATACCATTTAAGTCCATCAACGATTCGATCTGTCTCTCTCTTTCTCAATTACTTGCAACTTCTCATTGATTCACCAATATTTTTATTGCATTTCTATCTTGGTCGTAACATATCACTTCGTTTGGATCCATACACATATTTTAGGCGTCCCCAAAATATATGTATTTCAGCAAAAGTCTGCGCTAGTGCGTTAAATTCTTTCCATAATGTTATCTCAGTCGTAACCTATCACTTCGGCTGGATCCATACACATATTTTAGGCGTCCCTAAAATATATGTACTTCAGCCAACTTCCATGATAGTGCGATTTGATCAGCCACGATACAACTCTCTTTCCCAAATCTGACTTAGCATCCTTTCAATTGAATTATCACTTTATTCACTTTGCCACAATCAGTATCTTCCAGGCCACAACACTTAACATCATGGACAACTTGGTTAAGCTCTCTACCCAAGCATAACATTTCTAACATTCGATCAAGGGTCTAACTTAGAGCCAAACATATAAAGGGTTCACAACATGTAATCATATTCCTTCCCAAATCTAATAATATTTTTCACCGAGGCAATTCATCTTTTCTAGAAGATACGATCCGACGTCACCCACTATCGATTACGCGAGTCAGGGTATAACTCTATGAAACAGTCAAGGTTAACCCAACTACCCGACTACAGATACCGATCCAACATTCCCGCTATAGGCCGACACACAATCCTCAAGGGTCAACCATCTCTAAGGCACAAGTTGAAGCATACATTCCCTTAGGTCAATACTCGTTACCATCATCTCTCATTCAATGCCACAAAGGTCATCCTATGGGTGTCCAATGGTCACCTATTATTCAATCAATCTTTAAGGTTAGCTACACTGACAGCTAAACTTAGTCATTCAGGTGACTTCCCTAGAGTAGACGGCTACTAGGGTTATACTAGTTTCTTATTCCTAGGGCCAACAAGCAACCGACAGTTCTAAGGAACTCTACCCAAACCTATGGGTATCAACTTAGTCTGAATAACTAATCGCCATTGTCGGCTATGCCAACAATTGGTTATGCAGCCCACGGTCGCTAGGGTCAAGTCTATCTATCCAGGTCTTCCTCAAGGAAATAATTTCCACAGAGGCTCATTCTTAGACTTACCCAACGATCGATTAAGATCGATCTTATCATCATTACGGTTAATTTCCATCCCGACATACGATTCTCATCGTTCTAATAATCTATCAAGTAAATTCCCAATGATTCAATTTCTATTTCAAATCCTTTGTACTCACACGAACCCATAAGCCAAGGCTAACTATTCAAGGGTCATTGATTCTGATAGTCTTAACATAACTATGGAATCATACTATTTGATCTGTATGACAGAGTCACACCACTAAGTCATAAGCCAGCAATCTATGTCCCAACTGACAGTCACATATACCAACATTATCCAACAATTTATAATTTCTCAATCCCATTCGTTTCTCAATCATCAAACTATCTTATGGGCAATCTTAAATCTCATGCAGCAAGGGTCGAGTAGTTCATTCCATTCAATCCGACAATTCATGCATCAACTAACCATTCTCTATGCAACACAAATATTCAAGGTTGCTACTTGTTACCTTTCTAGTACAACTCAATTCCTCAGCATACATTCACATAGGCAACGACTATCCTTCGGTGATCAAGATGGATTAACATCTCTTACACCTTAGGGACAAGGCACAGATCTCTAATATTCTTTTGATTCACCGACAATATTTTCAAAACTTTCAGCTACGCAACCAACTTTGTATTAGCCATATTTGATTTGCATCCAACCAACTGAAGTCAACATTTAGATTCTAAGTCACAACATTCTCTAGCTAAGTCCATTTACCCATAACATACTAACTGTCTTTACTAGTCTGAGTCATCACTCGACTAAACAATTTATAACCAAGCCACCGATTACAATCTCCAAAAATCTTGCTACCCCACATAACATCACCGTCAAGGGACACTCAAGTCATCTAGCAATAATGCATGACTCCCAGCTACGTCTCGGCACTGCCCAGTACCCACAGATAGTCTCATTGCTATTCTATAGAAAGGGTCAACATACATGTCGTTCTGAGGTGGTAGAGGCAATATACCACTCAGAAACGAAGCCATCCTTAAACAATACCAACTCAATCTATTCCGGACATTCGTGATCTATAATGATCACAATACTTTAACCAATATCTCGGGGTCTCAACATCACAAGTCAACATTCTTAGGGTCTCAAAAGTACTAGCCATCACCCCTGAGTCGACTCACCAGTTATGTCAAACTCATCCATCAATTATTTCATTCCCAATTCTTTTCCAACATCACATGTAATTCTCAACTTGTTACAACATACATAGCCGCTTCCTTTATTCCCACATTCCAAACAGCATTCACAATATAGCATACTATGGCATCGAGTCATTGTTGGGTTATTTGTGTCCAAACCAACAACAATCATTCATTCAGGGGCATCACAATGTATATAGACTTATTGTATGGAACATTCAGTGAGCAGCCAAGAGGTTCGACGATCTTTCAGACATGAACAACATAGGATGATTACAGAACAACAACAGCATAATCGCGGAAGCAATCTTTGACTTAATCGCGAAAGCAACGTTGAGTGATCGCGGAAGCAACTTTGATTAATCGTCGATGCAACTTTGATTTGAAATAAATCAAAGAAGAGACCAAGGACGTAAAGTCGTGCTCTGATACCAATTTGTCACGCCCCGACTCGCAGAGTCATTTATTCACATATTTTATCTATTGGAATCGATCGTCCTCGCTTGGGCGTGATGTCGTACAAGTCTGGTATTGCACTTGTACAAGGCAAAGATGGTACATAAATGATTATCTTCAAATAGGAACACATCGCAGCGATAGAAGCAGATAAAATGAAGTTAGTGAGGACAATATTTCTCATTGAGTAGAAGTACATTACTTCTTTATAGCAGTGGAGATAAAAGGACAACTTAAAGTCACAAAGAGACATATAGAACTTTATTCTCTTTATTGATAATTGAAGAAGAGTACAAGACTTGTATTGAAGTACAATGCTTACAACCAATCTCACTTTACATTGAAAGCCAACTGAGCAGTGCTATAAAGTTTACATTTGATACTTGGATACATTGGATTACAACTCGATATACTGACTTGGCTTACAATCTCACTGGTACAACTGATTACAATGTCCCATACATTATTTTCTTTATAAACAGAAGACATCATCTTGTACAAGGAGAGCTTCTGTATGCCCAACAAATCTTCGATGTCGCGGGCCAATCAAGCCAATTTTCGTGTGTAGAACATTCCAAGCACAAGCACCTGCCCACAAAAAGTGGGTCAGCACATCATCTATGTACTAGCAAGCAGAATCCAACCCACTCGCCTAAACCAACACTAACTGGTCAATTTTAGCAAGCATTTAATTGAATGATCTTTCTACTTGGGGCCTAGCATTAGTTTACAGTTCTTTAGCTGAAACATTGAAGTACGTAACATGTCTTAGCATGGTATAGCATTTCTTTGTGTAAGGCATCATCTAAGCAACATTGAGTTAACACGTTGCAGCATATTATGGAATTACTTTCTGAAGGCATCGTTTAGCATACTTTGTGTTATCATTCAACAGGTTATGGCAATGATCTAAAAGGCAATGCATCAGCAAATTCGCATTTAACAAGTTGAACATGTTATAGAGTTTCTCATTTTAAAGGCAACAACACAGCATCATTTCATTTAGCATGTTTAGCAGGCAAGTTGAACCAATATATACAATATCACAATTATGTGATTCTTTACCGATAGCCGACTTCTCATACCTGTATCAAGTACAGGCTATCAAATATACTTATGCTGCCTGCACAAAACGTTCATTAGCATGCATCCTGACTACATTGTCACTGGTGTTGTTAAACCATATGGACTCTTTTCATTTTATTTCATTTCAAGATAATACGGTCAGCATAGTAGGTGGCGAGCCTCTATGCCACCCCGCCTTATCCGTGCTCCCATAGCACTCATCATTATTTCCTCCTAGGCCGAATCGGTCCCCAGGGCCCTAGGAACCGTTCGAGAAAATTAAAACTCAAACCTTGTCTACAAGTTGTCCATGACCATGCGAATGCGTGTTCGACTCGATTGTGAACAAAATTGCATGGTAAATTATATTAAGGAAAGTAAAGGCAACAGTGCATCGTTAGTCATATTCAATGACTTATTCATTCCATCATTACTATCATTTCATTCGGTGATCTTAACGATCCCAGCTTTATCATTTTTTATTCATTGCTCATTGCAACGTATCTCATATCATTCCTTTCTTAAAAAGGAACGTAACATTCATTCGTTTCATAGAGATATTTATTTATTCATTCATTTCTTATAAGGGACAGGCAACATTTCATATTCTTACAACAGATATACAGAGAGTACATGATTCTAGTATTTTATTCAGTTCATTGGATCGATAGCATAGCCAGTTCATTTCTTATTCTATCATTCATAAGGCATCTCATTATTCAAGTGTCTACTTGTTCCAGCAGCGTTAAGCATAAGGGGCAATGTTATCAATTCATTCTCAGGCCTCAAATCACATTAGCAGTTCAATGTGTTGTACATTTTAATAATTCTCAACATAGGCATCTCTATTATTCAGCAACTAAAATATGGGACATTTTGGGACAATTCATAGCATTTCAATACTTCATTTATTAAGCATGAAGGAGTAAGGAGGAGGAAGGACAGTTCCACTCACTTGCAATAAAGGGTCTTCCTAATCCGATCACACATAATTCCACTAAGTGTAGCTCGACCAGCGAGCCACATTCCAGTACCCATTCCGTCTAGCCAGCTAAGTGAGACTGCATCAGTCCCAATTCTCCTGATTCCCAACTTAAGTCACGGTCCAACATTCTGATTCCATCCAACAAGCCACCAAATGCCTTGCGCGGAGCGGGACATTACATACTGTACTTTGCTAAACTAAGAGAATAAGGATTATGTTGTGGATGAGTTTGATGAGAAGGAATTAGTGGATTTTAGCTAAATCCAGTCCAAAGACTTGTCCATCAGCAAGTTGAATTTTGTGCGTAAACAAGTTGGCCCGAGTATTTGTGGGCCAACAGATTAAGGATTAAGTTACTCTTTTGGGCTAACATTTATTACTGTTAATATTATTTGTATAAACGTTTACTATTAGTAGATATTATTATTAAACTCAATTATAATTTTTGTTTTATTAATGACTATAATTAAGCCTATCTTCTCTACAAGTAATATTTTGCTAATACTCCTAAATGAATTATTTATGTTTAATAAGAATAAGTGTTAGTAAGTATTTATTATTATTATTAGGCTATATAGATTTTAACTATTCTCGTGTGATAATTACTAATATTTTATTAGCTAATTCATAGAGGTAATTAGCATGAGGGTAGCAAGAAAACAATTGGTTAAGTTAGCAATAAATAGCTAGTGTAAATCTTTAGATCATTAACCATCTTGTATTTATTATCAAGAGGATATAGAGGTTATCTCCCTACTCGTGATATTCCAGAGCAAGGCAAGTACACCGACTCAAACCCTTTACTCTATATTTATATCTTGCTTTATGTTCTCATATTGACACGTTGTACACACGATTGTTCATTGTTTATTGTTCATCATTCATCGTTCATTGTTCAGTGTTCTTTACTTGGGGTCGAGAAATACTACAGATATGTGACCAATCCTATATTAGCTAGGCATTGACTAATAGCTTAGGTCTCATATCGTGCACGTGGAACTCTAAGTCGTACTATTATTTATGTGCTCTTGTATTCTGTACTACCCCAGCCGGTCACATACTCTGATAGTTATTTCAAATGCATGTTATACTGATAGTCTAGTTTATTATTCAGGATCTGGTACTATAGTTCATCGTTATTCATGTACCACAGTTTTATATTTCTGTCTTATACCATAGTTCATATTGTGGTTCTTTTTTATGCATTTCAGTTTAATTTGTTTAGCGCTTCTTATCGGGGTTATACTTTGCTCTTTTCCTGACAGGATACGTTGCAGGTCTACTTGATGATGTTGTATCTCCTTCATGGGCCAGAGCCCTAAGCCAGGATAGAGATGTCTCAGGATAGACTTAGAATTTCAGAGTTGTAGAGCCTAAAAATCAAGTTGTGCCATGTTTTTACTGCTCAGCAATCAAGTTGCGTCCCAAAAATTAAACTGTGCCATTGTTATGAAGGTCAGAGATCAAGCTGCACCACTTCTCAGACTGCACCAAATATTAGACTGTGCCCCATCATATTATGCCAAAATCTATGTGACGCTTGACAAATAATTGCCATCATTAACTAACAGCACTGACAACTGACAGCGTGATGAATGAAGAAAATCCCTTCGAATCTCACAAAGCGTGGCGCTCGAGATGATCTGTTAAGATTTGATGACAGTTGTCCCACGCACTCTGTGAGTTACGCCTAGGCGCAATCTGAATAAATTCTTCCCACATATTTAAATGCTGCCACATGCCTATGCACTGAGTTGCGCTTAGTCGCAACCTAATCAAGCGCAGTTTGACTCGTTGACTGAAGCTCGCGTAACTTGGTAAAGTTGAAGCAACTTACGTTCTAAAGCAGGATGATGTGGCGCACATGTCACTAATCTCTCAAAATGTGTCCATTACTCTGTACATGACCAAGCATATTTTAATCATATTATGCCACGCATCTAGATACAGTTAGTGCACGTTCGAGTAACCGAATGGAAGTTGGCACAACTTAAGGATGACGCAACCCAAACTGGCGCAGTTCAGCCTCGTGTACATCAGAATAACTGCTAAAACAGTTATTTCTAGAACTTTATAAATAGAGTTTCCAATCATTATCAAAGTATCAGAGATCAAGTATTATTGCAAGAGTGTTGCTGCATTCTCCAGAGGCTCTAGTCTTCAAGTTTACATAGTCAAAGGGATAAAGTGATCATCTTTTGATCAGATTCCTAAAGTTGTACTTCCCCAGAAGTCATTGTACTTTGTACGATTCTTTTCAAGTTTGTTATAAACTTTTTGTTTTTGCAAATAAAATGGCGACTATACTGGGGACGACTTTCTCCTCCGACGAGAAGGTGATAACTCAATGTGATGTTGCATCAATCGGTAAGACGCAGAAGACTCTGGTTGTTCAAGTCAACCAGACAGCTTATGAGGATATGATCAACAACAAGAGCAACAAGCACGCTGTGGCTATCACCAAGAAAAAAACTGTGTGGAATCCTAAGTCTTCCACAGTTGCTATTGCCCAGGCGCAATCTGTCTCTGTGGCTCGTGCACAGTCTGCCTCTGTTGCCCAGGTACAATCTGTCTCTGTGACTTGTGCGCAGCCTGCTTCAGTTGCCCGTGCGTAATCCACTCTCCTTGCTGCCAAGGCGCTGTCTGCTATCTCTGCTGCCAAGGTGCAGTCCACTCTCTTTGCTGCCAAGGTGCAGTCTGTTGTCTCTGTTATCAAGGCGCAGTCCACTCCCTTTGCTGCCAAGGCACAGTCTACTCCCTTTGCTGCCAAGGCACAGTCTACTTCTATTGCCAGAGCGCAACATACTCATCTTTATGTCAAAGTGCAACCTAATGCTAAGGCGCACTCTACACATCTTACTGCCAAAGTGCAGTCTACTCATCATTTGGCGCAATCTATGCATCCTGCTGCCCTAGCGCAGTTTACACATCATACTACTCTGGCGCAACCTAAGGAAACTAGTCTCTTGGCTATTCCCTCTTCTTCTCCAGTTCTGAACTTGGAGAAGCAATGTTCTAGTCCTAGTACTAGACATAACAAAGGGAAAGGTCCTTTGACACTCCCTCAACTGGCGCAACCTGCGCCTAAGGTGATTGCATAACAAAACAGAGAGAAACGCTTCTTATTTAACCCTTCACAAAATAAAAGAAAGCATCATTTGGTCTTTTCTCAATCTTCCCTAGTCTATGACTCAGAGAAAGATATATCAGATTGTATTCTCTTAAACAGAGGTCTTCAAATCTCTGCCAGGGGAAGGAATACTGATCAACGAGGCATCTTGCCTACTCCTATGGTAAATGCTCAAGATCTTCCAACCTTGCATATCTCAAAATCCAAGCAAGGAAAATTAATGGTATCTCAAACAGAGGCATCAGGAGCAGAATTCTCTGATTTACGCGCTTATCTCAATAGGCGTCAATCAGTATCAACTTCGATAAAACGTAAGAAACCTATGTCAAGGGCCAATCTACACCAGAAACAAAGGTTTGAAAAGAAGGACCCAATCACATATGCCAATGAGTTGAGTACTTCCTTGTACACTCACGGAACTAAGCATCTTAAGAACCGAAGTCATATTCCTAACATCATTAAGGAATATGTTCCTCGGACTTCTCCTCGTCCCGTGGAAGTCACTGATCTCCGGTAACGTCTTACACAAAGACGGGAGATCACAGAAACATCTCACTCACCTATAAATCATCCATCAGAATGCCACTGCCTTCATGAAGTGGTCATCAAGTGTTGTTGTCAATCAGCTAAATGATCTGTCTTCGATCGGCTGAATTATGCTTCAACTCCTAAACCCATGATGGGAGATGAAGACGAGCTGTTATATGCTTCTGTCAATATGGCTTCCCGAGACACTGGGGGTAGAAAATCCTCGAAACGTGGCACGTCTCACAATCCGAGTCAGCAGTACTTGGGATAACTCCGTGAATCTAGTGAAGGGGTCTATCAACATACCAGATCGAAAAATCACAATTTTGACTAAGATGTATTCAATCAGGAAGATCTTCCCGTTACTCATCTGGAAAAAGATTCTTTGTCTGACTTCGATGTAGATAGTGAACGCTCTGAACAAACTATAACGTCAATAGTGGCAAGAGAGGTAACAGCATATGCCATTACAGAAGACCAAGATGCCTCTAGTTCAGCTAATCAAGAGCAACGAATAGCTATACTGGAAGACAAACTGAAGACTATGGCTGAAATGGTTGCAAATATGCACACTATAATCGTGGCCCAACATACAGTGCCACCAGTTATAAATCATGCTACAAATCCCGAGCTCATAGCATCTTCCATACCGGTTAATGTTGGTCTGAGGGTACCTCCTCCCCAGGTTGCTTCTGTACCAATCCAAGCTACTCCCAGTCAGTCTGGTATGGGGTGGTAATTATCATGTTGTTCCTCCTCCTAACAATTCTAACCAGCCCACCAATTCACAGACTTTAGGGGATGCTAACGAGACTGTAAAACTCTTACGCACTCAGTTTGAGGCCTTTAAGCAAAAAGACGGTCTACAAAGACTCGAGATAGAATAATCTTATCCTGCATAATGGAAGGAAGTTCAATTTACTCCTAAGTACAAGCTTCCCACCATTACGCTATTTGATGGCAGCACTTCTCTAGGTCATTACATCAATCACTTTGAAGTGATGACTGATCAATTACATCCAAATGATGCTCTCCTTACCAGGGTGTTCGTCGGTTGTTTAGCCGGTGCAACATATGACTGGTACCGTAGCTTGCCTGATGGCTACATAACTTTCTTTGCTGGTTTCAAGCAAATGTTCTTGGAACGATTCTATATGGGAGTCAATGATATGACGATGTCTGCCCTTATCAAAATTAAACAAAGACATAATGAATCCACAAAGAGTTTTATTAAAAGATTCTGCCGAAAGGCACTTAAAATGCCTCTAGGAACTCCATCTGCTGAAACAATAAACACTTGTAAATCAAACTTGTTGCCTATCATCAGCATGAGGATCGGATCAATACAATTCCAAGATTGGCCTTCTTTCATTGTGAATGCCAAAGCGGCAGAGGTTAGAGCTGAAAAGTTCAAACAGTTAGGAGTTCAAATGAATAATCCTAACCAAGATGAGCATTCTACACCCGGTGGTAATAATCGCCAAAACAATCACAAGGGTAAAGAAACATTGGCCATCTCAAAGTCATTGGCTGTGAACGTTGCTCAGATGACACCCACTACAACAGCACCACCACAAAAAGCACCTCGTCCAAAAGAAGAGTATTCTTTTGATGAAGATGATATTATGAGTATCTTCGATTGCTTAATCAAAATCAATAAGCTTCAACTGCCAGAGGCAAAACGGCCAGAAAAAGTAGGTAAGACTGACCACCCTAAATATTAAGTTTATCACAGATTTATAGGACATCCAACTCGAGCATGTTACGTGCTCAAAGGCAAAATCCAAGAAATTTCAACTCCGGTGCAGTTACTCTCCAATAGGATGAGAAGACTGTGACAGCCAATGTCATCTCTGTGTAATTTGGTGACTTCCCACCACAACTGGTACAAGATGGTGTTGTCCCCATCCTAAGGGCTACTCTCGAGATCGTGAATCTTCCACCTCTCCAAAATGATGGTCTGGTACCATTGTCCACTGACAAAGGAGAAATCATATTGATTCATATAGATCTAGTGGCAGACTTTGAAGCGCCTTCCTCTTTCCATCAAAATAAGCGCTCCAAAACTAAATCCAAGAGCTACAACATGGTATCTTTTGAACTGGTAGCAGAAGAAGAAATTCTAATCGGCACCAGATCTGGGAAACCTTACCTCAGAGATTATCCCGATACTCAAGAGAATCCTGCCCCATCTCTTGATGTTTCTCATGCTTCCTCTTCCCCTGCTAAGAATATACCATCTACATCTTTGCCAGTAGTGGAACCAATTCCTCCTAAACCTACATCAGCAAACAAAGGAAAATAACCTGTCCACTTTGACAAAGCATTGAAAAAGTCCCCATCTCTCGGACTTAAAAGGCCATATAATTTTGATATACTGGCTCAATTGACTAACACTCCAGCGAGATTATCAATCTCTGAACTCTTACGTCTCTCAAAAGAAACTCGAGAGACGTTAAGTGAAGCTTTGATATAGGCTGATGCTTGTCTTGCTCTTCTCAAGAAGTCAAAAAAAGAGCCTGTCAGTTGTACACATTGTCATAGTGTATTTGAATTAATACCTAACATCACTTTTACAAAAGATGACATGCTGTTGGAGGACAATCGCCGTGATCACCCTTTCTACTTTACGGTATATGTGGATACCATGAAAGTCGATCGCATTCTGATTGACCCGGGGTCTGCTCTTAGTATCATGCAAAAGTCTTTGCTAGATGCTTTGAAGATCCCAATGCACAACCTTTCTACAACTATCACTACAATCTTGGGTTTCAATCAAGGAAGAAGTGAACCTTTGGGGAAGATACGCCTAAAACTTCAAATTGGTAATCTTCGTACAAAGGTGACTGTCTACGTGATTGATAATCATGGTTCATACAATGCTTTACTAGGAAGACCATTACTCCATGAACACAATATTGTACCTTCTACTCTCCACCAATGTTTTAAATATGTTGATGGCAATGGAGAAGTACAAAAATAGGTTGCAGACCTAAATCCTTTCAAGGGGTTGAAGCGTATTGCAATGACTCTCGCATGTACAAGGAGGAATTCATGAAAGTAGTATTGGCAATGGATACTGATGAAGAACAGAAAGCTGTGCCGAATAATACTTTGGTGATCCCTATCAAAGGCCGTACTTTCTGTCCTCAGTCTTCCAAGATATTGACTATCTTCCTTCCTTCTCACAAGAAGCAGTCCCCCAGTATTAGTCAGGAACAAAGGGAGTTAACCTCTTCTGAGTTACTTGTAATCGACCTTCATCGTAAAAAGCTGCCTCCTCCTTTTCGTTCTTCTTCTCCCCCTCTGGTTATCAATCTGACTAAGCATGTTAAGGCTAAAGGTCATGTTGTAAATGATGATATAAAGATCAATAAAGCATCTCCTTTGCAGTATACTAATGTCTCTTATTATGCTCAATGTTATTTGGATATGCTAGATAGCTTTAAGCCACTTACAATACGAGTTATATCATCCCTCCAAAATGCAGTATCATTGGATTCAATACAAGAATCGTTCTTCTTAGTACCTTCTAGAAAAAAAGGCGAAACTCCAATACTCTTTAACAAAAGATAAGAACAAAAAATCATGCCCAACAGCAATAATAAGGATGATACAGGAAGGCTATAATTACGTCGATATAGTCCACAATCTAATGCAATCATCCGTAAAATGAGCTATGATTTCAAAACTGTTCTCAATAGCGGTAAGAAAAGGCGAACCCCTATCGTATTTTTGTTCCAAAAGGGAAATTGTCACGACCCGTGTCACGCCCCAGAACCAAAATACTGGAGAGCGGGGGCAGACATAGCCAGCTACGTATATTGAAGTATAATCCACCTCACTATACGATCGTGGCTGTCTAGATACATGGGGGTTTAACTACAAGCCAACAGTCTCTTAAGGTCATGAACAAGCCAAGTATCTCAATCACAAGTAAGTAAATAAATGTTACAAGATGTAAGATCACCAAATATACAATAGTAAGACATCACAAATATTACATATTTAGCTGATCACGAAGCTAGTCATTACAAAATGTCAGGACTAGCAAGTGTTTAGTCATACATGATCAACCCTAGGATCTTTCAATCATGTTACAGCCCGTAGGCAGACAGTAAGTAAAGTAAAATCGAGCTAAACATGTGCTCGTCGGCTAAACACATCAAAAGAATATTTTTACAATAAAGTGGGAGAGCTAAAAATAACCCACTCGTTGCCCTAGTTACGCCTGATGGTCACCATCGGGCTAGAAAGTCGATAGATCCTCTGGCGCTGCTCCGAAATCTGGCAAATACAAAACCAGCTAGGTCAGATCCCAGAAAGAGCAAGTGCCATAATGGAAGCTTCACTTAGGAACTAAAACCAGCAATTAGCACAAGAATATAAATGATTAGTAAGAACTGGAAATAAAGAAAAATATATCAGGATGATATACGACGAGATAACCATGGAACTATTCAGATAACCAGGTTACAACCCGTAAACCAAACAAGGACCAGGATTATAATCCTTCATCTGAACGAAACTTGGTTTTCCACCATTTATCGGCAAGATAATATACGAATCAGGTCATGTAACAATCTTGTACAGGATCAAGACAAGACAGATTGGTTATGCCTCATCCAACAATCATGGCCAAGCAATAAGTACGGCTTGATACTTTAACTAACTAGGGTTATTCCATAGCCACAAGCCCTACAGACCATCCAGGTTACCCAGGTCGAATATTAGGGGTTGAATTCAAGTAGGTACATCATCCAGGAAACGTATGTACCCTTAAGTAGCATGGAGGGTGCAACACATGACAGTATGGTGGAAATGTGCCCTACTCGACGGCAGGCTACAGATCCCAAGCAGGTAACGGGATTGCCTGTAGCTAGAAAATCTCTTCATGACTACTGTATTATTCTGGTTATTAGCCATAGTCCATTTCAGTGGGTACCCCCCGACCGTGGTACTCATGAGTCCCATCCTAAATATGATACAAGACAAGACTGGTTCATTATATAAGCACAATCGCCCATGGTGTCCAGGTTATTCATACTTTTTATGTCATGTCATGTTAGCCGTCGCAACAGTAATTCGAGATATATCATGTCAGGTTTACTTGTCAGGAGTGCGCCACGGCGGGCCACTAGCATGTCTTGTTACTTGTCAATAGTGCACCACTACGGGTCACTGTCGTGTTCATGGTACATGTACAGGATAATATAGTACAAGCATTTATCAAAAGGACCAAGTACACTAAGGGCCACAAGATATGGGCCTAATTAATAACAATTAAACATAAAATACAAGGCTATGGAAGAGCCATGCGGCTCGGGCATATATGGCCAGGAAGTGATCTCATGCGGCTGGGGAGGGAGCAGTCCATACAGCTGGAGAGAACCGAGCATATACGGCAGGAGGAAAAGGGATTGCATGTTGTCGGGTTGGTCAGGGCACATACGGCTGAAAGGGGGAAAGCTCATGCGACTCGGAGGAATTTGAGTTTATGCGGCTAAGAAGGGGGCAGGAGCTTATGCGACTGGGAATGAGGGGCCTCACGCCGCTGGCGGAAGATAGGTCTCATGCGGCTGGAGAGGACGGACCCTATGCGGCTGGGAATAACTGGAAGCATATGTGGCAAGAGGGAAGTCCATACGGCTGGGTTTAATCCGGACGCATGCGACTGAGTCATCCATGCGTCCAGGAAGGGACATGCGCTTATGCGGCTGGATCAAGTCATATGCGGCTAGGAAGAACTGAGCCTTATACGGCTCAAAGAAAGGACTCGGGTTCTTATGCGGCCAAGAAATTACATGCGGCCCAAAAATCCATGCGACTAGGAATGGAACTTGCCGCATAAGGCTATGAGGCTAAGTTCATGCAGCTGGAAACTATATGCGGCAGGAACTAACTCATGCGGCTAAGGAACTGTTCTTCTTCTCCAAATTTCCGAGAAGAAGAAAGCCATGCTTCCAAGCTCCATAAATTCGTCATCCAGAGTCCAAATCCGAACTTCTATAGGTCAAATTGGGGCAGAATGAAATTTTCTATAACATGGAACTATCAAAACTTGGAAATAACAAGGTTAAACAGATCCAAACCCAAGAAATCCGAAAATAAAATAAACTTAGATCTACAAGAATTTAGCCATAGAAATTGAAAATGCCAATCACTAAAGAGTCTTAGAATATTGCAAGGAAGAAAATAGAACAATAAATCTTAAGTTCCTCCATGAAACAAGATGCACTTGCCTAGACCTTTCTAGTAGGTGAAGAGTAATGGTGCGGAAGAGGAGTAATGAAGAGAGAGAAAGAGGAGTAGGCTAATAAATGGGGATGGTGGTGGTAGGTAAGGGTTCTCCCCTTGGTTCATGATGAACCAAGGCAACCTAAGCCTAGCCGAACCAACCCAAACCAAACCAAGATGAACCGAGCAATGAAATACCCAATAAACCAAGCAAGGAGACATACAATACAAGATAAAAGACGTACATGTATTCCAAAAATACGTAATATGAACCACAGGCATTACAACTCTACCCATCTTAAAAGAATTATGTCCTCGAAATTTAATTAAGAGGCTAGAAGGACAAGGACAAGCTATACTAACCACAAGCGAGCTATACTAGGCAATCAATCATTCAATCAATCATGCAAGCAAGAATCGAAGGCATGAGGCATAAGGCATTATACCTAACGAGTCAAACAGGTTGAGATATCGCGATCGGATATCATACTTACGCTCCCACATTGACTAACCCAAAGAGTGATGACCCCAAGTAACTCGGACGAACTTGATAGTCTTGTTCTTGAGTGTCTTCTATATTCGGTCCAATATAGACACAGATCTCTCCTCATACGATAGTTTGGTACCAACAACCAATTCCGAATGATCCAGGATGTAGCTCGGGTCCGGGATATACCGTCGTAATTGGGATACATGGAATATGTCATGCACATCGCTTAGCGACGGTGGAAGAGCGAGACGGTAGGACACATCTCCTACTCGCTCCAGAATATCGAACGATCCTATATATCTAGGACTAAGCTTTTCCCGTACGCCAAAACGAATGACGCCGCGGTTAGGCAAAATCCTCAGGAATACATGGTCGCCGACCAAAAACTCAAGAGGGCGACGATAAGAATCGGCCCAATAACGCTGGCGATCTTGGGCAACTCGAAGATGATCCCTGACTCTTCTGACCACTTTAACTGTCTGGGCAATCATTTTTGGACCGAGCATCCGCCTCTCTCCAATATCATCCCAGGCTAGCGGGGATCTGCACTTCCTACCATACAGTACCTCAAACGGTGCCATCTGGATACTGGCCTGGAAACTATTGTTGTACGAGAATTCCACCAGATGTAGGTGATCTTCCTACGAACCACCAAAGTCGAGTGTACAGGACCGTAACATATCTTCAAGAGTCTGTATCATGCGTTCCGACTGACCATCTGTCTATGGATGATAAGCTGAGCTAAACTGGAGATGAGTTCCAAAACTCTCCTGCAGGCTACGCCAAAAGTGCGACGTAAATCTTGAATCTCGGTCCGAGGTGATACTGACTGGCACCCCGTAAAACCTGACGATCTGCCTGAGATACATCTCTGTCAGCTGAGCCAAATAAGCGTCAGCATTCTGGAGTGCTTCGCTCAGTGCGACGTAAACATCCTTGGAGAGCCTCAAGAGCTCGTATAATGACAATTTGGCTGGTGTGTTGGCCAATTGTACCAGAATATCAAAATTGTAAGGCCTCTCCAGCCCCTAAGGTACATCTTTTCGGAGCGGCTTGTCGAAGCGGGTCTCTTTTAGCTTAGGCTTGTCGGCCGACGGAGGCTAAGAAGGTCCTGGGGCATCAGTAGGGCCGGCTGACAATCTTCAGCCGAGTTACCCGGTATGGGTTGAGATTGTGCACATGATTGGATAATGATAGCTTTTGCTTCTTCGATTCCGGCTGAGATTGTGTGGCAAGACTTAGCCTTCTCGCCCTTCTTCTTACCTGTAGAGGGTGATGCTGACTGAGTTACTTCAGGCACCAAGTCCAGTTGGACCCACATGACCTCCCCTCTTGATGTGATGAGGGGCACCAGCCCAGTTGTCTGGTCTCGGGAAAGTGGAAGGTTAGTGACCTCCATTATTGTCCGAGGGATGGGTACTACGCCATCTTGAGTCCTCGTTGGAGAGAAGCTACCGAATTGGACTGACACTATGTTGGTAGCCACGATTACCTCCTCGAATCAATGGACAGAGCCTTAGAATCGATGAGGTTCTGGATGTACCGCTTCAATTGGAAGCAGTCCTGAGTAGCATGGTGGACGTACCGGTAGAAATGACAGTACTTCGGGCTCTCCATCTCTGCAGATCGAGGTTCACATCTCGGTGGAGGGAGCTAAATTTTTATCTCCTTGCAAGAGCATGTCAAAGATAGGCTTGACATGACTATCCTCGAAGGAGTAGGTCACATGAGGCCACTGCTTCTCTACCTGCTTTGGTTCAGGCTTCTGGGATGTATTGGCCACCATAGCCTGTTTGCCTTTGGTGTTCTGGTTATTAGAGGAACTACTGTCGTTGTTGTTGTTCTTATTTGGGCGTTTGCTCTTGTCCTCCCCATCCGAGATATGCAACCCTAGTTGGCGAGCCTTCTTCAACTTTGTTTTCGCACTTGTGGCGCTGATGATGTAGGCCTTCCAGTCTTTAAATTAACTTTTGCCCATCCAGAGACTGATCGTGGGGAGCAGCCTCTTTTGGCAAATCTCAATCAAAGAAGAGTCCGGGCTCCCAGAGGGCAATTTTATCGCGGTTTGGCAAAATCGCTCGATGTAATTTCTTGTCAGTTCTTTTTCCCCTTGAACAACTTCCATAAGGGTTGACATTGTCATGTCTTGTCCCAACTTGTAGAACCTTTCCAAAAACATATGTTTGAAGCCGGCAAAGGAATGGATGCAGTAATCCAGTAGATTGTGGTACCAATCGAATGCGACCCCTTCCAACGCTCCAATAAATAATCGCGTGAGGATGGCATCGTCATGCGGCAAATGGTCTGTTGTGACTTCGAAGTAGGTCATGTACCGGCTCGCAGAGGTCTTCCCGTCATATGGATTGATATTGAATGGTTTGTATCTGGACGGAGGGGAACATCTTTCCATGCAGCAGAATATGGCTGTCGTGTCCTGAGGTCCTGAGAGGATTCTCGTGCATGAAACATTGCCCTGAGCTCATGGACTTCTCTTCTCGTCTCTTTAGATCCCTCTGCAGCAGGGGGAGCCGATATTTCGAGCGGATTATTGTCCGAGGTTGGCACAGTCGTGTTTGAGTCCGCATTGACGGCGGGACCCAAGCTTGTTTGACCAGGTGTCCTTGCTTGCAGAGGCGGTAGGGCAGCCTTGATCTCGTCGACTGACTTAACCAAGGTTTGGACTATGGCCTCAAGAGTGTCAAGGCACTGGCGATCACTAGGATCATCTTGGTCGTTATTAGTCATGAATACCGTCCTCACATGAGGAGAAGTGGAAGGAACTGTAGAAGACGTGCCCACCAAATTATACCCTCGTATAGAGAAGTCGTCGGGGTATGTGAGAATATTCTCCTCTGGTTCGGACTCGGAGGAAGTGCTACACCCTGCATAGGAGTTTGCCTCGTCTTGGCACCCGTGGACGCCCTCAGGGACGTCTGAGTTTGTTGTATCTATTGGGGGGATTGTTTCCCCTGGTTCATCTTCTCGAAATGTTGGATTGTTGTGGACGTTTCGAGGAGTGCTACCCCCAGCTCCAACTACCTCCAGGGATGTAGATGATGAATCCCCAACTGATGAAGATTTCTTCTTTGAGCGGGTACCTTGATACACCCCTCCTGTGACGGCTGTTGTCAACTCCTTGGATGAGAGCTTCTTGGCCGCACCGATTGAGATTGTCGAGATGGACACATTCATTTTCTTTCTTTTTTTGCCGGTAGGGGCCTTTCGGGCAGAGTTACAGGAGGCAAAAGGAAGTGCCTCGTATTCTGAGCTTGGTTGTAGGATCGGTCCTGGCTGTTGCAGTCGTTGGAAGACGGACTGTCGGTCCTCTTGTACTGCCGTCTTGTTGCAGCAGCAATTGACGATGACTTGAGTGTAGTGACGTCCATGGAAGGACTCTTTGCACGCCAAGGTTTCTTCTCTTTTCTTGCGCTTGTGAAGGATCACATCACGCAAGTCAAGGATGTTTCGATCAACCTTTGCACTCGCTTTGTGGGCCCGGGTATTCCGAGCACCCGAGTGCGTAGGTATCATGTTTGATTCTTGATGAGGGGCTAGTAAAAGTACTTACCCTCGATCAGTGTTGGGAGGCTTTTGAGAGCTACCCTGTCCGTTTGCCGTCGGGGGCTGGACACGGGCGGTTCTGTATAACTTTTCATTAGAGGCCCGCATAACAGTTAACAAAATTCTCTGATGGTCAGCAGTGGGGACAGCTGTCTGAGTTCAACAAGCCCGCACTATCCTAGACTTTTTCTCTCTAGCACCGGAGGGTGCGTAGAAGGAAGAGTATATGCTGTGCCGCATAGAGTATGGCACATCCTCTTTGGAGCTTCTGAGGTCAGGCCCGCATGAGAGGCGGTCGAAGACCGAGCCCGAGCCGCATAAGGCGGATGGTCCGCGACTGGGATTGGATGCCGCATAGACCATTTCCCTGCGGCTGGAATTGCTGGCCGCATAAGCATTCTTCCTGCGGCTGAGATTGGTGCCCGCATATGCATTCTCCATGCGGCAGGGATTGGCAGCCGCATATGCATTCTTCCTGCGGCTGAGATTGGTGGCCGTAAATGTATTCTCCATGCGGCTGTGATTGCGGCCGCATATGCATTCTTCCTGCGGCTGGGTTTGGCGGCCGCATATGCATTCTTCCTGCGGCTGAGATTGGTGGCCGCATATGTATTCTCCATGCAGCTGTGATTGGCGGCCGCATATGCATTCTTCCTGCGGCTCCCATCCTTATGCGGCTTCTTCTTGGACCGCATGGAGTTTCCGTTTGCCCCCACAAGTCCAGCATCGTAGTGTTTTCTTTTGCTGGACTTGGGGATAGCAGGGTCCTCGACGGCCTGAAGTGGGGCCGCATGTGAGTCATCTTCATCGTCTTGAGCAGCAGAGAGAACTTATCCCAGAGCTTGGAAAGAGGTAACGGTTTTGGGCCTCCATGCCCCATGGGCCCTTTTTGGGCCGGCTCACTTCTGGATCGGGCTAGCGCTCCCTTCGGAAAGTATTTCTTCAAACGCTTGCTGGTCGAAACGAACATCTAGCATTTGTTACTTAGAACCGAGTTTGGTTGCGTCAGATTGCGTCACCAACTTATCAGCAGTGGAAAAGATAGTCCCTAGCAGAGTCGCCATCGTGTTTGTCTTTGATTGTCGTAGAATAGAACAATTTTATAGGAGGACTGAACTGGACTCACAATTACAAACTCGCTTGTACAAAAGAGAGCCTAGGAACAAAACCTAGAAAAAGTAATCTAAGTATAATTGTTTTGTTTTTGATTCTTGGGGGTGACGGTAGAGCCTCGAGAAAGTGCTATTAACTCTGCCTTACTTCTTGGACGATCGAACGCAACCTCGGCTTCGATGAAGAAAATGCTCTCTGTATGTATGTCGGACAGGTTTGTAAGGGAATAGCACATTACTTTTTGTAGGAATTCATGAGTAATGGAATGTACAGCCACGTAGCAAATTTTGGGCCACATCCGTGTAACTGTGTCTCGAGACTCTTTCAGTTAGGGGTTGGTTAAGATTGATCCTTATCTGTTTGTTGCAGTAAATCTGAACTATCAAGACTTGGTCAATTTCTGCCACGTGTCTCAACTGCTATTTTGTGACGAGCCGTATGAGAGACATCTCATGACCGAGCCGTATAAGGTTTGCTTCATGACTGAGCCGCATGAGAGACATTTTATGACCGAGCCGCATGAGAGACGTCTTATGACCGAGCCGTATGAGGTATGCTTCATGACTGAGCCGCATGAGAGACTTCTCATGGCCTAGCCGCATGAGGTATACTTCACGACCTAGCCGCATGAGAGATGTCTCATAGACGATCCGTATGAGGTGACTTCTTTGGAACTGTGCATTGTGCTGGATATTATGATGATTTTCTCATCTTTTTAAGAGCATGTCACGTCTCGTCTTCATGTCAGAACTGTCATCTTTGTCAGAACTGTCACTTTTTGTGTCAGAGTAATTATGACCTGCTTCATAGAGAGGCATTTACTGCTTAGGCTGATTATAAGGCTCCCTGCTGCTTTTAGGCCGCATGAAGCTTTCTGAGCCGCATGAAGCTTTCTGGGTCTTTTTGAGCCACACGAAGCATCCTGGGTTTTGAGCCGCATGAAGCTTCCTGGGTTTTGAGCCGCATGAAGCTTCATGTTGATTTTTGGGCCGGATAGCAAATTCTATTCTTTTTCATGCTTCTACAGCCCCATCGATCAGATAACCCTTAGCCTGTAGGCAAGTGGTGGCATTACCCACATAAAGCTGATCATATCCGAACTGCCGTGCAAATCGACTTGGCAAGTTCCGTTCCAAATAGCACTCTTCCTCGAATCTGTAGACCAAGTGAGAGGGACAGATCGTCTGCAGCCCCGAAAAGATGGGTGGACTTAAGCAGAGTGATTCTGCAGTTAAATCCATCAGTTGTGGAGGCATATTCTCATATCCGTGAGGGGGCTAAACGCACTAAAAGCTCTATCCTGATCCATAGTTCAAGGTAAATCTGCACTCTGAAAGATCAGTATATTGCCAATAAGCGCTGGAGTAGCGTCTGATAGTCTCTGTCGACACTGCCCATATTAGGTTTCATCAGACAAGGATGATGAATCAATAGCCATCCGAATAGATAAGTGTATGGCATCTCGGTACGAGGAAAGTCTTGCCGTGCCGCCTTATCATTTAACATGGTTTGTACAGAAGAACGCAATCCTGCATTCAGGCGGTAGGTCATGGTAGATAAGAGATCCACCTTGTATCCAAAGATAAGACGTGTTGCAGCAAACAGGACATCTCAATGGAATCTGTCGACTGTACTGGCTCCTGGAACTATGAAGCGTCGCTGCCATAAAGAAAGAAAGCCCGCTAGCTGGGCCTCTTGAGACATGGGTCTGTATCCCTGTCTGAGATAACTCTGGAGAGTGTCGCCAGCCTTGAACGGTTACAAGTCCTCATCCAGTATGACATCTCCATGATTATGTTGCTCCATCAGATATTGCATGTCGCTTTGACTGAAGGGTTCAAAGAAATGAGGAGCACCGGCTTGATTTTCAAGTGGCTTGTCCTCCCGTGCATAACCCAAGAAGAGATATGGCATCCACTTGGTGGTATAACAAGTACCTGCAGTGACACTTTTGTAGTAGAGTGAGCAGATTTTGTAATGACATAATAACTTTTGGAAGACGGCGATCATCTAAGGATTCTCTTCCGCCATAGCATCCAATTCGTCATTTGTGGGCACATACTCTTCGTATGGATTATGGCCCATTGTTAGATGAGAAAGATATTCCATCTCATGGAGAGAAAATCTCATTTCTCCATAGGGATTCATGAAAGTCCCAGTGCTTTCGTTATACCTCTCTACTAGAGCCAAGAACATATGAGCATTTAGGCGAATGCCGTATACTGTAGTCCAGATGGCTTTGTAGAGACCCAGATCGAGGAGCATGTCCTTGAATTGATCTAAAATCCAAATAGACAAGCTACTCCAACGCTTCATATTTGGGTTAACCAGACCAGTCATACGTATACCGCGGTCTGGATATCTTTCTTCAGCTCTTGCAAATATATTTACAAAAATAGGTATTCTGACCGGAAGGAGCATAGAGGAATCCTCGGGAGGGATGCAGCTTGGCTTCAAACCTCTCAAGTATGTACTGTACTTTTCAGAAGTACTGTAAAAGAGTTTTCTGTGCTTCAGACCCATTCTGTAACAGATTTTGCCGACTCTTGCCAGCTGAATTGGAGTCAGATTCCATGACATTCTTCTGGGATAGCTTGCAAATACATATTGGGATAATGACATAGACCTTGATATTTTCGTGAGGTATATGACTTTATCCTCATTTTTGAAAATTCTCCCTTTTTTCTGGTCTTAGGCTGGGAAGTCTTCTTGATGGCATCCCGGAATAGAAAGGCAGGTTTCTTGTAGACCACAGTATCCAGACTTTCTAGGGATTTCCCGTTCATTAAGCTCAGCAAAGTTTGGTTCTCTTGGGACATGAGGAGGGTCTTTCGTGCTTCAGGACCATCGTACCGAGGGAACGTGACATGAGACAAATTCTTCTTGTACTTCGAGACATTAAATGCTGAAGCAAATCTTTCAGCATTAGGGTCTTCCCTGAGATCAATTGCAAAAGAAAATATATGAACAAAAGTTAGAAGCAACATGAGTGTGCAACTTTATAAAAATTCAATCAACTAAGTTGCACAAATATCATGGGTTGCGCAAAACAGTTAAGTTGCGTAACATCCTGAGTTGCGCAATATTTTAGGTTGCACAACATCCTGGGTTACGCAACATCCTAGGTTGCACAACATCCTGAGTTACATCCTGGGTTGCGCAACAACTAAGTTGTGCAACATTCTGAGTTGTGAGACAACCTGGGTTGCGCAACATACTATGTTGCACAAAACTTAAGTTGAGTAGCATCTGAGGTTACGCTATATACATGTTGTACCACAGATGGTTTGCGCAATATTTTTTATTACGCAACACAACTGAGCTGTGCAACAGCATATACAACACAGTTCGTAAGAACGAACAGTGCTCAAATAAAGCAACCACACCCTAAGAAGGGGTGGCGCAGAGTTTGTGATACGCCAAATACTCTAAGAAGAGGGGCGCAAGTCAATTTCATCCTCCATGAGTTCGATTTGCTCGTCCTTGATTAGCTTCCAGAGCTGGGTTCGCTGTCTCTCAACGAGAGGAGGGCGGCACATATTGTCATGCACGGGTCGACGGAGCACGAGTCGAAGGGGCGGCGATGCCTTTTCCTTTGTCGCGACGGTCTTCTTGGGGGCCATGTCGTCGAGGAAAAGATGATCAGAGAAGGGGATTGCAAAAGTATAATGTATTCTCTCAGAAGATTAAAAGTAAATGCAAAGAGTTACAATCGATTAAACAAGGGTTATTTATAGCCTAAAGATAGAACCCCAACAGTCACCCTAAGTCGCGCATGAAAAATCGTAACAGCTTGTAACAGACTGCGCGAGATAGGCGCAACTTGACTCGGTAATTGTCATAATTCAAAGTATTTCGAAGTTTTGTGATATTTCAAAATTTAAAAACTTTGAAGGGGGTCTTGTAGAGCCTAAAAATCAAGTTGCGCCATATTTTTACTGCTCAGTAATCAAGTTGCGTCCCAAAAATCAAACTACGCCATTGTTATGTAGCTCAGAGATCAAGCTGCGCCACTTCTAAGGCTGTGCCAAATATTAGACTGTATCCCATCATATTGTGCCAAAATCTACATAGCGCCTGACAAATAATTTCCATTATTAACTGACAGCACTGACAACTGACAACGCAGTGAACAAAGAAAATTTCTTCGAATCTCGCAAAGCGTGGCGTTCGAGACGATCTGTTATGATTTGATGACAGCTGTCTCGTGCACTCAGTGAGTTATGTCTAGGCACATTCTGAACAAATTCTCCTCACATATTTATGTGCTGCCACGTACCTATGCACTGAGTTGTGCTTAGGCACAATCTAATCAAGCACAATTTGACTCGTTGACTGAAGCTCGCGCAACTTGGTAAAGTTGAAGCAACTTACGTTCTAAAGCAGGATGACGTGGCACACATGCGACTAATATCTCAAAATGTTTCCATTACTCTGTACACGACCATGCGCATTTTAATCATATGATGCCATGCGTCTAAATACAGTTAGTGCACGTTCGAGTAACCGAATGGAAGTTGGAGCAACTTAAGGATGGCGCAACCCAAACTGGTGCAGTTCAACCTCGTGCACATCAGAATAACTGCTAAAACAGCTATTTTCAGAACTCTATAAATAGAGTTTCCAATCATTATCAAAGTATCAGAGATCAAGTATTCTTGCAAGAGTGTTGCTGCATTCTCCAGAGGCTCTAGTCTTCAAGTTCACATAGTCTAAGGGATAAAGTGATTGTCTTCTGATCAGATTCCTAAAGTTGTACTTCTCCAAAATTTATTATACTTTGTACAATTATTTTCAAGTTTGTTATAAAAATTTTTGTTTTTGCAAACAATAGTTATATCCTTCTTAGATTGTTTAGTGATTTGTCATGTACTTTTTATTCAGGTTTCAGGATTGTATATTTTATTCAGGTTACCGAATTTGTCTCCGACGTTATCATTTCTCTAATTGTATTTAAAATATTTATGGATTGTGGTGATATTGGGAATGTGTATAGCAGCTGTGTTGCTTCATGTACCTTGTATCTTAGAGTTTTTTCTTGGATTGTACAGCTTACTGCGTTGTGTCTTCCAACATAGACTGGGCGTGTCCGACTCGTGTCCGATTGTTCGGAAGCGGGTAGTGACAAAAATTGCATGTCAAGATTTGACAACGAGCATGGAATCTTTCACCTTTTATATTTATTCAAACATTTCTTGTAGTAAAAAGATTAATTTACTTATGTTGTCGGTGGTGGTTGTGCCTTCTTCTTCTCCATCAGCTCTTCAATCAAATTGCTCATGTCCTTGTACAAGGACCCTCCCTTTTCTACCGCTCGCCGTGTCATCTTTTTGAGCTCCCTCGCCCGTCTCCTCCTCTTCTACGCCCCATCGCCGCTGCCCGTCACTTAATCAGTTGCATTCTTTATGGTTGCAGCTTCCACTAATCTACCCTTTTCCATATCCGCAGCGTACTTCTTCAACCCGACGGACACTTCGATCCCCATCACATCCAAGATCAGCCTCTCGTTGTAGATTTTCTCGGCAAACAGGGGCCACGTCACCAGTGAAAGGCCCGCACTCACAGCCTCGAGGATCGAGTTCCGCCCGCAGTGCGTCACGAACCCTCCCACCGAGGGATGGTTGAGTATCAGTATCTGCGAAGCCTATCCTCTTACGATGTGCCCTCTTCCCTCGACTCCCTCCTTGAACCCCCCTTCGGGGACCCACTCTTCGCCTCTGTCGCTCCTCGTGACCCAGAAGAACGAATGGCCACGTGGCACCCGCTGTTGTGTGTGTCGCTATTGTCCAGAGCGACGTGGCCTATGTGTTAGTCCCTTCTCCCGACCACCTCCCTGTAGTGTTGTGCGTAGTCCGGCTCCAGCTCGTAGAAGCTGTTCACCACCACACCATAGCTCTTCGAGTCAGACACTCTAAATTAAGCGAAGAATTCTTCTAATTCGACCTCAGACAACTGTGACCTGAGCATTTCGATGCGATGGGGAAGGCCAGGGATGACGAGAGCCACAGCGTCCGCGGAAAAGCTCTCGAATGGCCTATAGCGGAGTAGGCTGTCATTCAAGTAGAGGGAGAAGAAGCTGATGCCATGGAACACGAGCCTCGGTATGCTGAGCTCAGCCGCAGCATCGTAGGTCTATGTGAAGAACGCGTCGGTCATGACACAATCGAGGAGGAGCTCTCTCAGCACCCAGTCGAACTGTTCGCAAAGCCGGGGTACGGCATCGAAGAACTTGTAGAACAGGTCCAGGGAGGGGATGGACGAGAGGTTCTTGCACCCTTCTGGCAGGCCGGTGTCCGAAGGGAAGGGCATGAGCTGGAGGCTGATCAATGGATAGCCGGAGGCGTTGGCCCGTACGAGGAACAGCTGCACGAGGGGCACGTTCGCGGGGAGGGTGAGGATGGTGGTCGTGACGTCGCGCACGGCGAATAGCTTGGCCATGTCGAGCGTCTGGAGGATGTGGCCTTAGCCCATGAAGGGAAAAAAGAGCATGATAAGGCCACCGCGGTGTCGTTCTGAAGACATGGCTACTAAGCAAGTCTTTCTTGCAAGAAATGATGTATGTTCAAGTAGGATAATGCTTAGTTCATGCCATATATATATAAATTGATGGTAAAGATTTTAAATTCTGAAAATATCCATATATGTCTATACTAATTAAAAATAGGTCATTAATTTTAATAAAGACAACTTAGTAATTAAGAAGACTATCATTTAGTCTTTATATGGTAGTATATAAAAAAAATCTTGTAGAATAATTCCTCTCCAATAAAAATTGCATTTTATCCTCAACACCACCCCCCCCCCCCCGGAAAGAGAAATTTCACCAAATCCGATCGAAATATCGAATTTGATTGTGGGTTCTGATAAACGGTGGATTTGGAGAGATGGATCAGCAAAAATTTGACAACTTTATGCAAGAAAAGGAGGTACGGATTTTTTTAATTACTCCTCCCCAAAATTGATTCTTTGTCGGTCTTCTTCCTCTCAAGATTGGATCTTGGGCTGGCATTTATGGGGCATGGTGGTTTGGTGGGATTTAAGTGCACCTATCCTTCCACTACTAAAATATGCTATATTAGCGACGTTGTTTAGCGACATAATAAAAAACGTCGCTAAATATGTAATATAGTGACGCCCTTCTATTGACATCGCAAAACGTCACTGAATAGCGACGTTCAGCGACAGTAGATAAATTACGTCGCAGAATAGCAACATTTAGAGACATATTATCAAAATATGTCGCCATATATTAAAATATTACGATGTTTAGCAACGTCGACTGTTGACGTCGCTAACTTTTTTACTTAGAGTACAGTACTGTTTCTTTTTTCCCCCTCACTCAAAAATTTCATAAATTCTAAAGTTCCCTTGAGCTCTCGGCGACTCCCTCCCCTCCCCCGGCGACTCCCTCTCCCCCCGGCGACCCCTCCCCCCCCCCCCCGTCGAGCTCCTCCTCCCCCAATCCGAGCTACTCCTCCTCTCCGATAAACCCTAACCTAACTTCTTCTCCCCCTTCTCTCCCACACACACACAGACACACAGACACACACACACACACACGGACACATGGACACACACACACACACACACGGGGACACACATACAACTATTATAATGGGTTTATCCATCTTGATTTAGGAATAGGTATTAATCTATATATGTAATGGGTTTATCCATCTTGATTTAGCACTGCCTAGTATCAGTCCTCTTGGGGATTAGGTTTAGTGATGAGATTTGGGGGCTTGAGTTTATTTAAGTGTCTTAACTACCAAGAGCATGTACTGATTACTCTTTACAGTTCAGTATGAGATTTGGATGGTTTTGGTGAGGATAATGTACCTGGGGGCCTGACCTTGTACTATCCAGACTTTGTACAGACCATGGGTACTTGATATGAAGCCACTTCTTGCATTGATCTCATTCCTGATCTACTTAATAACCATGTACTGTCTCTTTGATAGATCTTACTCCTTTCATGCGTGTGTGAGTGTTGGAGAGATAAAGAGAAAATTTGGAAATAAGGTTAGAGGAAGTTGGTAATTCTGGGCTTGAGTGATAGAAAGGATGCTTGTGTGAGTGAGTGAACATATGAGAGTGTCAGTGAAGAACCTGTAGTAGTAGGAGCAGGGAATTAGTCATAAGGAGAAGGGTTGGCTACGACCACTTGGCCATTTGGCTTGGGAGTGGATGAGAAAAATTAGAGAGTGTACTGTTAGTATCAGTTAGCTACAGTTATGGTATCAGTAAGGGTGTCATGGTGCAAGATGTGCATGTAAAATTGGATAGATACATAAGTTCTAAGTATATATATATATATATATATATATATATATATATATATATATATATATATATATATATATATATATATATATATATATATATATATATATATATTAATTTTATTGATAAAGGAGGAATTACAGGTTACAAAATAGAGAGCTATCCAACTCCAATAAGATGCCATGACATAGGGATGGACGGATTGTGTTTGCAGCGCCTCAAAGCTTTCCCGATCTGTCTCCGAATCTCAACTAGCAGCTGAGTCACCGAGTATGAGTACTCCACGTATCGCCAATTGTTTCTGTTCTTCCAAGTCACCCAGCACATAGCAGCCACCATAATTTTCTTTAGATGAATGTTTGGTCTCCTCCACCACTCATCAAGATAGTTGAAGAGATCCAACCTCCTATGCTTGATCTGGAGATCGGTTTAGAGTTGACACCAGACTTGGACAACTAAGTCACCTTCTCCGAAGACATGTTTAGTTGTCTCCGCATTAGGGCTTGAGCAACAATGGCATTTCGACACTAAATGGAAACCTAATGATTGAATATTGTCATCCGTGGGCAGTTTGTTGTTCAGTATCTGCCATAGTAAGATGGACCACTTGTAAGGTATACAAGAGCTCCATATGTGCTTGAATTGAGGCCTGATAGTGAAGGGGATGCGAGTTACCTTCCAAGCAGATGCTACAGAGAACTTCCCTGATGATGCAGCCAACCAAGCCCAGTCTCCCGAAGCCATACAAGTAATATGATGATTAGCCATATCCTACCCTTGCAACATCCTACGCCATACATGAGAACACTTTTGTGGAGCTCCAGCTGAGTCCAAATCCTGAAATTTACAATACCTTGCTTTGATGAATCGCTGCCATAAGCCATCCTGAGTTTTCAATTTCCACCACAATTTGACTGTGAATGCCTGCATCATTTATATATATATATATATATATATATATATATATATATATATATATATATATATATATATATATATATATATATGTATATATATAGTGGAGTATAGTGAATGGAAATGGATGGTTCATGATAGGCAATGGATGAAAGGATTTGGTTAGTGCACTCTATTTAGAATGTGAGGATGGTGCTAGTGTAATAAGAATACAGAAGAGAGCAGCAGTAGTAGGGTCTGCCATGCCTTTTATGCAATGCAACAGGTTGGGGGATAACAGGGAAGCCCTGCAGGCAAGAGAAGGCCCAAATATTGCTATACATATATTTTTGGACTGTTTTGGGAGCTTTTGGTTATGAGGTTCATATCTTGAGAGGGATATAGTGCTAGAGTGTGAGTTTATATGTGCACTAGTGTGTGCTAAGGAGAGGGCAGGATTTGATATGGAAGTGTGCTTGTGAGATGAGGTGAGATGAGGATGGAAGAGTGGTTAAGAGTGGTTAGTATGTGTGGATGGGTTTTCGTCTCTTGTGAGTCGATGGATGTGTACATATATTTGTGAGTGTTGAGGGTGTATGTGTGAGGGTGATGGGGGAGCATAGCCATCCCTTTGATTGGTTTTGGTTTGTGGTTTGGTACTGTTGAGAGAGTGTGAGTGTGTGCTTAGTGGTGGGAAGTGGAGTGAGATTGTGTTTGTTAGAGTGTTTTTGAGTGAGTTTTGAGTGGGTTTTAGAGTGTTGAAGAGTGGTATTAGAGAGTGGTTTGAGGGGGGTTGTAGTGTGTGTATAGGGGTTTGTTTTGGGGCAAAAGGGGAACGAAAAGCAGTAGCAAGAAAAAACAGCAGCAACAGCAGCATCGAAAAGCAGCAGCAGCCGCAACAGCATGGGCAGCAGCTAGTAGCAAAGGGAGGCTCTATTTTGGCTTTCTCTTTGTGTGTGTGAGGGGTTGTTACCTAGAAGGATTAGTTAAGTTAGTATCTTAGTTTTTAGTTAGCATCCTAGGATACCTAAGTGAGTATCCTAAGCTAGATATGTTAGATAGTTAGTAGCTTATGTGGTATGTTGAGGATTTGTGTTAGATGTTAGATATTAGAGTTTGTTAGATATTAGTTAGTAGTTACAATAGGTGTTAGTCTAAGTTATTGATTAGTTAGGATTTTGAGTTAGTATCTTGGTATCTTAGGATACCAATATGCTATATCTTAGGATTTAGGATTTTCTTTACCTTCAAAGTAAATATGATTTACCTTATCAAGGTAAATGAGTGATTTACCTATTACTAAGGTAAGGTATCGAGGTACCAAGGTATAAGTATGGGATACCATGGTAAGGTAAGGGTATATCTAGATACTAAGTTAGATATAAGTTAGATGTTAGTCTATATAGATATTAGATATTGTATACCTTAGAGAGTTATACATGTTAGTGATATGTTAGAACTAGTTGATATGTTAGATATTGGTATTGGATAGATATGTTCGTTTTGTTAGATGTTAGATAAGGTATTAGTTAGTTAGCCTAGGATAGATATTAGATTTTAGATATTAATTGTGTCTTAGGAATGGTTTACCTTTACCAAGGTAAATGTGCATTACCTTTACCAAGGTAATGAGTTTACCTTGTCATGAGGTGAGGTAAGGTAAATGGGTTTCCCTTAGTTAAGGTAAAGTATGGGATACCATGGTAGGATGTAAGGTATTAGGTTACCTTGTCATAGGATAGATGACTAGTACGGGTTAGCTATTAGTCTAGGATGGTTGTTAGATGTTAAGGTATATGGTTTACGTAAGTTAAGATAATGACTTCCAACCAAGGTATCAGTATTGAGATACCAATATGGATAGGGTATTAGGATATCTTGGTAGGTAATGGTTAGGAATCAGGTATTTGACGTAGAGTTGACCCAGTTTGACCATGGTTGACTGTTTTGACTCAAAGTCAACCAAAAGTCTACATTTTTCCTAAAATTGACCAGAGTTGACTAGAGTTGACCAGTTGACCAAAAGTCAACTGTGGGTCAATTATTGACCCAGTTTGACCTAGAGTGGACTAGGAGTTGACCAAAATTAACCAGTTGACCAAAAGTCAACCGTAGGTCAACCCTTAACCTAGATTGACCTTGTTTGACTTTGTTTGACTTACTATGACTTAGCATGACCTAGTTTGATCTAGTTTGACTTTGTTAGACTTGGTGTGACTGAGTTTGACCTAAATTTGTATAGCCTCCACTAGAAATTATGTCCTACACTGTTAAACCATTTTTAACTCATGCATATCTCATCTTTAGGTTTGTGACTTCACTCTGAGCCATATTACACTGTTGACATATTTCTATCGGACCTCAGGCGAGTACATTCTCTGATAATATTTCTGTTTTATGATATCGTCGATGTTTCTTATATTTAGTGTAGATATCCTTGTTCTCTTGACACATTGTTCACATGGATTGGTATTTATTTAGATTCTGTCATGAGATGCTATTCCTTGTACTACATGGTATATATTGTGCAAACCTTCTTATTTATCATGCATTATATAGACAGGATTCTTGCGAAAGCTAGCTACCTTCTCAGAGAATTCCGTGCCATAACGCGTCATGGTTGGATCACTGTATCAGTCGGGAACGGAGAGTACTAGTGTAGATATATGGTCAATTCCCTATTGTGCAACTATTGTGATTGTGAGTGTTGATCATACACCCATATATGATTAGCCAGGCCAGATACTATTGTGCAATTTCCCAAGCCGACTATATGTCGTAGCTAGTATTCACTCACCTAGATAGATGATTCTCAATTATTTGTACATGCCATCATCAATTTTATTTTCCATTATTTTAGCTCTAGTTACGGATAGCTTTACCTTGCCATCATACTGCATGTACATTGCCATTACTCAAGTATATTTACTCTAATTACTGCTACATTTTCAATATTGTCTAACTAGAACTGTTATTGGAGATTTTGTGCTCGTTTCTGTCCTGATTGGACCTGTTAAAAATATTACAGGTAACATGGAGATTCACAGCTAGCCTAGAGGACACTAGTAGAGCTTGGAGTAGATTGCTAGTTTACGGTTTAGTTTTTCTTTTAGAACTTGAATTGTATTAAGTGGAGATTTAACTTATATTTGAGATTGTTGACTCTGAGACTTTGGACTTGTATTATTCTCTGTTGGATTTTCAGGATGATATTTTAAATATATTGTTGTCTTTATCTTTCAGTATTATCTATCTTTCTTAGAGTTTGTGATTGAGTATATTATTTTGTTATTGCTTGTCCTCCGTTCGGAGTTGACCATTCTCGATAGTTTTTGATATTATAACTGTTGTTAGATAGTAAACCTAGACAGCATTCTACGCCGTTTCTACGAAGTTGTCTCGCACTCGTGCCCTTACACCGAGTGCGTATCGTGACATGTTTTAGTGGTGGCCCATGCAGGTCAGAAGTCGCAATTAGTGCGATGACGTAGTGGTGCTCGACTTAGAGTGCTGCTGCGAGCCTACTATAGGTTTAGAAGATATAGGCTATAGGCTAAGGATACTCAATCACAGCTGGGACTTCTTGAGAAGATTTTAAGGACGACCCTTGAGAATCTCATGATAAACTATCTCAAAATTTGATTCCAACTGTTTCTGTCTGTTCTTCCTTGTCTGTGATTGAATTTGATTATTGGTATTCATTAATTTTCTACTAGGATAAACCTTAAACTATTGAATTTGATTATTGGTGTTCATTAATTTTCTACCAGGATAAACCTTAGACTAATTTGCCTCGATTATGTAATCTAGAGTCTTATACAGCCATATTAGCAGGCATGGTGAAGACATAGGGTCTGATTTTGGATGTATTTCTCGGGTTGTGAGAATTTAAGATTTTTGCAGCGAAGATAGCGGCAATACAAAAATGTTAGATACCACGATCTTAAAGGTATGTAACTTAGTTGCGGTCCCTATGGTTTATTGCAGCCATACTTACTGGCGTGACAAGGATTTCGATAACTTGATTATGGGTCGACGGGTATGGTTATCAGATTACAGAATAGATAGCCTATAAAGGGTGCCCTAGTATAATGGAGTAGGTATCAATAGAGATGTTACTTGGGTATCTTGGAGTAGAGAGTGGGATCTAGGCCACCTGTGGCACCGCATCATGTCCCGTACCAGCAGCGGGATATACCCCGCCAGGACAGGGATTTTGCGATAGCGGTCGAGGAGACCCACACTACAGGTGATGGACTAGGAGGCTAGGTCTTGTTCTTTCCTTTTTCCAGTTTCTTTCCACTCATTGATTGTTTGATTGCTTTCTTAGTACCTTTAGCTTGCATATGTGATGATCATGTTAGATTAATATAAAATCCCAATGGAGAATGCAATAACATGATACTGTAGAGACTAAAACCATACAAGTTTGTTTCCTTTCCCGTAGATTTGCATATTGAATAACTTTGGATAGAATTTAGTAGACTTTGATTGTTGGGGCCTTGACCTAGAGAATAGTACAACCATTTCGAATTTCGAGAACAAAAATTTTCTAAGGGGTAGGATTGTAACTACCTGTTTTCAAAATCAGGGTAAATTTATCATTTTTTATATTCTAATATTTTTGTGAATATTTATTTATATTGTATTTTGGGGTTTGGTTTAGTCGGGTTTGAATTTCGTCTAGTTTTGACTTATGTTAGTGACCCGGGTAGCTTAGACTCTAGTCGTGACCAAAAGATTAGTTAGACATGGCCCATAAATTTTACTAATTAGTCTAATGTAATTAGAATAATCCCACATGACAATTTTAGTCATTTAGAGATTAGAAACTTGACCCTTTTGACCCCGAACCTTCACATACACCTAATAAACGATAAGGAGACTAGTTGAGGACTTTCTAGACATTTCAGATGGACCCAAATAGGGCTACATGGCAGCCAAGAGAGGGTTCCATCTCTATTTTATTTCATGCTTGCCTCTTTTCTTTCCATTTTGAGTTCTTTCCCAAATTGAGAGCTTCCTCTAGATTTGATCTCCCAAATCCACTCTACTTTCCTCCATTCCTCTAAATACATCAAGGAGAGGGAGCCTACTAGGAGTGGGGAGCAAGGAGCAAGGAGAGGAGTCCAATTTCTAGGAGTTTTCGTGTCGGAATCATGTCCTTTGGAGTTTTTATTGGGATCCAACTCCCAATAGGTAAAACCTTCTCTCTAATTCATGTTTTCTTGTATTTTTGATAGATTTGAACCCATAGGAATTACCTCCATGCATGTATCATTATTAGGAATCATTTAGAGGCTCATTTGAGTCCTCTCTGGGAAGTTGGAGTATTTTTGGTGTTCTCATGGAGAGATTTCCATTAGAGGCACACCATGTGCTTGGTTTTATGCCAAATAGGAGTATTTGTCTTTTAATTTCAGATTTTTAGATGTTAGAGAGTAGATTAACCATGGTTAGGATGGTTAGATTGGTTCTCATTTGTATGTCAATGTTTGAATCTATGTATTATAGCCTACAAGCCTATTTTATGTAAAAATATCAAATGTTGCTATACATATGTTTTTGGACTGTTTTGAGAGTTTTTGGTTATGAGGTTCATATCTTGAGAGGGATATAGTGCTAGTGTGTGAGTTTGTATGTGTACTAGTGTGTGTTGAGGAGAGGGGAAGATTTGATATGGAAGTGTGCTTGTGAGATGTGGTAAGATGAGGAGGGAAGAGTGGTTAGTATGTGTGGATAGGTTTTAGTGCCTTGGGAGTAGATGGGTGTGTGCATATGTTTGTGAGTGTTGAGGGTGTACGTGTGAGTGTGATGGGGGACCATATCCATCCCTTAGATTGGTTTTGGTTTGTGGTTTGGTATACTTAAGAGAGTGTGAGTGTGTGTTTGGTGGTGGAAAGTGGAGTGAGATTATATTTGTGTTTGTTAGAGTGTTTTTGAGTGAGTTTTGAGTGGGTTTTAGAGTGTTGAAGAGTGGTATTAGAGAGTGGTTTGAGGGGGATTTATAGTGTGTGTATAGGGGTTTGTTTTGGGGCAAAAGGGGAGCAAAAAGTAGCATTGAAAAGCAGCAGCATCAGCAATGAAAAGTAGCAGCAACAGCGAAAAGCAGCAACAACAGCAGTAGCGAAAAGCAGCAACAGCAACAGCAGCAAAAAGCAGCAACAGCAGCAGCATGGACAGCAGCTAGTTGCAAGGGGAGGCTTCATTTTGGCTTTCTCCTTGTGTGTGTGAGGGGTTGTTACCTAGAAGGATTATTTAAGTTAGTATCTTAGTTTTTAGTTAGTATCCTAGTATACCTAAGTGAGTATCCTAAGCAAGATATGTTAGATAGTTAGTAGCTTATGTGGTATGTTGAGAATTTGTGTTAGAAGTTAGTTGTTAGAGTTTGTTAGATATTAGTTAGTAGATACAAAAGATGTTAGTCTAAGTTAATGATTATTTAGGATTTTGAGTTTGTATCTTGGTATCTTAGGATACCAATATGGTATCTTATGATTTAGGATTTTCTTTACCTTCAATGTAAATGTGATTTACCTTATCAAGGTAAATGAGTGATTTACCTATTACCAAGGTAAGGTATCGAGGTACCAAGGTATAAGTATGGGATACCATGGTAAGGTAAGGGTATATCTAGAGACTAAGTTAGATATAAGTTAGATGTTAGTCTATATAGTTATTAGATATTGAATACCTTAGATAGTTATACGTGTTAGTGATATGTTAGAACTAGTTGATATGTTAGATATTGGTATTGGGTAGATATGTTAGTTTTGTTAGATGTTAGATAAGGTATTAGTTAGTTAGCCTAGGATAGATATTAGAGTTTAGATATTAGTTGTATCTTAGGATTGGTTTACCTTTACCAGGGTAAATGTGCATTACCTTTACCAAGGTAATGAGTTTACCTTGTCATGAGGTGAAGTAAGGTAAATGGGTTTACCTTAGTTAAGGTAAAGCATGGGATACCATGGTAGGATAAGGTATTAGTTTACCTTGTCATAGGATAGATAACTAGTATGAGTTAGCTATTAGTCTAGGATGGTTGTTAGATGTTATGGTATGTAGTTTACCTAAAATAAGGTAATGACTTCCAACCATGGTATTGGTATTGGTATTGGTATTGGTATTGGTATTGGAATACCAATATGGATAGGGTATTAGGATATCTTGGTAGATAATGATTAGGAATAAGGTATTTGACTTAGAGTTAACCCCGTTTGACCATGGTTGACTGTTTTGACTCATAGTCAACCAACACTCAATACTTTGCCTAAAATTGACTAGAACTTGAACTAGGTTGACCAGAGTTGACCAGTTGACCAAAAGTCAAGTATGAGTCAACTATTGACCCAGTTTGACCTAGAGTGGACTACGAGTTGACCAGAGTTGACCAGTTGACCAAAAGTCAACTATAGGTCAACCCTTGACCTAGTACGTCCAAGATCAGCCTCTCGTGGTAGAATTGCTCGGCAAACAAGGGC
Organism: Iris pallida; assembly: GCA_029216955.1. Lineage (NCBI taxonomy): Eukaryota > Viridiplantae > Streptophyta > Magnoliopsida > Asparagales > Iridaceae > Iris > Iris pallida. Next base: position 18,686,689 of record JANAVB010010600.1, read on the forward strand.
CACGTCACCAGCGGAAGGCCCGCACTCACCGCCTCGAGGATCGAGTTCCACCCGCAGTGCGTCACGAACCCTCCCACCTTAGGGATGGTTGAGTATCAGTATCTATAGAGCCCATCCTCTTATGAAGAGCCCTCTCTCCTCGACTCTCTCCTCGAACCCCCTTCGGGGACCCATTCGTCTCCTCTGTCGCTCCTCGCGACCCAGACGAACGGATGGCCGCAGGCCTCGAGGCCCAGAGCCAACTCACAGAGCTGAGCCGCGCTGAAGTCGCCCGTGATCCCGAAACAGACGTACAGGACGGAACCGGCGTCCTTGCCGTCGAGCCACTCCAGGCAGTCGTCGCGGTGGCCGCGGTTGTGCGTGTCACTGTTGCCCAGAGCGACGGAGACTATGTGCCAGGCCCTCCTTCCAACTACGCCATAGCTCTTCGAGTCGGACACTCTAAATTGAGCGAAGAATTCTTCCCATTCGACCCTGGGCAACTGCGACCTGAGCATTTTAATGCGATGGGGATGGCCAGGGATGACGAGAGCCTCCACGTCCACGGGGAGGCTCTCGAGTGGCCTGTATCGAAGTAGGTTGTCGTTCAAGCAGAGGGATAAGAAGCTGATGCCATGGAACACGAGCCTCGGTATGTCGAGCTCAGCCGCAGCATATATATCGTAGGTCCATGGAAAGAATGCGTGGGTCACGACGCAGTCGTGGAGGAGCTCTCTCAGGACCTAGTCGAACTGTTCGCGAAGCCAGGGTACGACATCGAAGAACTTATAGAACAGGTCCATGGAGGGGATGGACGACTGGTTCTCGCACCCTTCTGGCAGGTCGGTGTCCGAAGGGAAGGGGATGAGCTAGAGGCTGATCATTGGATAGCCGGAGGCATTGGCCGACACGAGGAATGGCTGTACGAGGGGCGCGTTCGTGGGGGAGGGGGGTGAGGATGGGGGCTTTGACGCTACGCACGGCGAAGAGCTTGGCCATGTCGAGCGTCGGGAGGATATGGCCTTGGCCCATGAAGGGGAAAAAGAGCATGCTGAGGCTACCACTGTGTCGTTCGGAAGACATGGCTACTAAGCAAGTCTTTCTAGCAAGAAATAATGTATGTTCAAGTAGGATAATGCTTAGTTCATGCCACACACACACACACACACACACACACACACACACACACACACACACACACATATATTTATATATATAATAGGAAAATTTGATGGTAAAACTTTTAAATTCTAAAAATATCCTTATATGTCTATACTAATTAAAAATAGTTCATTAATTTTAATAAAGATAACTTTGTAATTAAGAAGACTAGCATTTAGTCTTTATATGGTAGTATATAAAAGAAAGTCCTGTAGAATAATTCCTCGCCAATAAAAATTGCATTTTATCCTTAAAACCCCCTCCTTTCGAAAAGAGAAATTTTACAAAATCCGATCGAAATATCGAATTTGATTGTGGGTTCTGATGATCGGTGGATTTGGAGATATGGGTCAGCATAAATTTGACGGCTTTATGCAAGGAAAGGAGGTACGAATTTCTTTAATTACTCCCCCCAAAATTGATTCTTTGTTTGTCTTCTTCCACTCAAGATTGGATCTTGGGCTGGCATTTATGGGACAGGTGGTTTGGTGGGATTTAAGTGCACCCTATCCTTCTTCTTTTTCTAGGGTTTTCTGGTATTGGGTTTTATGGAAATTTGAGGGGTTATTGTGGAGAATTGGTAATTTTGGCCTCTTGCAAGTAGGAACTTAAAAGAAAATTTGATGACATGAGAAGTGGCTAATTAGTATTGGCAACGTCTGTATCTCTCAGAGGAAATACTTGGAGCAACACTCAAATGACAGATTAACAGGAGATGAACAGATGAAGCAATTATTAATCTTGGTTAGTCATAAGATTTATTTGAGAAAATACTAGGGGCAACACTCAAATGTCAGATGAACAAATGAACCAATTATTAATATAGGAGACTGCCGATGTCAGATGTCAAAAACGTAATGTGATCCAGACTGGAGTTGCACATGACGTGTGATATTGGAATGGGCTCACACGTCTTAAACAAGATTTTTCATATAAGATCTGAATCAATTTCAATTAGTTGCACTTTATGATCCCATCTCTTACCTGACGTAGGGTCTAAACTGTCAACTCATTTATCACCCACTATTGTGTTGGGCGCGTGCATAAGCATTTGCCAATCCACCTGACCAAAACCAACTCCCATCTAACAGACACCAAACACAAGATGAAGACAAGTATATGGCAGTAACATACGTCATTTGGATAAATCTTAACTTTTAATAACTCAGATGAAATTACAAGATTGACAGATCTTACGTTGAACCCTTTGTCCTAATAGGTTCAACACCATCACCACTCTCAAGAAAGAAAAAAACCAAAAGATTACAATTGAGATCACTCACCAACCCGTAGCAATCTCTATAACCGAAGTTGACAACTCCTCGATTAGATCTTCTTATTCCTTCTGTTTTGGATGGTGAAGTCATAAGAGCAAAGTACAGACTTTCTCCTAGATTTTCATGAATCTCCATTTTTGTGCTTTGTGCTTATTTTTTGTGCCTCCACCCTCACCCTATATATATATATATGATGAGAAAAATCCTATTTTAGGTCATAATATAATTTCTTAAATAGGAAGCCCTCAAATAGGAATCATATTACACCTAAAATAGCTCATCAATTATGTTGTTTTTCAAATATTTAATTAGATTTGGTTTCCACAATTATGTTGTTTTCCAAATTCAGACTGGACTCCAACAATCTCTCCATCCAGTCCGATGAGAGGGTATTGACCCCATGGGTCCTCAACTGGACTTCATGCCTGTCATTCCACGACAAAATTCTTGCTCCCCTATATTACTGATTTCTGATCCCCCGAGTTGCTTTGCATCTTCTTTTGTCTCCAACTCCTCAACTGTCACGTCGATGCTAGCTGTCATGCGTAGCACCTCCTACACAACCGAAATCTTGTCGATATCAATGACACGATCAAGGCCGAAGTTCCTGACGATCAGTCTCACCGTAAGTCCTCGGCTGCTTGTCCCCGACTTCCGCCTTCTACCGAAAGTGTAAACGTTCCGACGAGCTTCTTCACCGGACGGTGCAGTTCTCACAAGAATCGAACTCCTGAACCTGCCACCTTGGTGTCCAAACTTGAAGATCCTCCATATACATGCGTTCTCGAGCAAAATATCATGCATTGTGCATGTCGTCCATGACCCATAGCTCCCCCCTGAAATGTGTGAATGATGATGCTTCCGCCTGAGATTGAGTTTGTTGCATACCTTAATCTACTCCCTGTTTTCGAACTATAACTGGCTATTTTCAAAATGAGGATAAATTTTTTATTTTTTATATTCTAATATTTTTGTGAATATTTATTTATTTATATTGTATTTTGGGGTTTGGTTTAGTCGGGTTTGAATTTTGTCTAGTTTTGACTTATGTTAGTGACCCGGGTAGCTTAGACTCTAGTCGGGACCCAAAGATTAGTTAGACATGGTCTACAAATTCAACTAATTATTATAGTGTAATTATGTTAATCGTACATGACAAGTTTAGTCATTTAGAGATTAGAAACTTGACCCTTTTGACCCCGAACCATCACATACACCTAATGAATCATAAGGAGACTAGTTGAGGGCTTTCTAGACAATTCAACTGGACCCAAATAGGGCTACATGGTAGCCAAGAGAGGGTTCCATCTCTATTTTATTTCATACTTGCATCTTTTCTTTCCATTTTGAGTTCTTCCCCAAATTGAGAGCTTCCCTTTTGATTTGATCTCCCAAGTCTACTCTATTTTCCTCCATTCCTCTCAATCCATCAAGGAGAGGGAGCCTACTAGGAGTGGGAAGCATGGAGCAAGGAGAAAGGAGAGGATTCCAATTTCTAGGAGTATTCGTATCGGAACCGTGTTCTTTGGAGTTTTTATTGGAATCCAACTCCCAATAGGTAAAACCTTCTCTCTAATTCATGTTTTCTTGTATTTTTGATAGATTTGAACCCATACGAATCACCCCCATGTATGTATCACTATTAGGAATCATTTAGAGGCTCATTTGATTCATTTCAAGGAAGTTGGAGTAGTTTTGGTGTCCCCATGGAGAGATTTCCATTAGAGGCACACCATGTGTTTGGTTTTATGCCCAATAGGAGTATTTGTCTGTTAGTTTCAGATTTATAGATGTTAGAGAGTAGATTAACCCTGGTTAGGATGGTTAGATTTGTAGCACCCAGTTTCTAAAATGAGGGTAATTTTAAAATTTTGTAATTATAATTATTTAATAATGATATTTAAACCATATTATAATTTTTGGTGATTTTTAGTTATTTTAAAACTATTTAAAACCATGACTTGTGATTTTGATGTTTTGCTAGTGCAACCTTAGAGATTTCTTAACCTAGAGACTAACCATGATCATATGAGCCTAGCCATAGGGTTAGAACATCAAGTTAGGGCTTTTTAGCCTAAGGGGTATTTTGGTAATTTACTAGAAAATTATTGGATTTATGTAATTTATTATTATTTAATTAGTTGATTAGTGTCATGTTAGCTCCTAACCAAGGTTTAGCACTAATCTAGAGGTTAGCCACTAACCTAGAGACTAGAGGATGGATATTGCATATTAGTTAAGGTAGGAAAATATCTAAGATATTTACATATTAGATATTTTCCTTAAAACCCTCAAAATATCATAGTTTTACCTAGAAGTCCTTGCCTTCACCATGAAGGAAGGCAAGAGGACACCCCTCCCCACACCCCATGACCAGCCAAGGGCACCCCCCAACCTATATAGTCACTACCCATCTCATTTACATGCCCTTTACATTTCATTTAAACCTTGAAAAACCCACCACCTTCAAACCACCATAACTTGATCATTTTTGATCCAAATTACCTCTAGTCTTTTGTATTGAGACCCTACAACATTGAGGGTGATAAGGGAGGCTAGCAATCAAGATTCCACAAGGCTAGGACATCACCAAGTGGAAGGACAAACACCCCCTCTTCATTGAGTTTCCATTGGAATTGTACCAATAGGTAAATACCCTCATACATAGTTAATATTCTGTTTTCTCTTCATAAATGCATGCATCTAGGTACCATGGACCTGTAGTCCAAGTTTGGTAGGAAGTAGGTTTGATTTGGTGTCCGTATCGGACACGTATCCATGTTTGAAAAACTGTGTTTGTTGAAATGCCTCAAAGAAATGAATTTCAATATTTTGTAAAACTAATTACATATTCATATAGCCCTAGGCTTGTTGTTTACAACTACACTTGACTGAGCACGACACTGTGTCAATTTCGTATCGAAAATCGACACGGACACACTGTTACAGTGTACGCACAGTGCCCTGCTACGCGACACGGATTCCTTCGTGTCCACGCCACGTGGACACGTGCCACTTGGCACAGAGGAGGGGGCAACCTCTGACAAGCCCCCCCTCGAGCTTGAGACACTCTCGTGTCGTATCGAGGACACGAGGACACGTGCACTGGTCGTGCACCGACAGTGCACACACGCACGGGGCCAACTTCGTGCGCGTCGTATCGCACAGACACGACACTTGGACACCTCGTATTTGCACGAGTGTGTAGCCCAACATGTGGGCTACACGTGGACATGACCACGAGGTCCCACGTATCTCGTATCGTGTCCACGAGACACGAGAACCTGTGCACGATGTGGTGCAGAACAGCGTGTATCAGTCGAGTTTTCTCGACTGATGCGGTGTTCGTACCATGTCCTGAGGACACGTGGACACTGTACAGGCTACCCTACCCCTAGACTAACCCTAGGCGAACCTAGGGACACAATCACGAGACACGAGGACACGTGTGTCGTGTCCTAGAGCTAGGTGCACGCGTGCACGACGCGGTGACAGTTCACTGTGTCAGTGTTTACCCGTTTTGGGTTTAGGAGTGGTTGACACTTCGAATCGTGTCATGGTGTCGTGTCAGGCACTTAGGACACTAGAGGACACCTAGGGCTAGTGTTACCAACCTTGGGTTTCGAGCCTTAGCTCGGTTTGGGTCGGGTATTGGGTTTACCTACTTTCCTATGAATAGTATTTCCTGGGTTCTTAAATTTGGTATTTTTTTGAGTTTCAAAATGAATTTCTAACTAAATTTGTGTAATATATATGCGTATTTCTGTGTGTATTTATATTGTATATATATGTATATGTGTATATGTGTGTTTAGGTGTGTGTCTTAGGGTATATACATGGGTATATATGTGTGTATATATACATAGGTATATATATATGTATTTGTGTGTGCGTGTGCGTTTGATTTCTGGGTTCCAGAAATATGGAAACACCCCCCTGTTCCTGATCACCGTCCACTCACACACACACTATTCTCTCTCTCACTTCTCTCTATATATATATATATATATGTATTGTAGATATATACATATGTATATTGTATGTATAGATATATATATATATATTTTATTATATATATTGTAGCTATGTATGTATACACTATATGATGTATGGATATTACATAGGCTATAGGCCTATGTAGTGATATATATATGTTATGTATATATATATGTATAGTTGACAAATTGTAGATATATATAGATATTAGATATATATATATATATATATATATATATATATATATATATATATATATATATATATATATATGGTATACATATAGTATCTAGGTTATGGTCTAGATACACTAGCCTATGGCCGAATTAGGGGTTGACCCTAATTTGTCTAAGTGACCCCTTGACCTAGGTACCTTAATGACCTTTGTTTGACTAGTGTTGACCAAAGTCAACCTTAGGTCAAACTTGACCTAATTAACCTAGAATTGACTAGGATTAACCTAAAGTGACTAGTTAAGCTAAATTGACTAAACCTTAACTAGTTTGACATTGGTTGACCTAACTTTGACTAGTTTGACCTAGTTTGACTTTTAAGGTTGACCAGAGTTGATCAAGAGTTGACTGTTGACCAGATTGACCTAGAATCATGTAGTATGCATTGCATACTCTATTTTTACCATTGTGGATATGTTGTAACCTGTTTTACTCTGAATAGGACTCTGTGACACCAGTTCGGACATCTATTCATATCAGTCATACAGGGTGACAGACGAGTACATTCTCTGATCATTTCATACTTGTTAGGATTTATATTCTTACTCTAGATTACTTTACATGATGCTGTCACGTTATTATCACGGATTGGTACTATATGGATCTTGTCATGCGATGTTATCCCCCTCGGGGTACATCAAATACAGTTGTCATGTACTTTTCACGAACATCTTGTATTTCATGTACACCTCTATTCATGTATACTCTTATGCAATCTTGTACTCTTATGATCACGTGAGCAAACATGATTAAAAACCTCTTGTACAAGGTAACGTAACTTGACTGGATCGTTGTGTATTAATTGGGAGGGTGAGTAGGAAATGGTTATGTGATCAAAATCCCATCTTGTAAAATCTTGTAAAATCATGTATATGTCCATTGTACACTCACGTATGATGGAGTTATCTTTGCATTGTCCTAACCCGTTTATATAACCATCTCATGCTCTAAATTACAGGTTACCTACAGTTCTTACTTATCATATATATAGATATTTATAGTTATCAAATCTCTCTCGTTTTTATATATATTCTTTACAGTCCATGTATCTTACTCTTTGCATGCTTTATATTTTCCAACATGATATGAACTGCATGAGATGTATTGTGCTCATTCCTGTCCTGACTGGACCTGTTAAAAATATTACAGATGATGATGGTGACTGTCCTACCTTCTATGGGACACATGAGGGTGACCTTCAGGAACCTGAGGAGCATCTAGCTCAGTAGAGGGTGCCTAGTCTAGTCTAGTGTTTATAGTTTTCATTTTGTATTGAATTGTTCTGATTGTTAGTTGTGACTTAGTTATATTTCAGTTCTTGTACTTATTTGTGTTGGACATCTACTTTGTGTGGTGTGATAACTCTATATATATTCAGTTTCTTCCTTTCATCTGATTCTATATCATGCTCTATCTTTCATAGACATGTGTTTGAGATATAGACTTAAGATGTTATGTTATACCTCCGTACGGAGATGACAGATTTATATATCTTGTTGTTAGATGTTAGATGTTATAGATGACCTATACAGCGTTCTACCGCCGACACTGCAACGTAGGCAGGACGTACCCACGTTCTCGTGCCCCTAATCAGGGTGCGGGTCGTGACAAGATTGGTTCTCATTTGTATGTCAATGTTTGAATATATTTATTATAGCCTATAAGCCTATTTTTATGTAAAAATATCAAATATTGCTATACATATATTTTTGGACTGTTTTGGGAGTTTTTGGTTATGAGGTTCATATATTGAGAGGGATATGTGCTAGTGTGTGAGTTTATATGTGTACTAGTGTGTGTTGAGGAGAGGGCAGGATTTGATATGGAAGTGTGCTTGTGAGATGAGGTGATGTCGCTTTCCGTTCCCAGAATACGTATTTTAAATACATGTACGGCTTGAATGTATTTATTTAATATTTTATCCTGCATTTGTTCTATATTTAATTTCCTTAATTATTCGTTAATTATTTTCTGTATTTTACTTTATGTACTTATCTTGCCTTTAGTTTATCCCGGCTTGGGTTGGTTTATTTTGGTTTTTGGCTCATTCCCGGATTGGTGATTCCTCTTAACCCAACCAAACCCCACCTACCACCCTTTCATTTAAAGCCCCAAACCCATTCTTCCTCTTCATTACTCCTTCTCATTTACTTCTTCTTCATCCTCCATTACTTCTCCCCACCTACCTAGCCGCATAGGCAAGTACCAACTTGCTTCGTGATGGATCCCCAGTATTATTGTTCCATCATTTTTCTTACTAAATCTTAAGTCTCTTTAGTATTTAGTATTTACAATTTCCATGGCTCATTTCATGTAGATCTAAGTTTAATGTATTTTTTAATTTCTTGGGTTTTGATTAGTAAACTTTATTATTTTTGAGTTTTGATGTTTCCATGTTGTAGAGAATTTCGTTCTACCTCATTTTGACCTATAGAAATCCAGATTTGGGCTTGGAAGGAAGGATTTAGGGAGCTTGAAAGCAAGGGCTTTCCACTGGTTCTTCTTCTCAGAAAATTAGGAGAAGAAGAACAATGCTTGGCCGCATGAGTTTTCATGGGGCAAGTCTTCATTGGCTTTCGGCCGCATGAGCGCTGTCTCTTTTGGCCGCATGAAGTATCCTGGCCGCATGAAGTGTTGGCCGCAGGGAGTCCTGGCCACGTGGCATTGACTTAATTCCAGCCGCATGAGCTTCTTATATCCTGAGCCGCATAAGCATTACACCCTGGTCGCATAAGGACCCGAGTCCTATCTGGCCTCATATGACTTAACTCTGTCCACATGAACGCTGAATTGTTTCGATCGCATGGAGTCTTTCAGCCGCATGAGGCTCTCCATCCGTAGCCGCATGAGATATTTCTTCTCAGCTGCATAGGCGCATGTTGCTTGCAGCCGCATAAGACTTTATTCTTTTCAGCCGTATAGGCTTATCCGCTTTTAGCCGCATGAGACTTTATAGCTTGCAGCCGCATGGGACTTTATTCTTTTCAGCCACATTCTTTTCAGCCGCATAAGCTTCTCTATTTTCAGCCGCATAGACTTGTTATTTCCTAGCCGCATGGCGCAGAGCCGCATGAGAATTGACTTATTGAGCCGCATAAGATTTGATCCTCCTGAGCCGCATGAGACCCCATTTGCCCGGCCATATGAACTCTAGCCTATAGTACCTTTTGGCTGATTCAGTTCCAAATTTGGCATTAATTAACATTGATTGTTATCTTGGCACTAATTAAAATTGATTGTTATCTTGATTTATAATTGATCATGCGTTACTAGTTGGAACTAAGAGGCTGGCTAGTCGTCTTATTGAATTGAATGAATGAGACACGTTCATATTAACTATGAACTATTGCAATCGATTGGCCGATCCCAAATATTGGCATACAGGCACATGCAGGCTTCAATTTATTTATTTATTTTTTGATAAAGCAGTATGTGTACTTTATGATCAAGGCATGATTATTCTGTGGCTACTTTTTATTGTTGCATTACGCTATGTAAGACCTACAACCTAACCGCATGGGTATCGTTGTAGAGTTGGGCATATCGTACTTTATACGGAAGTACTCATTCTGAATGACCATGATCCATGGCTTGGAATTTCACTTAACATGGAGGCTACTAAGTTAAATAAAATAATGATTGCATGGAGAGAATGGATTTCCGAGTTCTTACATGACAGCCCTCTTTGAGACTATTAGTGCCCGACAGGCCGGCTGGTTCCGACAGATACTTCAAATCTGCCACACGGGCAGGGAACGGTATCTGATTATATTATTTATTGTATATTGATGACGGACGTCCCGCTGGGACTCGTCAAATTCATGATTGGCGCAATTGATTGATTGGGTAGACTAGTCTTACTTGTTCATAGTAAGAACTGAGAAATCCTTACTGCATAATCTCAAGGTAACTTGGGACTTACAGTAGCAAGCCGTAGTAATTGAATGGCCGTTTAAATTGACTTGTTTGTGTACTGTCCCTACTCTGTTAACTAACTGAGATGATCAGAACGTCAGGACATGACGAACCAACTTCTGTCCTTGTTTGGTTGGGAAGTTGGTTCGAAGTGTCACGATGTTAGGTGAATCCTGGTAGCAATCAGAGATCTATATATCATATTTTCTTATTACTGGATCTAATTCCTCATATCGTGCTTCCTTGCGGTACTTGCTATTAGAGGTCTAACCTCTCTGGTTTTGCATGGCCAAATTTACAGCCGGTTCCCGGGGACTCAGCTTACTTCTACCTCCAAGATGGTCAATACTAGAGGAATGATAGCAGGAGGACTCGAGTGGGTTCCTTACTTCTCCATTCGTTTTGTTACTTACTTTATACTTTGTCGTTTGGCACCGACATGTTAGTCGGATCGTCTTGCACTTACTTTTACATAATTGTAACTAAGTCAGGCTGTAGCTGATAACAATTGTGTATACTTTACTATATCATCTGGCTATGTTTTGTAAAGCCAGATATCAAGAACATTTTGACTAAGCGTTTGGGACGCCTTACTGCCTTATCTCACATATTCTCTATTACTGTTTTCATTGTTTGAATGATTGAGACAATAGATGTCGAGTGATCCTAGTAAGACTCTCATGTAGTATGCACCCCCTCATCTTGTTAGACAGTATTGATCGTATTATACGGTATTCATCTACCCGTTATACGTAGATGGCTGAGTCATTCCCCTGCTCTCCAGTATTCTGGTTCTGGGACGTGACAGGTGAGAAGAGTGGTTGAGAGTGGTTAGTATGTGTGGATAGGTTTTAGTGTCTTGTGAGTAGATGGATGTGTGCATATGTTTGTGAGTGTTGAGGGTGTATGTGTGAGGGTGATGGGGGACCATAGCCATCCCTTAGATTGGTTTCGGTTTGTGGTTTGGTATAGTTGAGAGAGTATGAGTGTGTCTTTGGTGGGTTTTAGAGTTTTGAAGATTGGTATTAGAGAGTGGTTTGAGGGGGGGTTATAGTGTGTGTATAGGGGTTTGTTTTGGGGCAAAAGGGGAACGAAAAGCAGCAGCCGCAGCCGCATGGGCAGCAGCTAGTAGCAAGGGGAGGTTCCATTTTGGCTTTCTCCTTGTGTATGTGAGGGGCTGTTACCTAGAAGGATTTGTTAAGTTAGTATCTTAGTTTTTAGTTAGTATCCTAGGATACCTACGTGAGTATCCTAAGCTAGATATGTTAGATAGTTAGTAGCTTATGTGGTATGTTAAGGATTTGTGTTAGATGTTAGAGTTTGTTAGATATTAGTTAGTAGATACAATAGATGTTAGTCTAAGTTAGTGATTAGATAGGATTTTGAGTTAGTAACTTGGTATCTTAGGATACCAATATGGTAACTTAGAATTTAGGATTTCCTTTACCTTCAAGGCAAATGTGATTTACCTTATCAAGGTAAATGAGTGATTTACCTATTACCAATGTAAGGTATCGAGGTACCAAGGTATAAGTATAGGATACCATGGTAAGGTAAGGGTATATCTAGAGACTAAGTTAGATATAAGTTAGATGTTAGTCTATATAGATATTAGATATTGAATACCTTAGAGATTTATACGTGTTAGTGATACGTTAGTACTAGTTGATATGTTATGATATTGGTATTGGGTAGATATGTTAGTTTTGTTAGATGTTAGATAAGGTATTAGTTAGTTAGCCTAGAATAGATATTAGAGTTTAGATATTAGTTGTATCTTAGGAATGGTTTACCTTTACCAAGGTAAATGTGCATTACCTTTACCAAGGTAATGAGTTTACCTTGTCATGAGGTGAGGTAAGGTAAATGGGTTTCCCCTAGTTAAGGTAAAGTATGGGATACCATGGTAGGGTAAGGTATTAGTTTGCCTTGTCATAGGATAGATAACTAGTATGGGTTAGCTATTAGTCTAGGATGGTTGTTAGATGCTAAGATATGTGGTTTACGTAAGTTAAGATAATGACTTCCAACCAAGGTATCGGTATTGTGATACCAATATGGATAGGGTATAGTACATTTTGGTAGGTAATGGTTAGGAATCAGGTATTTGACTTAGAGTTGACCCCATTTGACCATGGTTGACTGTTTTGACTCAAAGACAACCAAAAGTCAACACTTTTCCTAAAATTGACCAGAATTGAGTAGAGTTTACTAGTTGACCAAAAGTCAACTATGAGTCAACTATTGACCCAGTTTGACCTAGAGTGGACTAGGAGTTGACCAGAGTTAACCAGTTGAACAAAAGTCAACTGTAGGTCAACCCTTAACCTAGATTGACCTTGTTTGAATTTGTTTGACTTACTATGACTTAGTACTATGACTTAGCATGACCTAGTTTGATCTAGTTTGACTTTGTTAGACTTAGTGTGAATTAGTTTGACTGAATTTGACCTAGATTTGCATAGCCTGTACTAGAAATCATGTCTTACACTGTTAAACCATATTTAACTCATGCATATCTCATCTTTAGGTTTGTGACTTCACTCTGAAACAGATTACACAGTTGACATATTTCTACCGAACCTCAGATGAGTAAATTCTCTGATAATATTTTTGTTTTATGAGATCGTCTATGTTTATTATATTTAGTATAGATATCCTTGTTCTCTTGACACATTATTCACATAAATTGGTATTTGTCTGGATTTCGTCACGAGATATTGTTCCTTGTACTATATGGTATATATTGTGCAAACCTCCTTGTTCATTGTGCATTGTATAGGCAGTATTTCTGCAAAGGCTAACTACCTTTTCAGAGAATTCTGTATCATAACGTGCCATGGTTGGATCCACTGTATCAGTCGGGGGCGGGGAGTACTAGTGTAGATATGTGGTCAATTCCCTATTGTGCAGCCATTGTGATTGTGAGTGTTGATCATACACCCACGTATGATTAGCCTGGCCGGATACTATTGTGCAATTTTCCAAGCCGGCTACATGTCGTAGCTAGTATTCACAAACCTAGCTAGATGATTCTTAATTATTTGTACATGCCATGATCAGTTTTACTTGTCATTGTTCTAGCTCTATTTATAGTTTTACATTGCCATGATACTGCATGTACATTACCATTACTCAAGTATATTCACTCTAATTACTGTTATATTTTCAATATTGTCTATCTAGAATTGTTATTAGAGATTTTGTGCTCGTTCCTGTCATGACTGGACCTGTTAAAAATATTACAGGTAACATGAAGATTTACAGCTAGCCTAGAGGACACCGGTAGATCTTGGAGTAGATTGCTAATTTATGGATTAGTTTCTCTTTTAGAACTTGAATTGTATTAGGTGGAGATTTGACTTGTATTTGAGTTTGTTTGATATTGTTGACTCTGAGACTTTGGACTTGTATTATTTTGTGTTGGATTTTTAGGATGATATTTTAAATATCTTGTTATCTTTATCTTTCAGTATTATCTATCTTTCTTAGAGTTTGTGATTGAGTATATTATATTGTCATTGCTTGTCCTCTATTCGGAGTTGACCATTCTCGACAGGTTTTGACATTATAACTATTGTTAGATAGTGGACCTAGACAACGTTCTATGCCATTTCTGTGACGTAAGCCGGATGTTGTCTCGCGCGCGTGCTCTTACACCGGGTGCGGATAATGACACGAACTACTGAAACTGATGTCGCTCCGTAAAGATTTGGCGAACCACCTGTCGCCAAATTTGGATCCGTAGAGCAACCCCCACCTGGAGACCGACCAACTGTCATGGTACCGACAGACTGACCCTCAATCTTTGACTTATAACCATTCGTCGCTTTGTCTCGACGAACCGAATCCTACGAAACCCTCAAAGCATGCATCTAGAAGCCCCTCCTCAACAGTTTCTCAATGATCCACCTCATGTCGAACACCCCTCGAGCCTTCATCTGGTGTGTGTGTCCTGCCTGTACAGCTCAGCTGCTTGAGCCTGTACATGCCACAAAACAAATCTCATCGATCCAGCTATTGGGAACCTTTCACAAGCATCTAATCTTTGCTCCCAAACAGACTGTGACAACCATTATCTGCCAGCCTCCCTACCGAAACCAAGTTATAGCGCAAACTCGGTACATGTCGCATACCCCAGAGGACAAGTTTCATAGTAAACTCCATCGTCAAGTACACATCACCGTTGCCTACAACTACAGCCATCCCCTTGTCATCCATCTTCACACCTCCAAACCTGCCACCGCGATATGACGTAAAGATCCTCCTATGTGGAGTGGTGAGATAAGAGCCCCTGTGTTTATAACCTAGTCGCCATCATGACACACGCCACAAGGTCCCTCTAGGTCGGTCGCTACGATGATGATATCTCCCATTGCTGTAAGATTCTCCTGATCATCCTTATCTTTGGCCTTCTCAACTTTGAGCTTTTTGCTGTTTCTCTTGATATGACCCATTTTGCCATAGTAATAGCAGCTCTCCTTGCTGTCCACAATTACAAGACCCCGAGAACTTCCCCATGTCCTCGCTTGTGACTTGGGTCTTCCCTTCCCATAGGAAGTTATCAGAGCAGACTCCTGCGACGATTCCACTTGCTTGTGCCGGAGCTCATTTAATAAGCTACTTTTGACTGCCTCCATCGTGAGAACTCCAACAGGTGAATAGATGCTCACCGACACCACCAACATCTCCCAGCTTTTCGAAAGAGAACTAAAGAGCAGTAGGGCCTGAAGTTCATCATCAATCACCATCTTTATCGTAAACAAATAATTGATGATACCGTGAACCTCGTTCAGATGTTGAGACACTGGGACACCCTCCGTGTACTTCGAGTTGACGAGTTGGCGAATAAAAAATACCTTATTTCCAGCAGTCTTCCTATCGTACAGCGAATGCAGCTTCTTCCACAATGCTTTTGTTGAACTCTCCATGGACACGTGATAAAATACCGAATTATCCAACTATTGGCGAATAAATCCAATGGCTTTCGATCCAGTCGTTTCTAGTCTTCAGTAGCTTTGTCCATTGGCATTGCGTTGTAGCCCACCAACGGACCATGCAAGTCCTTGAACCAGAGTAGATCCTCCATCCTTGGCTTCCAAATCACCAATTTTTTCCTGTAAGTGTGATCATACGAGTGTTCATCACTACCGTAGACATGGTTGCTAGAACCTCCGAAGCTCTGATACCAATCGTTGGGTATCAGACCCGAACGAATTAAACATTCGTTCTGATACCAATTGTTGGGCGCGTGTGGAAGCATTTGCCAGTCCACCTGACCAAAATCAATCCCCGTCTATCGGACACCAAGCACAAGATGAAACAAGTATATGGCGGTGACGTACGTCACCTAGACAAATCTTAACCTTTAATATCTCAGATAAAATTACAAGATTGACAGAACTCACGTTGAACCCTTTGCCCTAATAGGTTCAACCCCCTCACCACTCTCATTAAGAAAAACATAAGATTACAATTGAGATCACTCACCAACCTATAGCAATCTCTCTAACCGAAGTTGACGACTCATCGATTAGATCTTCTTCTTCCTTCTGTCATGGATGACGAAGTCTTAAGAGCAAAGTACAAACTTTCTCTTAGATTTTCTTGTCGACAAGCATCATGAATCTCCACTTTTGCGCCTTATGCTTATTCTTTGTGCCTCCACCCTCATCTCATATATATATATATATATATATATATATATATATATATATATATATATATATATATATATATATTGAGAAAAATTTTATTTTAGGTCATAATATGATTTCTAAAATTGGAAGCCGTCAAATAGGAATCATATTACACCTAAAATGGCCCATCAATTATCCTATTTTAGATCATAATAGGATTTCCTAAAATAAGAATCATTTATATCTAAAATATTACAACACCAATTATGGACATCCAAATCTAATCAAATATTTAATTAGATTTGGATTCCACAAGTATTTTGTTACCAAATCTAGACTGGACTCCAACATATTGAGGGCTCGACCGAAAACAAGATAGAATCCAACGTCTATATGTAAGTTTCCATAAACAATCTTGTTTTAGCCAAATACTTGATTATAAGACCTAGTTTCCAATTCCAGTATAAACATCACATTTCGGATAAAAATCTGGTTACCAAACAGTCCCTTTGGGAATAGGATAACATAATTCATGCCACATACATAGGAACCTAACATAATGTCTTGGAAGTGGAAAGATAGAGGGAGAAAAGTGGGGAAAAAAATAAAAGTGATGATACTTGAAAAATTGGGAAGAAAAATTTGCGAAAAAATTCACATGGCCCCATCTAAAAAAAATCCTCCAAAAGTATGAGGATAATGGAGAGAGATGAGAAAATTTCAGAAGAATTAATAGTAACTATATTTTTATTCCACAAAAAAAAAGATTTTTTTTTCTTTTTGGTCATCCAAACCAGGAAAAATAATAATTTTATTACCTTCATTTTACTCTCCCATTTTCCTTCTCATCAAATTTCATTCCCCATATTGGTTGTGTTTGATTGGATTTTTTCCATGAGGTGACAAACTATGTAATATGCTTGCGACGAGTTAGACTCGGTCGAAAACTTAAATGGCTAGTTATGACTCGGTCGCAAGCTTATTATACGATAACACTTTGTGGCAACAAATAAATTAATTTGGACGAATGTTACGAGAATCGATCCAACTAATAGAACGACTTATATTGGAATAAGTTCTAGATGCAGGAGACTACGTCTCGACATGTGAGCTCTATATAAGAGTCCCTTCGATGGGACCGTGTTGCTGTATGGTTTTCTTGAAAGTTTTGCTGCTTGGTTTTGATGAATGTATTTTTGTGTAGATTTCTGCATTCATTATAAAAATTTCGAAACGAATGATTAAAGAAAGAATTCTGATAAAATGTTGGTGCCATTTTTGGAGCTCGCGTAACTGAAGTTTTAACGTTACAAAGCGCTCCGACTCTCGGCAAGCTCGAATACTTGGTAGGTGTTCGGCTCATTCTTTTCTACTCCTTCTCACAAATGAAATTGTTTTGCCTAGAACTTATTCAAATTGACGATGCCAAATTAAATGAATGTCAATCACTAATATCAATACTCGAGATAAATGTATTAATTTAGAGTAATCTTACTCTAAAAATATAAGTTTTGCACTTAAAAGTGAAAAGTTAATGTTCTAGAAAAGAGAGAGACTATTTCATGAACTGCAAAATAATATGAAACGTCGGCTGTGGAATATGGTGCCTCAGGGTATTTGGTGCCTTACGCCAAATCAGAACGTTCGACTTTGAGGAAATGAACTATCGCATTAGTCGAAATGATGATGGTGCTTAATACTACTATGCAATTTGTTTCAATATTAAATTGTTCATGCACTTGCATAGTCATGGACAACTTGTGCACAAGTTTGTCTTTTCTCGAAACGGTATCCAGGACGCTAGAACCGAATTGACCTGAGGGAAATAAAATTCGTGCTTCAGCATGAGATATTGCGGGACCTCTTGTAGGGCTTGCAATCCAAGTTGAAATGACGCATCGCAATGCCATATGAAGGTCTCTCGTTGTGTGTAACACCAATGACCACATATAAGATAGTAGCATGCTCACATATTGCCTTATACAGGCGTATTATCTCTGTTACATGCAGGGACGAGCACCGCTTTGGTAAGAATTAAGATAATTTGCTATGTTCTACTGTATATTTTTACTGTTCAAAGAAGACTATCGATATGAACTGAATTCATCTAGTTCTAAATAGCAAAAAAAAATTTGAATGCATACCTACCTTAATAATCATAGTCGGTTTAAACGAGTGGGTTCGTCCTGCTCACTAGTGCATTCCCAAGTGTGCTAATCCTCCAACCCCATAGGTGACGAGAACTTTGGGGGTGCACGATATTAGGTCAAAGATGAAGTTCGGAGGGGCGTTTTGAAACTATTCCTATTTTGAAGTATTTTGAAGCGGTTTCATTGAAGGCTTTCAATGTATAAAAGGGTGTGAAAGTATGGAACGACAAGTCTTAGTTCAGGCAGTTTGTCGAGTGTTTTGTTTTGTTTCAATCAATGTAGCCGCAACAACATATTCAATGTAATTATGAATTGCACTTAGTTGCAAGCTATCAATGAAAGCATATTTTTATCTTCCTGTACCTTGTGTTCAATTCTCTGCAAATTTATGAAGTTTCAACTTGATATTTTAAAAGATGTATCAAATGTAATATTTTTGCCTTGTACGAGTACAACTCCAGACTCGTACGACGTTACTTCCCATCGAGGACGATCGGCTTAAATCAATGAGAGGACGAACGGTTTATCGAATCCGGACATGACATGTAGTATAATTGTATGTATGATTATTTTTCTTTAAAAGAGTCATTGTTCTTAGAATCAATTAGAATTTGACCTTTTCCGCATGTCCGAACTTTTTTCGTATTATTTGCATTTGGAGCTCCTCAAATAAATAATGATCTCACACTCTCCATGTTGACTTTGTTGCAAATAGAGATGCATCTTACATTGTTCCGATGTCAGATCTTCTTGGTTAGAGTGTGTTATGAATATGGAAGAGGAAGAGGAAGAGGAAGAGGAAGAGGAAGATTACAGCCTGATAAATTCTCTAATGCTTTTCTAATTTACAATATATATATATATATATATATAGAGAGAGAGAGAGAGAGAGAGAAGAGAGAGAGAGAGAGAGGGGAGGTCATGAGGTGCCATCTCACTGTGAATTAGCTACATGTCACTTTTCATGCTATCATCATGCACTTGTACACTTTACGGTATATGATGATAGCATGAAGGTGACATGTAGCCACCACCCATAGGGTGGCACCTCCCCTCCCACATATATATATATATATATATATATATATATATATATATATATATATATATATATATATATATATAAAGACATCAATATTTGATCATATCCAAATATTATAACAAAGTTTAGTTAAAAATTTAAATTCATTATTATCTTAGTATTATTATATATTATGTTTGTGAGACTTGTTCGTTTGTTTTTTTTAGAAACATGAAAAGACAACTCTTTTTCTCTCTCTTAATTAGCTTATATGTTCCTACTAACTCCACTAGGCTGATTAGAGAGATGATTTAGGCCGTGTAAAGTGTAATTGGCCACCAAGAAAAGTAGTCATCAGTCAACATTGGTGTTTTTGTTCGGATTATAAAAATTGGTTTCATGGTTCACGAGCTAATTATTAATCTAATAAATAATAAAAATTGGCCTCGCCATGCACGCCTTCACAAGTAGGTAAGATTGTCGGATTAATTAAGTTCATGATACTACCAACTCTTGCATCTGGATGCGTTGATTACAAGATATAAAAAAAATGTAGAAAAATTAATTAATTTTACAGAATTATTTTACAACAAAAAATATTTTATGCAAAAAATTCTACAGAAGTAAGAGAGTTTGATTATCATTCTTTTCTATAAAAAATAGTTAGAATTTATGAAAATTGTGGGCTGAACTTGATTTATTTTTCATCATTTTGAAAAAAAATATATGAAATAATCTTAAATTTTTGGAAAATAATTATATTAAAAAAATGCTATCAAACACTAATTTTGATTAAAAAAATTGTGATGGAAATATTTTTCATTAAAAAAAAAAAGCTCAATCAAACCATTTAGATTGGCTCGTCTCCTGAAGCTATGATGTAACTTTGGACTTGGCCATGTTCTCCTCGCTTCCAAGGTGTGCGTGAGTGAGTAAATGTTCACAATAATCTTCTCAAATTTGCTACTTCATGTACAGTCTGTAGGTCCTAAATATATATAAAAAACTTCTCTCCTCAGGAGAGTGTGTGAGTGAATGTTCACAATAACTATGAAGTTTATCTTCTCAAATTTGTTACTACATGTAAAATCAATAGTTCCTAAATATATAGCAAATTAATCTAAAAACCTTTTAGACTTCATTTTAGAACTTTTGTGTTCCAATATATATATATATATATATATATATATATATATATATATATATATATATATATATATATATATATATATATGGAGCCGGTTCAGGAGCCCCGCTCCTGAAACCCCGTTGAAGCCCGTGCAGGAAAGCCGTTGGATTGAAGTCACTGGAGCCGCACGATCCAAAAGGAAAAAAAAAACGTTTGGGCGGAAGAGAGAGAAAGCTCCAGTCGGTTCAGCTTTAATCTGGCGGAAGAGAGAGAGAGAGAGAGAAAGAGGGAGCAGCCGAAATTTAGATTCTGAGAGAGAGCGAGGAAGAGAGAGACGCACCTCTCAGGTTTCTCCATGTCCCAAATTCTTCTCTTTCTCCTCTTCATCCTTCCAAATTTAGATTCTTAAATGATTTTTTTTTTCAACTTTGAATTAGGGTTCTGAATGGAGACAGGGGTCGAAAATGTTGAGGGTGAAGTTAGTATTGAAGCTGAGACTGAAGTAGGACAAAGTATTGAGACTGAAGTTGACAAAACATCGACACCAACAAGGATTGATAACATAAAAGCATTATGGGTTGGTAAAGTCTTTAAATCTCTTGAAGAAGCAGAACAGTCCTATAAAGAATATGGTGCAAACAATGGATTTGGAATTCGTAAAAGAACACAACATAAGGATAAGAGCAATACCGAGCTTGTGTCAGTCACTTTCTCATGTTCTTGCGAAGGGACCTACAAGAAAAAAGATGAAGTTGTTGATCACGGACAGATTAAAAGAAGCACATCTACAATGAAGACAGGATGTGCTGCAAGAATGCGCGTCGTACGGCGGGATAGTGAAGTGTGGTTGATCACTATATTTTCAGATGAACATAATCATATGTTGGTAACCCCGAGCAAGCGTATTTTAATTAGATCACATAGACAAGTGCCTACAGCAGCTAAAGCATTGGCCGAGAGTTTTAGTCAACAAAATCTCCAGCTTAGTAAGGTTCCTACAATATTTGGTGGTAATGTTGCATTCGACAAGAGAGATATTTACAATCATATGAGGAATGTGAGGTCTGTGTATTATGAAGACGGTGATGCAGAAGGTGTCAGGAATTATTTCAAGAAGATGAGCTCTGAGAATCCTCATTTTTTCTACTCCATTCAATGTGACAGTGAGGGCAGAGCTGCAAATTTTTTTTGGATCGATGCACGCAGCCGCATGGCGTATAGTCGTTTTGGAGACACCGTGACCTTTGATACGACATACAGGACAAACAAATACAAATTGCCATTTGCTCCATTTATAGGGGTGAATCATCATTGTCAGTCGATACATTTTGGTTGTTCTCTTCTAGAAAATGAGGTCGAAGATACGTTCATTTGGTTGTTTGAGACATGGCTTGAAGCTATGGGAGGCGTGCCACCGATTTCTATTATCACCGACCAAGACTTGGCCATGACAGCTGCTATTAAAATAGTTTTTCCTAATACACGCCACCGTTTTTGTTTGTGGCACATTAAGAAGAAATTTGCAGAGAAAGTATCACATGTTTTTTTCAAGAAATCTAAGTTCAAACAAGCGGTTAAAAAATGTACCCGCCTTGTAAAGACAACTGAAGAGTTTGAGGTGAAATGGGCTGCTCTGATGAGAGATTATAGTTTAGAAGACAATGCATGGTTGAAGCATTTGTATGAAATTCGAGAGTCTTGGATACCCGTATATTGTCGGAGTACTTTCTTTGCGGGTATGAACTCGACACAAAGAAGTGAAGGCCATAATGCATTCTTCAATCGTTTTGTAACTTGCAAGACAAATCTGAGAGATTTTGTAATGAAATATGACCAAACATTGGAGTCGTTCTATGTTTCTGAGCGCAAAGAAGATTACATTTCAATATATAAGAAACGTGTTTTAACAACCACTAGTCCAATATTGGCCCACGCCGCGAGTATATACACAAAAAACATTTATGATAAAATGTCAAAAGAATGTGTTCATGTGCCGCAGCTTAGGGCGGATGAAAGGAAGGTTGATGGTGATGTTCACACGTTTGAAGTACGTTACAGGTTGGGTATCCCCGACGAGTGGGTTGTCACATTCAATATTGTAACAAAAGAAGGCATTTGTGGATGTCAATTGTTTGAATTTTCGGGCATACTATGTAGGCATATGCTCACGGTGTTCGATCGATGTTACATAGATGATATTCCAGCCCATTTCATTTTGAAGAGGTGGACGAAAGAGGCGAACCAATCTAAAGTGGTGGCTTTCGATGGTTTAGAAATGCAAGATGAACATTTTGGATCACAAGCCGCGAGAGTCAGTGACTTATGCAGGAGATTTACACAATTGGCTTACATGGGGGGTGAATCTACAAAGGGATACAAAGTTTTATCAAATTTGATTGATAAAGCTTATGAAGAAATCCGGGAGATAAATGATGGTTTGCTTCAAAAAGAAAACGAAGATGAAGTGAGAATGCAAGAAAATGAGGGTACTCCAAGTCCTATAGCCCCTGTCGATAGTAGGATTGATGTACCTATTTTATTGGATCCGCGTATTTCTCAAACAAAAGGAAGGAAGAGGACTCAAGGAAGTCAGAGTGGCACAAGTTCGAAGGATGCCAGAATGAAGAGTGGATTGGAGCTTTGAACTACAAAGAAAAAACCGAGAATTTGTAAATCTTGCAAAGGACATGGTCATGATAGTCGCAACTGCTCCACCGCCCCCAAGATAGTTCAAAACACCGGTTCAAGTATGGAATTTTTTTTTTGTAATGAATATCTGTTTTTGATGTTTCATATTGTTATTGTTGAACTCATGTTATATATGTATTCTATATAGGAGATGATGGTGGTGATAGAGACCAAATTATTGGATAATGATTTATGCACTTTGAAAGTTTTTCAGGTAAATATTGAAGGTTTTATCCTTATCAAGTTGAACTCATATTATAACATTTCAATCAAGTTGAAATTATTATCAGTTTTTTTCTTTCCTTATCAGGTTTTTTTCCAGCACTGCACAGGTTTTTTGGAGGATGGCATATTGGCAACTATTAAGTCTGTTTCTAGTGAAGGATAAAATGTTCCAGCACTGCACAGGTTTTTTCCAGCACTGCACAGGTTACTACTGGCAGCTGATGTTCAACTATTAAGGATTATAGGAAGGATAAAATGTGAAGTTTGTCAAACATGCTCTATTAACTGCACTTTGAAAGTTGTTCAGGTAAATATTGAAGGTTTTATCCTTATCAATTGGCCCAATATTATAACATTTCAATCAAGTTAAAATTATTATCAGTTTTTTCCTTTCCTTATCAGGTTTTTTTCCATCTCAAGGTAACGCCGGCATTACCTCTGCCTCCTGATCCAGCACTGCAAACCTTCATGTGGCTAACAATAGATGATGTGCTCTCTTTTTGCAAATTTCAACAAATGAAATGGAACCAAAATGTAGGGTTTCCAATAGGAACTTCAGTACTTGTTGGTAGTAGACCTTTGAATTTGCCATAATTACAATTGTATTTCTTTTGTAATCAGTCTTTAGAATCAACTTATGATCTGTTTATATATTTGAATTTGCATCTGCTATCAGCCTATATAGAACTCTTTTCTTGGCTTATTGGAATTTCTTCATACCTGACTCTTTGGAATTGGTTGGATGGATGGAGAGAAATATTTTTCTTCTATTAGAGTTGCCAGAAAAAGTTCCCAGCTATTAAAAGACACAGCTACATGCTTGTACTAACTTCCCAGCTAAAAAGTTCCCAGCTAAAAAGTTCCCAGCTATCCAATAGTTATTTTCTAACACATGATAGGAATCAATAAATAGATAGCCTATAGTACTCAACCATTGTTACAGACACAATATTTGATAGGAATCAATATTTTCTAACACATGAAGGAATCAATAAAAAGTTCCCAGCTCCCAGCTATAAAGTTCCCAGCTTGTGCAGAAATCAACAAAGGTTCCCAACAAAAGTTCCCAGCTTGTGCAGAATTCATACCAAAGAGCATATAACAAGCTTACAAAAGTAGAAGCACATCATTCCAGGACTATCCAAGTACAACATGAAATCTTTAAAAAGCTTACAAATTTTTGACCTAAATTACAAAATCTTACAAGCTTACACTTACAAGCTTATAATTACTTGCTAACACTTGCAAGCTTCATGAACATTTCATTCTACAAATTACTAAATTTTAAAACCCCCAAATTTCTTCAAAAATGAACCATATAGTTCGGCTTGACGTTGCGCTACACGGTATTCAGTTTCGACCTCCAATAGGATCTCCTTCATGACATCCTTGTCCTGCCCCGAAGAAGTAGTAGCTCCATCATCCACTAGTTTCTTCTTTGTCTTTGAGGCATTAGATTGTTGCATCCAACTAATATATTGACAGCCTGGATTTTCCCTCTACACAAATTGAACAAACAAATTACAAATGTAATCATAGGAAACCGCCGATACTACCGATATTGCCGATACCAATACTCATAGGCTTGAAAAAAAGTTGCACTTACACTGGTAGATGATGGACAACAATAGAACTTTTGTCCTAAGGTCATAGGCTTCTTCGATGTTCTTACTCTGCAAAAGCCGGCTTTGCAACGACAAAACCGAAGTTCATCCGTCCAACACCAAAAATCACATCCATCATTCTAAGTAAATAAAAATAAGATTATTAATTGTTATTTTTGACAAATTTGCAGAAATAAAGAAAATTATCTAAACAACAACAAAATAGGACCTCATTTGCACATTTAAGAAATTTGCGTCCACGATTTGAAGGCGTATTTGCAGTGAGTAATTTGCA
Organism: Iris pallida; assembly: GCA_029216955.1. NCBI lineage: Eukaryota > Viridiplantae > Streptophyta > Magnoliopsida > Asparagales > Iridaceae > Iris > Iris pallida. The sequence goes on from JANAVB010010600.1 coordinate 18,712,001, forward strand.
CAAAGAAATAACTTTACAATAACATGGGATCTTCGCCAAATCCCATTCCGGCTCAGTTGCTTCATTTTGTGCCATGTGAGAGCCTAAACATGTTAGGACATTATAATTTCAACAAGAGGAACCGTAATAGTCAAATAATTGTGTGGAATATGTACCATAATTACGACAACATGACGAGTAAATGCAGAAAAACCCTTATTTCAGAATAAATGATTTACCTATTGTTTATTGTCTTCAACAATACATTTTTTGTTGAGCAAATGAAGGAAAGCCCTAATTTCAGAATAAACGAACCCTAATTTGAGCAAACGAACCCTAATTTGAGCAAACGAACCCTAAATCTCAACAAAACACAAAATGTCAGATTTTTTCAAAATCCAAAATCAATTTTCAAGATGTTCGTGTCTTGTTGTGTTGGAAACGTGTAGGATTTCAGAACATGTATTGGAAAAAAAAATCAAAAACGAGGAGAAAGAAGAAGACCTCTCTCTTTGTGCTCCGTCTCTACTCCCTCTCGAAGCTTTAGGAACAGAGGGAAGAAGGAAGAGGAGAAAGAGGGAAGGAAGCAAGAGAGAGAGAAAGAGGGAAGAAGGAAGGGGAGAAAGAAGGAAGAGGAGAAAGAGTGCTCCCTCTTTCTCTCTCTCTCTTCCGCCAGATTAAAGCTGAACCGACTGGAGCTTTCTCTCTCTTCCGCCCAAACGTTTTTTTTTCCTTTTGGATCGTGCGGCTCCAGTGACTTCAATCCAACGGCTTTCCTGCACGGGGCTTCAACGGGGTTTCAGAAGCGGGGCTCCTGAACCGGCTCCTATATATATATATATATATATATTTTTTTTTATATATATATATATATATATTTATATAACCACTAGGTTAGAGATCATATATATATATATATATATATATATATATATATATATATATATATATGATCTCTAACCTAGTGGTTAATATTGATGCACTTCCCTCAGGTGGCTACTAGTTCGAGCAACAGAGGTGCCATTAAGGCCACGTCTGGTTTGCGAAATTGGAGCCTTGGAAAATGATCCAAGGATTCATTCCTCCGGAAAGAAAATTGATAACCCACACAACCACGAGGAAAGATGCACCACACCATCAGAAAATTGATAACTCACACAACCACCAGAAAAGATGCATCACACCATCGTCCAAAGATCTTGATGGAAGTAGTTCTTATCCCAATGTTTGGATTGCATATATCATTTATTGTCTATGCAAGCGAGAGTTCATGCGTTTGCGATGGAAACAAATAATTTATTTCTATAATTGAAATACATACAAAATGCATTACTAGCTGGAATAATTAGTAGTCTCATTGAAGTACTTAATTTCATAAAAAACACGTAGTTCGTATCCTAATGTTTGAATTGCGTATATAATTTATTGACTATGCAAGTAATAGTTGCATTTGCGGAGAGAAGTTTTTTGAGCGTTGATCGTGCCCAAACTCGCTAGATCGTGTGACCACCCCAACCCAGCCATCAACCCTAAGTTCGGCGAAGCACCGACTTTGTCCCTTACTGCCATATTCCAGACCTAGTGTACGAGAGTGAAATCTTTTAATCATTTTCATTTAATATTTTTTCAATCAACACCATCACCTCGACTCGTGTTAGAATTGTAGAATGGATGAAGAGCCCTACGACTAGGGGTGAGCATTATTCGGTTTTGGACCGAAAACCGAACTGAATCGAACCGAAAAAGAGGTTCGGTTCGGTTTTAAAAAAAATTCAGTTCAGTTTCGGTTTTGAAAATACTAAATTTTCTTATTCGATTTCGGTTTCGGTTTTGGGTTTCGGTTTCGGTCCAAAACCGAAAATCGAATAAGAAAATTTAATTAATATATATATATATATATATATATATATATATATATATATATATATGTGTGTGTGTGTGTGTGTGTGTGTGTGTGTGTGTGTGTGTGTGTGTGTGTACTATATATATAAGTATTAATATATATAGGTATATACTAAATATATATAGGTATATACTAAATATGTCTATGTATATTTAGTTACTATATATATTAACAAAAAAAGCTCAAAAAAATCAAAAAATATGAATAAACCGAATAAACCGAAAACCGAACCGATTTAATTCGGTTCGATTTGATTCGGTTTTGGGTCAATTCGGTTCGGTTCTGATTTTGCTTATTCGATTTCGGTCTAATTCGATTTTGGGTTATTTCGTTCGGTTTAAACCGAATGCTCACCCCTACCTACGACCATCTGTTTCTTGATTGTACTGTTGTCTTTGTGGTTTGCATCTCCTATTGGTTTAAGAGTTGAAGATAGGCATGGCATTAATGAACTTCTTACTACTCGGTTTGCATCTCCTATTTGTTTTACTGGATCCTTGAGTTTGAGTCATTTAATATTCTATTCGACTGTTAGTTCACAAGTACAAAGCACTTTTGGTCCTTATTCTTGTCCCAAAACTACGTTTTCAGTTTTGTTTTCCGAAACTAAATTTCGATCGTGGGCCTATTATGGATTATGGACCGTCTTGGTCGAACATTGGAATTTCGATCGGACTTCGATCTTCTTCGTGGATCTTGAATTCTATCATATGCTCATTGGCATGCAGGAATTATGGATTATGATTAGCAGCTAGTGGATTATCTATTTTGTATTGACATGTTCGTGATTGATACGTCGATTAAAACCCTATTTTCAAGCAAAATATACACACACTTATTGCTTACATTTCCGTGTAATTAATATGATACATGTTTAGATAGTTGTTGCATGATTTTGACAGGACTTTTACACGAGTGAGCAAGATTTATGGTACCTTGACTTCAATTTTCGTGATTTATCGTGATTCTTGTTGATATTCGTGATTTATCGTGATTCTTGTTACTTGTAATGTTATCATGATCCATGAGTATTAATCGAACAATAAAATAACTTAGTAGAGGTGTCTTGATTTAGATTACCAATTCGATTTTATTTTTATTTTTCTTTTTTTTGACATCTTGGTCATTCATATGCCCATGTGGCATGAGTTTGAGAAATTTGAGCTCATACAAACATATATGAGTTTTATCTCCCCTTCTTACTCATACAACCACATGGGGTATGTTATGTCACGTCCCGATTTCGTGCACTCAAAAATTGATAACTGCCAGGGACTTGTGCGGCAAAGGGGGTATAGATGAGCTGCAAAGGGGAAGGATTGGAATAGACCTGAGGGAGAGGGGTGTGATCAGGAGATAACACCTCATCATCAGCAGGGCCGGATCGGGTAGTCTTTCCTTTGGCCATAATCTGGAAGGTTTAGGGTACAAACATAAGCAAGGTGTCCTACCAGTCTATAATCAACCAAAAATATTTATGTATATAATTCGGGCCTATGTTGTGACAAATCATTGTTCTAGTGTTCTAATTGTTTCTAGGTATGTTTTCCTAAGTTGTTGTACGACCTGCATGGGCCACCACTAAAACATGTCACGACCCGATCCCAAATAATTGGGTCGAACCGGATCATGCCCAGCCTGCACCGTTGTTAAGACGGCGGCAGTAAGCTGTTCCATTAGCAGGTAACCACACAAAAATATCTATATTTGTCACAACTCAAATTCGGAAAATGAAACTTTATTAACTTTGAAATGAAATACAACTGGAAAAATGTACTGAAATAAATAACAGAGTTTAAAATAAACAACAATGCCGAAACAGAAAACTATCTAATCAGCCGGCTCATCGGCCTCAGTCCGGACGTCGTCCAATGGGGACTCTGGCAGCACTATAGGGTACAGAACAGGGTCGTAGTAGCTGCTGTACAACAGCTCAGCATCCTCAATATCCCCTAAAAATATATCTCTAGTCAGGAGGGAGCAAAGTACAATTCATGCTAATTTAAAACAGTTATAATGAATAATAGAATCATGCACTTTTAAACAGTTTAGAAATGAACAGTTTTGCAGCAGTAAAATAGTGTGATTTGAATAGGCAATGAATATGACCGGCTTGGGATGTACAGTTGTATCCTATTGATACGATTCGGCTTATCCCCGTGTGTGTGAGGGGTAAGCTAATACAGTTCGAAGTTACAGTTGGCTTTGGTCATAAACATTACTCTACTCCCCCAGTCCCCAATCAGTACAGTAGTCACAATCAGTACTCTCATAGAGAGTTTCGTGTTTGCATCGTGGTTTAAACTTGCAGTAAAGCGATTATTAAAATAACTATAAAACTAACACAAACTATACTTGCCTCAAAATGGACTTGACTGGAGAGGATGAAGACTTCGAGATGAAAATTTAGAATCGTCCTCGAATTCCTACATTCGAGAAATTGACTCAGATTCCAGGGTTACCAATCTAGCTACGCTAGTTGAAATCTCTATTTGTGTCCTAATCCAATTTTAATTCTTATTTAACAAAACACAAACAGGATTACGATTATCGGTGCGTTGAATTTAATACGAGGGAAAAGATCGTTTTAAACTTTGCAATTTGGAAAACTCGTCGATATTGATTAAAACTTTGTATTTTAGTAACTATAAGTATAAAACTAAATTTCTTATTTTAGTGAGAAATACATGATCGTTAATTAATATTAAAACTTGTAGATTTTAGGTGAGAAAATCTCTATTAATTTTTATACGAAAATACTTTTATTAGATTTATTCGTACGCTACAAAAACTCGCAAAATCAGCAAATAACCAAAAAAACCTACGCTACCAAATTTACAGTTACAGAACCAACAACCAGCTGGGCTTATGCCCATTACAATTTATTTACATAAATTGAAATAAGACAGAAACGGCCGTTAGTTCTTAAACTTTAAATAAATTAAATAAATAATAAAAATAAAGTAAATATGAACTAGTCTCAGATATGGTCCAATCGTCGACTAGGCTAATGCCTCAACGTCCGGGCGAAGTCGGTTTCGTTTGTACTTAGCCGGGGCCCATTGACCGATACGCTCGTCGCCCAAAATCCAAAATATTTAATATATTCCCGAAATTTATTTTAAAATCATTTTAAAATATAATTAAATTTACGGAAAAATCCGGCAGCATCTTCTCTGTTTTTGGTCAACCCAAAAACTGGAAAATATGCCGATAATTTCCTGCAAATCCCAAACCAGGGAATCCAAAAATATATATATATAAATAATCCACAACCAATCCACAGATTAATTCGGAACGACCCGAAACAATTTCGGAAGTCCGAATCCAACCAAAAACGTCACAGCACAATACCGGAAATATCCGGAAGCTAAAATATACCGAAATCCAATTTCCGAAAAGTTTCGGAAAATCCAACAATCAACAGAACCTTTCCGAAGGTTTCGAAAAATACGACGTCGCTAAAACCGAATTCCCGGGAGGGAATCGGGGACCATTCTCATCATAGACTGAAGAAAATAGAACGGGACAGGGGTTATACCTCGGGTTGCTCGTCGAGAGCTCTTAGATGCAAAATAATAGAAAAGAAGATTCGTTTCCGCGGTCTCGAGAAAATCCTAACTCGCGAACAGCAACAGGAAACCACCGAAACAACGCTGGACAGCGTTGTTGGAGTAGCGGGGCGCATGCGGGCTGAGTCGGACGCGGACAGCGGGGTCTGGGCGAGATCGTCGGAGACAACGGCTGGTAACGGGCTAGGGCATGACGGGAAACGGGAGAGGGCGGCGCCGGGGTTGTACCAAGGTGCTGGAGGTGGCGTACCGGAGGGGGTCGGGGTCGACGGGAAGGCCGGCGAAGGGGCTGCCGGCGGGGCGCGGTCCTCGCGGATCGGAGCCGCTGGGCGGCCGGGAGGTGTGGTGGCGCGCCGAGGGTCGGGCGCGGAGGCGCTGCGGGGAGAGGCCGGGGGACCGGGGGTCCGGAGCGGTCGGAAGTGGGAGCTTCCGCGGGGAGGCGCGGAGCTAGGGGCGGAGGAGGCCGGCGGGTCTGGGGCCGCGCGGTTCGGCGTGGAGCCGGCGGGAGAGGTCGACAGAATGGGGGTTTCGGAGAGAGGGAGATCTCGGGAGGTTGCTCCCTGGTGGAGTGAAAAATAAGGAAGAGATGGGAAAGTAGAATGGAGTGGGTTTGGTTTTGAGGGAGAGGAGAGCTCGTCTTCTCTGAAGAAAAAAATGGAGAGTGTAATAATGCTATGGTGGTGATGAGGAAAAAAGGAGTAGGGAGTGGTGGTTAAAAACGTGGGGTTGGTAGTGGGTTCTGTGTGTGGTTGATGATGGAGTTATAAGGAGTGGATTTAAAGGAGGGGGTTAACAGGGAGTAAATGTAGGAGAGTAAAATATGGAGAGAGGCGGAAGAGTACGTGGGGTGTTGGGGGATCTGGTCCAATTTGGACCAGCTCCAAAGAAAGAAAAATATTTTTTTTTAAAATAAACCAAAGACCAATCAGAATTAAGAGAGAAGGGTTCAGGTCTGGGTTCGGGCTCGGGTCTGGGTTCGAGTCTGAGTCAACAACCAAAAGTCCAGGTTTAATTATTTTTGAAATAATTTTAACACTCAAAAATAATCCTAATAATAAATATAATAATAATAATACTAATATTAACTTACAAAAAATTGGGTTTCACAATCTTCCCTCCTTAGAAAATTTTGTCCTCGAAATTTCAAGGATAGAGCCGGGTACAATCAAAATCACCTAACCTTAAACAAAATTTAGAATTTAAAACACCAAGCACGATTGGACTCTAGGCATGGTCACTAGGTACAAAGATAAACTATCGGCATGATCAGAGTTATCTAGATATGATCTGAGATAGGGTTGGAATGTTGTGGTGATAAAAATCATTTTGGGCACGAGAAAAAAATCTAGGTACAAATTATGATCATAAATAGGAGAAAATCAAGTGGGGTCTCGAGAAACAGGAAAGGCAAGAAAGAAGCAAATATCAACAGTGTATTGAGAAGGCAAAAAGTAAATAGAATCATTTGAGATGATGGACTAAAAATGTCAAATCAAATTAGAATGGGGTACAAGGGTTTGTGACTCAGGAAAGGTAAAAGTTGTACGATAGTAGGATACTAGAGATGATTAGAATCATAATGATTGTAATCGAGTGAAATATTTCAAATGAGGGCCGAGTGATGATCAAAGAGGATGGGAAGTATGTCGTTTCGCTGTTCAATGGTCAGAAGATAAGATATGCGGGAAACGACTTACAAGATAACTATCTATAGCTTCCAAAATCTGCAACTAAATAATAATAATAAAAATAAATAAATAAATGAATAAATATATAAGATATCAGAATATATGTGTGTGCAACGTACCAAGGTTGAAACAGAAAAGAGATTGAGGTAGCAGAGATTGATTTGATCCTAATAAGTTTTTAGGAAGATCAAGTAGAATTTTATAGGAAATCCTTTCTTTCTGAATATGACAAGAGATTTCTGGGAAAGGAGACAACCGCTAGAAATGTAAATTCTTTAATCAGACAAATGTCAGAATGATTTGATGGTGCAAAGACAACCATGGTTTGAATATAGTATGAATAATATTCGGAAACCAAATATGTTTGAAGTCATTTTGTCTCAAATTCATGCCTCGCCAGAGTGCACCTGACTGCAGTGAATTTTTGACCCAATAACTTGAATAATTTTAGGTTACCGAGTACTCTTCTAACTTTATCCATTTCATAGCTAAGCAACATAGAAGATCAACATGGTGCATTTAGGACAGTCACAATAATATCCGGAAACCTATGAACACCCGAAATCACTTCAACTTTAGAGTCTTTTCCCTCGCCAGTGCGCAACTGGCTGCAGTAAACTCACAGTTTTCATAATTCAGGCAAATTACTACAACGCAAATGTGCGAAGTCGTATTAGGTTATTGGATATTTTCTCAACTTTGTCCATAAGAATTTCAAAGAAGTTTCCTAAAAATTCAAACGAGTTCTAAAGTTCTATTCATGATAGAAAAAGATGTTGATGAATGTTCTACTGGTTTCAAGAAAATTTATCAGGATAAATATGTGTTCCAGTAGCTTTTTGAGATTTAAGAGATTTGATTTTGAAGAAATTGATCAAGCTTGAGTATGACTAATTGAGTTGGTCACAGGATAAGGTAGAAGAATCAGAGCTTTGGGTTGAGTTGAAGAAGTCAATGAGAAAATTCCCGACAGATCACTTAAAGGATACAGACGTTTACCAAAATTATTTGAAGAATTAATTTCTTATCCAAGGAAAGTTTTGAGAATGTGATGGGAAGTAAGGTTGACATAAAAGAAGTATGTCTTTATGGATTTCGGGAAGTCAGGTTAAAATGGTTTAGTAAAGCCAACAAGGGGATGGTTCAACAATTTAAAAGAAGATTTACTAATAGGATGGAATCAATTCTCTGACCGTTCGTACTCCACGGTACTCAAGCATTGAGTTTAAAAACTGTCTAGGCCTTGAATTGATCAAGAAATTGCATAGAGAGTGTAGGGTTTTCAAGTTGAGTGGAGGAAATCAACAATAAAATATTTGGAATAACGTAGGAGATAACAATCAAAATTTGAATTTATTTTGAAATTATCTTCTCTAGGGGAATCATGAACTAACTAGGCTGAACCAATTCTTTCGGCAATAATTGAGGTTTATGGTTCCCGAGGGATTTGGTTCAGGATTCGTTCCAAGAAAGTCAATTAGAATTTAGATCAAGTTTGGATACGCTAAACATATAAGTATCTCAGGTAGATGAGAGTTATTAGAGTTTAAAACTCTAGATAGAGAACGAGTCTGAATTCCCGTTAAAGATAGAAAAAGATTTGTCCGACTAGTGGAGAAGTTTAAAAAGGTCTGCTGACGAAGGAGATTGAAGAGTTCTAATATTGATCCATAAATAACAAAATTATAGATCTTAAGGGGTGCTAAAACCTGTTAAAGATATGGAAAGGAGAAAATCCCGAAAATCACGGGACACTAAAAGATACAAAATCTAGGAAAGTAAAATATGTAGTAACATATACCATCATACAGTCGGCCTAAACTAGTCAAGGTCAAAATCACTCCTCATGCCCTCATTACTTCCAATTGTTATAGGTACCAACTAATATTTTGGTAATCCAAAATTCTACTCTTCCAATTCTTAATCACCAATATATCCCTGATAAATACCGCCTTACATTCCTTCTCATTAAGATTACAATTTCAACAATTGTATCGTAGGAGAGAAACTTTGGGAAAGACATCTACCATAAAGGTGTAAACAAGAATTTTATTCATATTGGAGAATTACATCAAGACTCTCATGATTATTCTAAAGACATCCTTCTTATAACAATAGGTAATGGCAGTTCTAGGTACTAGTCCTCATGGCTCTGGCTCTTGTACGAGCAGTCTCCAACTGCCTCATCTTCTTCTATGATCCTCGAGTCTGCATCATGCCTTCCTGCAGTGAGTGTAGCAGGCAAGATTTGTTCGATAGGAAAAGAGTCCCTAGGTTGCAGCGTAGCAGGGGTTGCTGAGATAGGTGCTCTGGTAAAATGGACAGATAAGAGGCAGTTCTTTACCCCATGTTCAGCGGATCCACATGCCAAACATTGTCCCAATCTCTTGTGGCAACTAACGGCTAGATGACCAGGCCTCTTGCAGAAGTCACAAGCCAATAACTTCTTACGACAAGACTGTCGGGAAGTAGAGTACTTGATGGGACCCAAATATCTTCTAGATTCAGGGGTATTCCTCCTAGGGTGAGGTTCTGCACCAACTCGCTTTAAGATAGCTAAGGTTACGTCGTTGACATCCTTCATAAAATCTCTCGTGATATCAATCTGTTTCTGCTGGGCCTCGGCTTGGGCCTTCTGGGACTCCAGGATTCCTTGAAGTAGGGCAACCATTCGGAAGGTATCTACTGGTACTGGTGGGGCGACAGGGGTAACTATCATACGGAAGATGGTGGAATTGCCGTGGGCGGAATAGGTTCGGCTGTAGTATGTGCTGTGCCAGGGACTTGTGCAGCAAAGGGGGTATAGATGAGCTACAAAGGGGAAGGATTGGAATAGACCTGAGGGAGAGGGATGTGATCAGGAGATAACACCTCATCATCAGCAGGGCCGGATCGGGTAGTCTTTCCTTTGGCCATAATCTGGAAGGTTTAGGGTACAAACATAAGCAAGGTGTTCTACCAGTCTATAATCAACCAAAAATATTTATGTATATAATTCGGACCTATGTTGTGACAAATCAATGTTCTAGTGTTCTAATTGTTCCTAGGTATGTTTTCCTAAGTTGTTGTACGACCTGCATGGGCCACCACTAAAAACATGTCACGATCCGATCCCAATAATTGGGTCGAACCGGATCATGCCCAGCCTGCACCATTGTTGAGACAGCGGCAGTAAACTGTTCCATTAGCAGATAACCACACAACAACATCTATATTTGTCACAACTCAAATTCGGGAAATAAAACTTTATTAACTTTGAAATAAAATACAACTGGAAAAATGTACTGAAATAAATAACAGAGTTTAAAATAAACAACAATGCCGAAACAGAAAACTATCTAATCAGCCGGCTAATCGGCCTCAGTCCCAACGTCCTCCAACGGGGACTCTGGCAGCACTATAGGATACAGAACAGGGTCGTAGTAGCTGCTGTACAACAGCTCAGCATCCTCAATGTCCCCTAAAAATGTATCTCCGGTCAGAAGGGAGCAAAGTACAATTCATACTAATTTAAAACAGTTATAATGAATAATAGAATCATGCACTTTTAAACAGTTTAGAAATGAACAGTTTTGTAGCAGTAAAACAGTATGATTTGAATAGGCAATGAATATGACCGGCTTGGGATGTACAGTTGTATCCTATTGATACGATTCGGCTTATCCCCGTGTGTGTGAGGGGTAAGCTAATACAGTTCGAAGTTACAGTTGGCTTTGGTCATAAACATTACTCTACTCCCCCAGTCCCCAATCAGTACAGTAGTCACAATCAGTACTCTCATAGAGAGTTTCGTGTTTGCATCGTGGTTTAAACTTGCAGTAAAGCGATTATTAAAATAACTATAAAACTAACACAAACTATACTTGCCTCAAAATGGACTTGACTGGAGAGGATGAAGACTTCGAGATGAAAATTTAGAATCGTCCTCGAATTCCTACATTCGAGAAATTGACTCAGATTCCAGGGTTACCAATCTAGCTACGCTAGTTGAAATCTCTATTTGTGTCCTAATCCAATTTTAATTCTTATTTAACAAAACACAAACAGGATTACGATTATCGGTGCGTTGAATTTAATACGAGGGAAAAGATCGTTTTAAACTTTGCAATTTGGAAAACTCGTCGATATTGATTAAAACTTTGTATTTTAGTAACTATAAGTATAAAACTAAATTTCTTATTTTAGTGAGAATTACATGATCGTTAATTAATATTAAAACTTGTAGATTTTAGGTGAGAAAATCTCTATTAATTTTTATACGAAAATACTTTTATTAGATTTATTCGTACGCTACAAAAACTCGCAAAATCAGCAAATAACTAAAAAAACCTACGCTACCAAATTTACAGTTACAGAACCAACAACCAGCTGGGCTTATGCCCATTACAATTTATTTACATAAATTAAAATAAGACAGAAACGGCCGTTAGTTCTTAAACTTTAAATAAATTAAATAAGTAATAAAAATAAAGTAAATATGAACTAATCTCAGATATGGTCCAATCGTCGACTAGGCTAATGCCTCAACGTTCGGACGAAGCCGGTTTCGTTTGCACTTAGCCGGGGCCCATTGACCGATACGGTCGTCGCCCAAAATCCAAAATATTTAATATATTCCCGAAATCCATTTTAAAATTATTTTAAAATATAATTAAATTTACGGAAAAATCTGGCAGCATCTCCTCTGTTTTTGGTCAACCCAAAAACTGGGAAATACGCCGATAATTTTCTGCAAATCCTAAACCAGGGAATCCCAAAATATATATATATAAATAATCCACAACCAATCCACAGATTAATTCGGAACGACCCGAAACAATTTCGGAAGTCCGAATCCAACCAAAAACGTCACAGCACAATACTGGATATATCCGGAAGCTAAAATACACCAAAATCCAATTTTCGAAAAGTTTCGAAAAATCCAACAATCAACAGAACCTTTTCGAAGGTTCCGAAAATATGACGTCGCTAAAACCGAATTCCCGGGAGGGAATCGGGGACCATTCTCATCATAGACTGAAGAAAATAGAACGGGACAGGGGTTATACCTCGGGTTGCTCAGTTAGAGCTCTCAGATGCAAAATAATAGAAAAGATGATTCGTTTTCGCGGTCTCTAGAAAATCCCAACTCGCGAACAGCAGCAGGAAACCATCGAAACAGCGCTGGACAGCGCTGTTGGAGTAGCGGGGCGCACGCGGGCTGAGTCGGACGCGGACAGCGGGGTCTGGGCGAGATCACCGGAGACAACGGCTGGTACCGAGCTAGGGCACGACGGGAAACGGGAGAGGGCGGCGCCGGGGTTGCACCAAGGTGCTGGAGGTGGCATACCGGAGGGGGTCGGGGTCGACGGGAAGGCCGACGAAGGGCTGCCGGCGAAGGGGCTGCCGGCGGGGCACGGTCCGCGCGGATCGGAGCCGCTGGGCGGCCGGAAGGTGTGGTGGCGCGCCGAGGGGCGGGCGCGGAGGCGCTGCGGGGAGAGGCCGGGGGACCGGGGGTCCGTAGCGGCCGGAAGTGGGAGCTCGCGCGGGGAGGCGCGGAGCTAGGGGCGGAGGAGGCCGGCGGGTCCGGGGCCGCACGGTTCGGCATGGAGCCGGCGGGAGAAGTCGACAGAATGGGGGTTTCGGGGAAAGGGAGATCTCGGAAGGTTGCTCCCTGGTGGAGTGAAAAATAAGGAAGAGATGGAAAAGTAGAATGGAGTGGGTTTGTTTTGAGGGAGAGGAGAGCTCGTCTTCTCTGAAGAAAAAAATGGAGAGTATAATATTGCTGTGGCGGTGATGAGGAAAAAAGGAGTGGGGAGTGGTGGTTAAAAACGTGGGGTTGGTAGTGGGTTCTGTGTGTGGTTGATGATGGAGTTATAAGGAGTGGATTTAAAGAAGGAGGTTAACAGGGAGTAAATGTAGGAGAGTAAAATATGGAGAGAGGGAGAAGAGTATGTGGGGTGTTGGGGGATCTGGTCCAATTTGGACCAGCTCCAAAGAAAGAAAAATATTTTTTTTTAAAATAAACCAAAGACCAATCAGAATTAAGAGAGAAGGGTTCAGGTCTGGGTTCGGGCTCGGGTCTGGGTTCGAGTCTGAGTCAACAACCAAAAGTCCAGGTTTAATTATTTTCAAAATAATTTTAACACTCAAAAATAATCCTAATAATAAATATAATAATAATATTAACTTACAAAAAATTAGGTTTCACAAACGGTCATTGGACAACTTGTCGACAAGGTGTAGTTTTCTCGAACGGTTACCTAGGCCAAGGGACCGATTCGGTCCGGGAGGAACGAGTGTATAGCAAGCGCCAGCCCTTCATCGGCACGAGTTACGCAGGAACTTTCGCATAGGGCTCGCTACCCGACGCGAAAGGGTCGCCGTCTAACTCAGCTATAGTCCGAGATGGCTTGACATTGCCAGTGGCCTTCACACCCCTTCTTCACTGCTTAACAAGTGCACGGGACACGGGATAAAATGTGATAGTTGCTTAATGTTACACAATTTTATATGCTTGCCTCAAAACATGTTAACATGCAAATCGAGCAGGATGGTTAAAAAAATCATTGAAATAGCTAGCTAACATGTTTACGAAACTTCTTGAATCAAATACAGAGCTTGGATTTTAATTAGCCATTCGCCAGTACATGTGTTTTGTGCTGATCCTCGCTCCTTGCAGGTCCCACAAACCAGGAAGGACGTGCCAACTGGCTCGGCGACGTTCGTGACTTTTGAAGCTTCGGCCGTGCGTCGAAGACTCTCTCTCTCTCTGCGACTCCCCTTTTTGAAGGCTCTCGACAGTCCAAGGAAGATGACGCAGCGTCCCTCCCATCCAGGTCATTGGAGTACTTGTGTATAATGAGGGATGTGTGCAATGTATGGAACGACTATCTCATCGGCGCTCTTTTGTAATCGAGTCATGTTGTAGCCCGTACGGTAATGAGTCTTGTACCGGAGTCTGTAAATGATGTTCATTATCAATAAAGAATCAAGTTCTTTTACTTATTGTGTGATTCAATTTATCTGCGTACTCTCTTAGATCTCGTGTCTCAGATTGCCTTATGACTATGCCTTGTGCGATCGCAAATTGGTTCGCACGGCATCATGCCCGGGGGACGACTATCGATTCGACGAAATCGGGGCATGACAATAGGGAGGGGTGAGGGCGGTTAGGGTTAGGGTTAGGGGTGGGGTTAGGGGTGGGGTTAGGGTTAGGGTTAAGGAGGGGTAAAGGAGGTTAGGGTTAGGGGGGTGGTGGGGGAGGGGTTAGGGATAGGGTTCGGGTTTGGGTTAGGGGTGGTATAGGGGGGGAGGGGGGAGGGGTGCGGGGGGGCTAGGTCAGGGGCACCGATAGTGCCGAAAAAACTGATAATTTAGTGATAGTTATTTGTTTTTCGACACCGAAAAATGTGATACTCCGATTCGAAACCACGTACCGATAGTGCCGATATTTGTAACACGTAGTTTTGTTGGTTGGTTAATTTATAACACGATAGTGCCGATATTTGTAACACGTACCGATAGTGCCGATATTTATAACACGTAGTTTCCTTGATCCCGATACTCATAGGAATGGTCCCGAGTCACGGCCGTAGTATGTAGTATATTCGTTTTAGTTTGTAGTATATTCGTTTTAGTTTTTAAGTTTTAGTTTTGAAGTTTATTCATTTTAGTATGTAGTATGTAGTAGGAATGGTCCCGACTTATAGGAATGGTCCCGAGTCACGGCCGTAGTATTTAGTATGTAGTATATTCGTTTTAGTTTTGAAGTTTATTCATATTTGCAGATATGTAGAAATGGCTATATACATGTATCTGCTGGACCGTTCGTGGATATACAACCGCATTCGAGATGACATGTACGGTTTGCGAGATGAATACATCGCCGGAGTAGAACAATTCCTCCAATTCGCGAAGGCGTTTCCTCAATCCATGGATGGCGTGGACATTAAGTGCCCGTGTGCAAAATGTCAGAACACGAAGTTTCAACCAGAATTGGATGTGACATATCATTTATACACAAAGGATTTCCTTCCGAATTACTACCAATGGATCGCACACGGAGAGCTTGTACCTTTAGCATTCCAAGCGGAGCCTTATGTGGAGTCTTATGTGGAGCCTTTTGTGGAGCATTATATGAATGTCCACAACCGAACTGGTGTCGACAACGAGTACGTGAACTTGGTCTTCGACGCTGCGGGGCCTAGTTTCGATCCATACAATCATGACGCAGCTGAGGTGGCACCGAATGTCGTTGCCGCAAAGTTCATGGAGTTGCTGGAGAATGCAAAGACTCCTTTATACCCTGGCTGTGAGAACTATTCACCGTTAGAGGTGATCACTCGGTTCTTGAGCATAAAGTCTGACTTTAACATGTCCTAAAAATGCTGCAATAGAGTGCTCGAGTTGATTACCGATATCTTGCCGGAGGTGCCAAGTTACCGAAAGACTTCTACCGCTCTAAGAGGATGGTGAGATCTCTCTGGATGGGATACGACAAGATCGATTGCTGTTAGAACGGATGCATGCTTTACTACAAAGATCACAAGGATGCAGAAGTGTGCGGATTCTGTGGTGCTGATCGCTACAAGCCAACTGCTGCAGGTAAGTCTAAAAGACCGACTGCTTCAATGCACTACATGTTGTTGACGTCGCGGTTGCAGAGATTGTTCATGGTGAAAGAGATTGCCGAAAATATGAGTTGGCACAAGCGACAACAGACCAAAGGAGTGTTGGATCACCCATCTGATGGAGAAGAGTGGAAGCACTTCGATCGAGCATATCCTAATTTTGCTTCTGATGCGCGTAATGTAAGGTTGGGGCTCTGCTCTGATGGTTTTACCCTATTTGGTCTTTCAGGCTCCAAGCGATCAGTAGTTGAGGATATTGAGTTTGTACTGTACTATATTTTTCACTTTGTACGTATTTGGGGATATTCAGCTTTTTCGTTGAGGATATTGAGTTTGTACGTATTTGCGGATATTGATTTGGTTTGTTCAGGATATTATATATTGACATTGTTTGCAGCGGATAGTATTTTTTTATATTTTTTGTATATTCTGGAATGTATTATGCGTGCCAGTGTTGAGTGTTCTACCGAGGGGGTCGGCGAACCCAGGGATTGGATTCTGTATTTTGTGTTTTGTATTCTGTATTTTGGCTCAGGCTCCAGCTCCAGCTCCGTTTGCATTCTAGAACCTGTTTTTTTATTATTTTTTTTAATTTAGCGACGTTTTTAGCGACGTTAATATTCGTCGCTACATGTTAGCGACGTAAATAAATGTCGCTACTAGCGTCGCTAAATGCTGACGTGGCAACACGTGGCACCAAATCTGATGTCAGCTCGTCGTCGCCTAAACGTCGCAAAAATGTCGCTAAACGGCGACCAAATCCTGACGTCGCCTTATACGTCGCTAATTAGCGTCAACGAAGAAACGTCGCAGATAACGTCGCTAATTAGCGACGTTATTGACGTCGCTAAATAACGTCGCCCGAGCGACATTTTGCGATGTTTTCTCGTTTAGCAACACGTATTTTTTCGTCGTTCATGAAACGTCGCCAACAACGTCGCTAAATTCTCTTAGCGACGTTTTCGTCGATTATAGCGACGTTTTCAAACGTCGCTAATCTGACAAATTTTTGTAGTGTCTTTAGCTTTTGTTAGACGGACGCTCCTTCAGCGCGAGGTAGCGAGATCCCCGCTGACAGTCCCCGTCTAACCTATGCGGTCATCCAGCAACAAGCTATATATATGTTTCTCAAGAACCGGTCCCTTTGGCCGCCTGGTTCGCCGTTCAAGGAAACTCCACCTTGTCGACAAGTTATCCATGACCATGCACGACTCGACTCAAACTGACGTCTCATACAGTCATTCTACCTCTAGTGTTACCATCTCTTTCAGAGCCTAATTTAATACTTCTCACGTCTGAGACCGCCTCGACGACCCGTGGTCACGAGCATTCTTCTTTCTTGTCCTATCTTTTCCTTGAACTTAGGAACAACTATTTGAAGCCCTTTTTTCAAACTCAATGAATCAACCGTAGCCCATGACTTAGAAACACTAAGTCCGTGACATCATGCCTTATGCCAATTGGTGTTTTGGGTGATACAACCGTCCAAGACATACATATACAACGGGCCTTACGATCGTGAAACCAAGTAATTTTGACAACCGTAGAAAACATGGGACAGTGCTAGAAAAGACTTCGATAGCCTAATATAACACAGCCTAACTTAATTGTGCAACAACTTGACGAGCAAGGAGTGCGTCAGGCCTTGGACGATGGAGTGCATTCTTTATGAAGCATCTATGCGGACGACGCCTATGACTTAGGCTAATTTACAACTTTGTGGTGAAGACCAACTTTTCTTCTCCTAAGCCACGGGATGAAGGACCGAGTGTCATTTTCAAAGCACGTCGTGCACCAACTCTAAGTCGACAGTTGGACCTTTCCATATTCCAACTCAATTCGATCCGTCAGGATTATTCCCTTAGCTATGTGGATTCGTCTCTGTAGGTCCCAAAAAATCAAGTTGCACTCATCAACAAAGTCATAAAAATCAAGAAAAACAGCTTTCAAATGAACTACACAGACATCAGATTGTGCATCATCCAGATGGCGCAGACTGGACTGCACACACTTTCAAGTGCGCAAGCTGACGTGGCCATATCATCATTACCTGACAGAATCAAATCTTCTGACAACTGACAGCACAAAGAATGAAGAGACTGTTCGTTTATTGCGCCACACAGCGCTCGAGGACAGCTGTACATACAGCGCACTCTGTCTGTCGTGCAGTCCATGCCAGCGCCATCCATCCTAGCGCAATCCACAGTCAGCGCACTTCATCAAGACAACTGACAAATGTACACGTGGCATTCATGCCATCAATTGCTCACTACGTGGCAACCGTCTGTACACGATCATGCGCATTTCAATCAAATAATGCCATGTGTCCAAGACAGTTGGCCCACGATCAGACAACTGCCTGCGCAGTCTAAAGCTGTGCAATCCAGTGCATGCACAATCCAACATGCGCAGTCCAGAATAACTAAAAAGTTAGTTATTTCCAGAACTCTATAAATAGAGTTTCAAGTCTTCATTCCAGGGGATCAGACATAAAGTTCAGAAATATCAGAAAGTTCAGGAGTTCTTGCCCAAGTGCTGCTGCATTCTTCCGAGGCTATCGCCTTCAAATTCAGAGGCTACCGTCTTCAAAGTTCACATCGTCCAAGGGATAAAGTAATCGTCTTCTAGATTGGATTCCTATAGTTGTACTTTCTCAGAATTCTTGTAATCTCTTTACAAAGTTTGTTGAAATAAAGTTCATACTTTTGTTTTTGCAAACAAAATGGCGACTCTGCTGGAGACGACTTTCTCCTCCGACGAGGAAGGGACAACTCAATGTGACGTTGCGTCTATCGGAAAGACGCAGAAGACGCTGGTTGTGAAGGTCAACCAGACAGCCTATGAAGCTATGATCAACTCCAGGACCACTCCTCGCACTACGACAACTTCTGCCACAAGCAAAGTGCGCCCAGTGTGGATCCCAAAGACTGCTGCGCAGTCTGTTGATTCTGTCACCAAGACTGCTGCGCAGTCTGTTCATTCTGCCACCAAGACTGTTGTACAGTCTAAAGTCTCTGCTGTTGCACAATCTGCCTCTGCCACTCATGTGCAGTTTGCTGTTGCCAGTGCACAAACTACATCATATGCTGCTCTGTCAAAGTGCAAGACTCCTGTTCCTCTGGCGCAGTTGGCTGCCACTCTGCCTGCGCAGTCCACTACTCCAGCAACCAGAGTGCAACTCAAGAACTCTGGCAACAAGGCTCCTACTGCACAAACCACTCTGGTTGAGGCCAGAAAACATGCTGCCAAGATTCCTCATGCGCAATCTGCCAGTGCGCCATCAATCCATGCGCAAACTGTGTCTGCGCAATCCAAAAGAGACAGCCCTTTGGCTAATCTCTCCTCTTCTCACAATAAAGGGAAAAGTTCTGCTCTTCTCCAGCACCCAGTTGCACCTGCGCAATCCACTGGGGGTAGTCTTTTGGCTATTCCTCCTCCTCTCCAGAACAAAGGAAAAGGCCCTTTGGTCTTTTCTCAAACTTCCTCGTCCCATGACTTGGAAGACAACAGAGGGAAACGATCTTTAGCTAACCCTTCTTTCCAAAACAAAGAAAAAGGTCATTTGGTCTTTTCTCAGTCTTCCTCGGTTTTTACTGTTGAAGATCAAACTGAATGTGCTCCGGCACCAGTCAGTACAAGAACCCTTTCTCATAAGGATTCTTCTTCTCTCCTTGCTAAAGGGAAGTGTACTGATCAGAGAGGTATTCTGCCTACTCCGGTAGCAGAGTTCCAAGATCTCCCTACTATTCAGATCTCCTATTCAAAACAGGGAAAATTGTTGGTATCTCAGACAGAAACCCCTGGGGGTTAGTTTGCTGATTTAAGAACTTATCTCAACAGACTAACTTCGGTGAAACGTAAACAGCCAATGCCGAAGACCAACCAACGTCAGAAGCAAACTTTCAGGATCAAGAATTCGGACACCTATGCCAATGAAATGAGTACTTTCCGGTACACTCAAGGGATAAAATATTTGAAGAACCGGAACCATGTTCCGAATATTATCAAAGAACATGTCCCTCGAACTTCTGCTCGTCCCATTGCTGTTTTTGATCTCCGAGAACACCTCAAGCAAAAATGGGACAATATCCCAATATCCCCAGTGCAACCACTTGGACACCATTGCAATCACAAAGTAGTCATCAAGTGTTGTTGCCAAACAACAAAATGATCTGTCTTCGATCGTCTGAACTTTCCTAACTCTGAACCTATATCTGAAGATGAAGATGAGGTTTTGTACGCTTCTGTCAACATGACCTCCAGAGACACTGGGGGTAGGAAATGCTCCAAGCACGGAAAGCCTCGCAGGCCAAGCCAGCGGTATTTGGATCTACTCCAAAAATCCTCTGAAGGAGTATTCCAACATACCCGTTCCCGAAGTCGAGTCACAATCGATCAAAGGAATCTTCAAGATCCTTCTGGTCATCTTCTTCCTTCTCATTCAGGAGATGATTCTTTCTCCGACTACGATGCATACAGCGAGAGTTCGGAACAGACAGTGTCCTCCACTATACCCAGAGAAGTGACAGCTTATGTTGTCAATGAAGACCCAGATGCTTCCAGTTCGGCTAGTCAAGAACAAAGAATAGCTGCGCTAGAAGATAAGCTGAAGACCATGGCCGAAATGGTCGCAAGTATGCATTCCATCATTGTGGCCCAGCATACAGTACCACCGACCGTACCTCCTACAAATTCTAAAATCATAGCATCATCGGTGCCTGTTAATACAGGGTTGGGGGTAGCATCTCCTCTAATACCTCCTGTACAAATTCAACCTACACCCAGTCAATCAGGTGCTGGGGGTAGTGCTTATCATGTTGTTCCTCCTCCCAACACTGTGGTTCAGCCTGCTCCTTCTACATCAGTGGAAGATGCCAATGAAGCTGTCAAGCTCCTACGAACTCAGTTTGAAGCTTTCAAGGAGAAGGACAACTTGCAAAGGTTGGGGATCAAGCAACCTTACCCAGTTGAATGGAAGGAAGTCCCATTTCCTCCGAAGTACAAGATCCCAACCATCTCGCTGTTTGATGGCAGCACTTCTCCTAGTCAGTTCGTTAACCACTTTGAGGTTATGACTGTCCAACTTCAACCAAATGACGCTCTTCTTACCAGAGTATTCGTCGGCTGTTTAGCTGGCGTAGCATACGACTGGTACAGAAGCTTGCCCGATGGTTGTATCACCTCCTTCTCTGGCTTAAAGCAAATCTTCTTGGAACGATTCTATGAAGGGATCAACGACATGACTATGTGAGCCCTCAATAAAATCAAATAAGATACAATAAAACTGCTAAGAGTTTTATTAAGAGGTTCCGCCGGAAAGCTTTGAAAATGCCTCCTGGAACTCCGGCTACTGTCACCATAGATACCTGTAAGGCAAATCTTTTGCCTATCATCAGCATGTGGATGGGTTCTACTCAATTCCAGGACTGGCCATCTTTTATTGTCAACGCTAAAGCAGCTGAAGTTAGTGCTGACAAATTCAAGCAGCTAGGGGTACAAATGTCTAACCCCGACCGGGATGAACACCAGACATCAGGTGGCGACAATCGCCAGAACAACCACAAAGGGAAAAAACTTTGAATATCAATTTGAACAAGAACAAAGAATCTCTGGCGGTCAACGTAGCTTCCCCTACGTCCACTTCTACTCCTTCAGCACCTCCACCAAGGGAATCTCGTCCTAAAGTAGAATATTCCTTTGACGAGAATGACACTGCTAGCATCTTTGATTGCTTGATCAAAAGCAATAAAATCCAACTTCTAGATCTAAAGAAACCTGAAGAAGTCGGTAAGACTGATCATCCTAAGTACTGTGTCTATCACAGGTTCATCGGACATCCTACTCGAGCATGTTATGTGCTCAAAGGCAAAATTCAGGAGCTGGTCAACGCTGGTGTTGTCACTCTGCAGCAAGATGAGAAGACCGTTACCGCAAATATGGTCTCAGTTCAATTTGGTGACTTTCCACCCCGGATGGTGCAGCATGGCGTCATTCCTATTCCCAAAGCTACTCTTGAGATTGAGAATCTCCCTCCTCCATGAAGTGAAGGTCTCGTCCCCTTGTCTCTTGACAATGGCGAGATTATGTGAATCCATCCTGATCTTGCTTCGGAGTTTGAACTTCCCTCTTCCTCCAAGAAGAAAGACCGCTCTAAGGGCAAAACAAAGATTTGCAATATGGTGTCTTTTGACCCCATAGTTGATGAAGAAATCCTACTGGGTACCAGATCAGGAAAAGCTTATCTAAAGGATTACCCCGAAGCCCAAGAGAATCCTACTTCTTTCTCTGAGCCTGCTCCAGTGCAGCCTGCTTCTACTGAGGATATTCCTACTGTATCCTCACCGGTTATAATGTTCATTCCTTCCAAGCCGACGGTAGCCGACAAAGGCAAACAACAAGTTCGCTTCGACAAACCTTTGAAGAAATCATCTCCCTCCGGACTTGAAAAGCCTTACAACTTTGACATCTTAGCTCAGTTGGCTAATACACCGGCCCGGCTGTCGATCTTCGAGCTCTTGCGTCTCTCCAAAGAGACTCGGAAAACTCTGAGCGAGGCTCTCATGCAAGCAGAAACCTATCTAGCCCTGCTTAAGAAACCGGAAGCAGAACCAGTCTCTTGCCTCTATTGTCATAGTGTGTTGGAGTTAATTCCAAACATAACTTTCACACAAGATGACATGTTGATGGAAGACAACAGGCATGATCGTCCTCTCTACTATACAGGATATGTTGACTCGATGAAAGTCGATCGTATTCTAATAGATCCAGGGTCTGCTCTCAATATCATACCGAAGACAATGTTGGATGCACTGAAGATCCCAGTGCATAGTCTTTCCAGTACAATCACCACTATTCTTGGGTTCAACCAGGGAAGGAGTGAGCCTCTGGACAAGATTCGCCTAAAACTCCAAATAGGCAATCTTCGCACAAAGGTTACCTTCTACATTATTGACAATCATGGTTGTTCCTACAATGCTTTACTGGGAAGACCATTTCTGTACGAGCATAACATTGTCCCTTCGACTCTCCATCAATATTTTAAATATGTTGATGACAATGGAGAGGTGCAAAAGGAGGTTGCTGATCTTTATCCTTTCAAAGGCATTGAAGAATATTGTAACGATGCTCGTATGTATAAGGATGAATTCATGAAGGTTGTCCTGTATCTGGATACTGAAGAAGAGCAAGAAACAGTGCCCAATGATACCCTTATCATTCCTGTCAAAGGGCGTGTTTCTCGTCCTCAATCCTCCAAGCCACTGGCTATTCACTTGCCAGTCCAGAAGCAATCAAATGATGATCATGATCAAAGGGAGCTCACCTCTTCTGAACCACTTGTTATTGACCTCCGTCGTAACAAGAAAAAAAGGCAGCTCACCTCTTCTGAGCTACTTGTTATAAATTTATCTCATAACAAGGTCAAAAGGGAGCTCACCTCCTCTGAGCCGCTTGTTATCGACCTCCATCATAACAAAGCCAATCCTCCTCCACGTTCTTCTTCTCCCCCTCTTGTAATCAATCTGACCAAGCCTGCTAAGGCTAATGGTCCTGCTGTAAATACGAATGTACAAATCAATAAAAAAGCATCTACTTTCCAGTATACTGATGTCGTTTATCATTCTAAGTGCTATTTGGATATGTTAGATAGCTATTAGTCATTTATAATGGGAGTTGTACAATCTCTTCAAACAGAAGTCTCATTTGAAGACCCAAAAGATTCATATCGTATTGTTTCCGCTCGTAAGAAAGGCGAGAGTCCAATACTTTTTAGTAAAAGACCGGAACAATAATTCAGCTATACGGATGATAGCAAAATTAATGACACGGGACATCTTCAACTCCGTCGTTACAGTCAACAATCAAAAGACATCATCCGAAAGATGGGTTACGACTTCAAGAACGGCCTCAACTACGGTAAGGGTAGAAAAACTCCTCTCCGTACGGCTGTTCCGAAAGAAAAATCAGATATGTACTTCAGCAGGACCAAAAGAGGTCTCGGATATGCTTCTCCTCCAGTATTATCCCCAGCAGGCTCTGAATCCGATAGTGAGGAGCGTTCTAATTCTTCTGATTCCAGATCATGGGATTCTGACACCAGCATCGGTCAAGTTCATCGGCTGATTGTATCTTCTAACATGGTCTCCGTCGAACTTCCAGAAGACTATGACGAGGATATTGAAGAAAATCCTGAAACAGATCCTTGGGCTCAACGGATGGATACCCAATGGGAACTCCGATTCGAACAAAGGGAACCGCCTACTGAAGATCAATTAGTTCAAGTTGATGTAGGAGAAAGCGGATCACCTCGTCCAATATTCATCAGCAAGAATCTTTCAGAGGCAGATAAGCATGAATTAATTCTTCTGATTAAAGAATACATTGATGTCTTTGCCTGGAGCTATGAAGACATGCCAGGTCTAGATCCCAAAGTTGCTACGCATAAATTGAACATTCTGCCGAATGCAAAACCGGTCAAACAGCAACAGCGAATAAATTGAACATTCTGCCTGGAGCTATGAAGACATGAAGTCAAGAAGCTTATCGCTTGTGGCTTTATTCAAGAAGAACAGCATCCTGATTGGGTAGCCAATGTCGTCCCAGTTCTAAAGAAAATTGGCAAAGTTTGAGTCTGCATCGACTTTCGGAATCTTAATGAAGCATGTCCAAAAGATGAATTTCCTCTCCCTATCACGGACGTCATGATTGACAACACCTGTGGGTTCGAAAGAATATCTTTCATGGATGGATTCTCCAGATACAATCAGATTCGGATGAATCCTAAAGACGCAAAATATACTTCTTTCCGCACTCCTCGCAGAGCCTACTACTGCACTGTCATGCCATTTGGTCTCAAGAACGCTGGTACAAAGTACCAACGAGCCATGAGTATCATCTTTCAAGATCATCTGCACAAGACTGTCGAATGTTACGTTGATGACATTGCTATCAAAAGTCGTCTGAAGGAAGATCATATCCAAGACCTGAGAACTATCTTCAATCTCATGCGCCAACATCAACTCAAAATAAATCCCACCAAGTCATTCTTGGGTGTCTCTAGTGGCAAATTTCTTGGCTTCGTCATTACCTCTAAGGGTATACACGTGGATCCCGAGAAGATCAAAGCCATTCAAGAGATGCATCCTCCACGCAACCTGAAAGAGCTACGAGGATTCCAAGGTCGACTTGCGTACATCAGGAGATTCATTTTGAATCTGTCTGGACGCTGCAGACCATTCACTTAACTCATGAAGAAGGGTGTATCTTTTGTTTGGACCGAAGAATGTCAACGAGCATTTGATGACATCAAGCGATATCTCATGAATCCACCAGTATTGGTGCCACCAATCTCTGGCATACCATTCTTAATGTATATCCGTGCTATGGATCATTCATTGGGTGCCTTACTTGCCCAAAAGAACAAAGAAGGCCACGAACAAGCTATCTACTATCTCAGTCGTACTATGATTGGTGCTGAACACCGTTATAGTCCGGTCGAAAAAGAATGCCTAGCTCTTATATTTGTTGTTCAGAAGACTCGGCATTACATCATTGGCCAAACTATTCATTTTATATCCCGAGTTAACCCTCTTCGGGTATTGATGAAGAAGCCAAGTACACTCAATTCTCGGCTGGCTACATGGGCCATTCTGCTAGCCCAATATGACATGGTATATGTTCCTCAAAAGTCTGTCAAAGGTCAAGCACTGGCGGATTTCTTAGCAGCTCATCCTGTTCCAGAGACATCTAAACTCTACGATGAAATTCCTGACGAGACATTGGATTCAAATATGATCTTCGAAGAATTTTCTACTTGGCGTCTATTCTTTGACGGTGCATCCAGGATTGGACCCAATGGTGCCATCGTCGTAGGAGTTGGAGTTGTTCTTGTTTCTCCGGACGGGTCAGCTATTCAAAGAGCTTACTCCCTAGACGAGTCTTGCTCTAACAACGTGACAGAATACAATACTCTGCTCATCGGTCTTCAGCTAGCCAAACAACTTGACGTCGAGTATCTTGAAGTCTATGGTGACTCTAAGTTGGTTGTTAACCAGGTTAGAGGAACTTATGAAGTTCGCCATCAAGATCTAATGCCTTACTTTGAAGCGGCAATCAACATGGCTACATCATTCAAAGCCTTCTTCATCGAATATGTACGCCGAGCTTGCAATACTGAAGCCGACGCTTTGGCCAATCTTGCAGCAGTCTTAGCCATCCCCATCAGAAGACAACAAGTGGTGGTCATCTCTAATCGAGAATTGTTCTGTGTCGAAAACAATCGTAACATCGAGTTCAGTAATCTTAATGAAGTCAATATTATCAATGAAGATTGGAGAACTCCCTTCATCGACTTTGTGGTCCATGACATACTCCCTGAAGATCCCAAGGAGGCTACGAGTATTCGTCGAAGGTCTCTGCGATTCTACTACAATCAGACCACCAAAACTCTGTACCGGCGGACTTATGACGGCCTACTCTTATGGTGTCTTGCTGGAGATGAGGCGAAGCAAGTACTGCGTGAAGCTCACGATGGTGTCTGCGGAGCACATCAACCCGGTCCTAAACTACAGGATCTCATCCGCCGCATGGGTTATTACTGGCCCTCTATGGTATCTGATGCCATCGAATATGCAAGGAAGTGTCGAGCTTGTCAAATCCATGCAGACTTCATTCATCAACCATCGGAGTTCCTTCATCCGATTGCTGCTTCCTGGCCTTTCGAAGCTTGGGGCATGGACATCATCGGTCCCATCAATCCTCCTTCTTCTAGAGGACATCGGTTCATACTGGCAATAACCGATGACTTCTCCAAGTGGGCCGAAGCTGTACCATTGGCTGAAGTCAAGACCAGCAGTGTCATCAACTTCGTTAAACACAATGTCATCTATCGATTTGGTGTACCTCGAAGGATCATCCACGACAATGGACCTTAATTCATCAACCAAAAGTTCACAAGGTTCTGTGACAATCACCGGATTGATAATGTTGCTTCGATAGCTTACAATCCTGCTGCTAACGGCTTAGCTGAAGCCTTCAACAAGACTATCATCAAGCTCCTCAAAAAGTTTGTGTCTACTAACAAACGAAGCTGGAGTGAAAAGCTTGGAGAATATCTTTGGGCCTACCGTACTACGGTCCGTAATCCTACAGGCTGTACACCTTTTTCTTTGGTGTACGGCTGTGAAGCAGTTCTGCCTCTGGAACTCCAAATTCCGCCCTTGAGGATTGCCATCGTCAACGAGCTCACTACAGAGAACAACGATCTTCTTCGACTTTAAGAATTAGAAGCACTCGATGAAAAGCGGCTATTAGCTCAACAGCATATTGAGTTGTATCAAGCCCGAGCCCGCATTTCGAAGACTTTCAACCGCAAAGTTAAAGTCAGAGCCTTTCAGCAAGGAGAACTTGTTCTAACAGTAAGACGTCCTATGCTATGACTCACTCGAGCAAAGGCAAGTTCGATGCGAAGTGGGAAGGGCCTTATATTGTCAGCAAAATCTTTTCAAATGGAGCTTATCAACTTTCAGAGTTAGATGGTCGAGTTGCTATGATGCCTATCAATGGCAAATTCCTCAAGAAATACTATGTATAAATATAACAGAGATTTTATGTAAATATGATCAGACAGTTCATAAATAAAGTTTGATTTTTATTACATCATAAACGGTGTTACATGATATCAAGGAAGGTCACTATCATCCTTCTCGACATTGGGACGTGGACCACTACCGTCCTTATCAAAGACATAATCAGCAAAAGAGCCAAGAACATCTTTGCTGGAACCCACCAGAAATTTGCAGGCAGCCATCCTCATGGCTTCTTCTTCTTTTGTCGTCCCGGGTTTAAACAGGAAATCCAGGATGTCCCTTAGTGGTTTGGGTGCAGACGAACCTTCGCCCGCTATCATCTGCTAAGCCGGCTTGTCTGAACGTTCTTCAGTACCCACTTCAACATTTGGGACGATCTCAGCCTTCTTTGATGCATCGCCAGACGACATTTTTATGATGAAAAGTGGCAGTGTTTATTTCTTCCAAATTTCTGTTCTATTTATAGGCGGAACTTCTTAAAAATAGCGAAGCGACACATTCAATCCGACGGTTTACCCGCTCATTCATCATATTCATCCGACGGTTCACCCGTTCATTCAATTCATCTGACGGTTCACTCGTTCATTCAATTCATTCGACGGTTCACCCGTTCATTCAATTCATCCGACGGTTCACCCGTTCATTCAATTCATCTGACGGTTCACCCGTTCATTTCATCACCATTTCACCCGTATATTATCTGACGGTTCATCCGTTCACATATCTATCCAACGGTTTATTCGTTCATGCCATCCACAATTATCTGACGGTTTACCCGTTCATTCATTATATTTATCCGACGGTTCACCCGTTCATTCAATCAATCTGACGATTCGTTCGTTCATTCTACCCATTTGACGGTTCATCCGTTCATCCTGACGATTCACTTCGTTCATACATTTTGATGATTCATTTCGTTCGTTTATCTACATCAGCAACTTGTCATTCTCGATTAAGTTGTCTATTGAAATAATAATATTCAACAACTTATATTTGCCACATCCATATTACCTCTGAGCAGATATAATTGAATATGATTATTTTCCAAGATCCAGAAATATATCATGTCCTGTACCTCTGAATATATTTTCTATCGCTATTATTTATATCTAAACAAGATATACAACAAATAATAGAGCCACAAAATATCTTTTTATTGATCAAAATTTAAGACATTACAAAGCTTCATATTGCAAAAATAAGAAGATACAAGATATTTTTCTACTAAGCTGGAGGTGTCATCAGACTGGCAATCTGTTGCTTCAGAGTCTGCAGTCGCTCTTCGCGAGATTCTATCACTCTCTTCCTGGCTTCTTCCATCCCAGATGTTTCATTGAAGGTTGGCAAAGTTACCATTCGGCGAGTGATTTCAGCATTATGAGCCTCAGCATATTCGTCCCTTTCTTGGGTTAGAGTACCGAGTTGTTGAATTACAATTTGATGTTCGGTGACCTCATCTTCCAGTTCTCCCTAAAGACGGGCAATCTCTGCTTTCAATTCAGCAATTCTCTGTTCTTTTCTTTCAGCAACAGAGGTCACTGTTTCCACCTTGGAATTGTACTCAGCAGACTTGGCGGCGAATGTATCCAGGAGAATTTGGAAGTTAACTTTCTCAATTGCAGCCTCTTGGGACATTCGTTCAAACTCAGCTTGTACTAAAAGTTCCACCTCTCCTTTGTTGAGCTCTTTGTAGCCATTTATTGAGGTCTCCAGCTTATTTAATATGTGTTCAAGAAAAGTGGCCTGAGGCTCATCACCCTGATCGCGGATGGCATTTACCAAATAAGAGGTTGGACCTCCAACCGTGGAGAAATCAGCCTCTTCTTTCTCCATCACTCTATTTATTAAAGTTTCCAATGAATCAAAGAAGAACTTGGTAAATGATTTTATGACAAACTTATTGGTAGCCAAAGCACCAGGAGTAGCAGCTACTCCTGTTGACGATGAAGCGAAAGGACGTTCAGTTTCTTGTACTTGGACAGAAGGTTCTTTGAATAAAGGAGCTAGAGTAGAGCTGGTCGCTCCTCTTGGTTGTTCCTCTGCAAAATTAAAATTTTGTCATTTTGACTATCATTTGCTACTATCAAAGAAGATCAAAAAGTGAAAGCATTCTTACCATAGCTTGGTCCAGTATCAGGCCTGTCATCTGTTGGGGCAGATTCCAGTTGAGCAGAAGTAGCCTCAGACATTACTGCTTGACTACTTCCTGCTTCGGAGCCGCATGACAAATGACGACTGCTACTAGCTATCGTCGTTGCGAGCACTATATCTGTGCATGCTGGAGGAGCGGGATAAGATCCGGGTTCTGTATGGATAAGAATAAAGATGTCAGCTATCAATCTATCTATTAAAAGAAGATTGCTAATTTCATTTTATACCTTCAGGAGCAACAACTGGAGTTTCCTCCAGGTCCACTTCTTCATCTGCAATTTTCTTTGGAGATACCGGCACCTCAGCATCCTTTTCAGGATTCAGGGTGTCAACAGCTCTGGGAGATGTCTGGACCTCAATGTTCTCTTCCGAATTTTGTGTCTCATTAACAGCCTCTGATGAGGTGCTCTCCTCGCTCTCACTGTCCTCATGATCCTCTTCACTAGCAGCAGCAGCGGCATGATCAGTTTCTTCTTGATAACCGAAGTCATAATCATTCAATGCCTCGATCATGAGAAGATCTTCCTCCTCACGGGTTGTCCCCGGCGTAACAGGAAGATGAGTCGTTACTGCCACTGGTGAAGGAGATCGTACAGCTTCCTCTTCTCTGGGCTCTGCAGCCTCGTCTCTTTGTTCAGCATCTTCCATGGGCTCTGCCGCCTCCTCTCTTTGTTCAGTTGTCTCTCTCTGCTCTGGACTAAGTTCAGAGGCGGGAGTGGGAGATGACATAGTAATTCCCGCTGCAGCATTTATTACCACCGAAGACAATATTTGCCTTGGAGGAGAGACCATTCTTTTTCTTCTGTGGGCTAGTTTCTTTCTATGCAGAGGCCTCTCAGGAATCTCTATATTTACTATCTCGACCTGTTTCTGAATAGAGGTCGGTGTAGCTGCTTCATCTCGAGTGGACTCGGCTAATTGTCTAGATTGTGATCTCGTAGTGACTTTCTCTGAAGAATGTTCCAAGATCAATTTCTTCTTCACAGCAGGGGAAGAAGGCTCTTCTCTCCTTCTCTTCTTCTCCTTGACCGGAGACTTAACAACCTTCAGAGAAATTCTTAAAGGTTGGTTAACTTCCTCAGGGAAATTGGCTTTTCTGGAAGCTTCCAACGGATCGTCCACTGGCTCATGTTCTTCGTCATTATTGGGAGCTAATGTGTCAGTCGCTCCTTTCTTCAAACGATTTGCTGTTGCAAAACTATCAACGAGGCTATAGTTTTCAGCAAATGTATTTGCAGCTGTGTAAAACTGTGAATAAGTATACAGCATTCTAGGACCAGCATCAGTTTTGTTTGGCATCGAGAACACAGTCTTTGTGTCTCGAGTATTATAGTAAGCCCATGCTCTGGCACCGTCGATCAGGTATCCCTTTCCTTATAAGCAAGTTATTGTGTTGTCCACATGGAATTGGTCATATCCAAATTGACGAGCGAAGCGGCTCGGCAAATATGGTTCAAGGTAGCATTCTTCTTCAAGTCTCTATACTAAATGTGATGGTCTGATCGTCTTCAGCCATTCAAAAGATACTCGACCTATTGGTTGCCTCCCAAGGTCAATCAGATTTGCTGCCATATGCTCATAACCAGTTGGAGGGGAAGAGCAAAGAAAATTCTATCCTTTGCCGAAGTTCAGAGTTCGTCTGCAGTCCCTCAGACTAGTGTATATCTACCTGCTCTGTGAGAATCTACGCAGAAAACTGCCACCAACTGCTCCCATGGCAGGGTTCATCAATGATGGATGATGCAAGAGCAACCATCCGAATAAGTAGGTGTAAGGTAACTCCAGTCTAGGGAAGTTCCCCTTATCACCCTTGCACTTGAGCATAGAATCAACATACAGACGAAGACCTGCATTTATCCTACAGGTCATCGCTGATAGTAAATCCATCCGGTAGCCGAAGACTAACCGGACAGCAGCAAAAAGAACACCGCGATGGAAGCGGTCTACAGCACTTGCTCCAGGCATGACGAATCGACGTAGCCAGTACGTTAAAAATCCTGCCAGCTGGGCTTGTTTAGACATGGACCTGTAGCCCATTCTTATAAAGCTCTCCACAAATTCTCCAGCCTTAAGAGGAGGATATTGGTGTTCATCATCAACTCTGATATCCATTCTATTATTCTCCTCCATCAGCTTTAGCACTTCACTGTTGCTGAGGGGATGGAAGAAATCAGGGTTGCATGAGTCATGATCTTTTGTCTTTTTCTCAATAATGTGGTTGAGAAAAAGATAAGTCAACCATTTAGATGAATAGCATGTGCCAGAAGAACCACTTTTGTAATACAAAGAGCATATGTTATAATGGCACAGAAGCTCATCAAAGACTTCCACCATCTTTGAATTCTCTCGACGAAGTCTATCTAACTCGTCGTTGGTCGAGACGTACTCCTCGTAAGGCAAATCACCCATTGGTAAATATGAGATATACTTCATCTCATGGAGAGCCAAGCCCATCTCCCCGCAGGGCGTCATGAACGTCCCTGTCCTGTAGTTATACCTCTCTGCTAGAGCCAAAAACAGATGAGAATTTGGAAAGAAGCCGTATACAGTAGCGTGTACCGCATTATACAGATCAATTTCTCTGAGTTTATCTTCAAACTAGACCAGTATCCAGTTGGCTATGCAGCTCCATCTTTTGATGTCTGGGTTTACCAGACCTGTCAACCGGATGTCTTGATCCGGATAACTGCCCTCTGCCTTGGCATACTCATTGGCAAAAATCGGTGTCCTTACCAGCAGCAGCAAAGACGAGTTCTCAGGGGGGATACAACCTGGCTTCAACCCTCTTAATAGAGTGTTGTGTCGTTCGGAAGAACTATAGAACATGTCCCGATTGTTCGGACCTTTCTTGACACAGATTTTTCCCGTCCGTGCATGTTGGAGGGGAGTGATGTCCCAATCCATCCTCCTAGGATGCCTCGCATGAGCATATCTTGCTAGAGGAAGGCATCTAGCTAGGTCTGGTAACTTGATCAATTTCTCCTTCCATTGGAAAGTTCTCGACTCAACTCGGGGTCTTGGTTGAGAACTTTTATCAATAGCGTCGCCGAAGAGGAACATAGGCTTTTTGTGAGTGACATCGTCAGCAGATTGTAACGGCTGTCCATTCATCAAACTCAACAGGGTTTCATTATCCTGACCTATCAGGATAGCTTGGCGAGAGGATGGAAGGGCATACTGTGGGAAGAGTACATGAGATAAGTCCTCTTTGAAATCTGGCTCAGCTAAAGTTCCTATGAAGATTTCATAATTCGGATCCTCTCTGGTATCAACTGCATCAAACAGAAAAAACAAAGTTTAGTACAAGTCAAGTCTGAAATTCTGTCATCAGATTGCACAAAACATCAGATTGCGCAGATATCAGACTGCCAAACATCAGATTGTGCTAATAATCTCGCACAAATCAGCCGATTGCGCTGACTTTTGCCAGCGCAATTCAACCGATTGCGCGAGAAGATATTCTTCATAAAAATGAAGAATAATATGTTCGTTCAACCAAAACCCTAAAAAGGGTGGCGCAGTATGATCACATCTCTAAAAAGAGATGGATTTTAAGATCCAGCAAAGTCAAAAAACCCTAAAAAGAGTTTTCGATCGGGTTGTCTACCTCGCAAAGCAGGGTGCACAGTTTCATGACGGAAAGGACGAGGCGCAACACGAGTCGAAGACTCGGCGGGGGCCTTGCCCTTGTCGACGGCGGAGGAACGCTTGGGAGCCATGAGATCGACGGGAAAGAAAAGCTGAAGTCGGAGTAGGCTCGGGGTTTCTCTCTCTCAAACACAATAAAAGCAAGTAAAGAATAATTTGAAGGATCGAGGAAACTATTTATAGTTTTTCAAAGAACAAACGGTCGCCACAGATTGCGCCGAAAAAGCAGGGGCTGATTCATCCGATTGTGCAGACAGCTCAACGTATGCGCAACTTGATTTAAAATTCAAAATTCAAAGTATTTCGAAATTTTGAATAAATTCAACTTTCAAAAAATTTGAAGGGGGTCTTGTAGGTCCTAAAAAATTAAGTTGCACTCATCAACAAAGTCATAAAAATCAAGAAAAACAGCTTTCAAATAAACTGCGCAGACATCAGATTGCGCATCATCCAGATGGCGCAGACTGGACTGCGCACACTTTCAAGTGCGCAAGCTGACGTGGCCATATCATCATTACCTGACACAATCAAATTTTCTGACAACTGACAGCACAAAGAACGAAGAGACTGTTCGTTTATTGTGCCGCACAGCGCTCGAGGACAGCTGTACATACAGCGCACTCTGTCTGCCGCGCAGTCCATGCCAGCGCCATCCATCCTAGCGCAATCCACAGTCAGCGCACTTCATCAAGACAACTGACAAATGTACACGTGGCATTCATGCCATTAATTGCTCATTACGTGGCAACCGTCTGTACACGATCATACGCATGTCAATCAAATGATGCCATGTGTCCAAGACAATTGGCCCACGATCAGACAACTGCCTGCGCAGTCTAAAGCTGCGCAATCCAGTGCATGCGCAATCCAACATGCGCAGTCCAGAATAACTAAAAAGTTAGTTATTTTCAGAACTCTATAAATAGAGTTTCAAGTCTTCGTTCCAGGGGATCAGACATAAAGTTCAGAAATATCAGAGAGTTCAGGAGTTCTTGTCCAAGTGCTGCTACATTCTTCCGAGGCTATCGCCTTCAAATTCAGAGGCTACCGTCTTCAAAGTTCACATCGTCCAATGGATAAAGCAATCGTCTTCTAGATTGGATTCCTATAGTTGTACTTTTCCAGAATTCTTGTAATCTCTTTACAAAGTTTGTTGAAATAAAGTTCATACTTTTATTTTTGCAAACAGTCTCTTTTATTATCAAGCCTACTTATACAAGTTGAAAACATGTAATTTATTATGTGAAGGCTAAGATGAGGCAAGTGTAGGACCGTTGAGCACCTCTAGAGGGGGGATGAATAGAGTGAGTGCGAGTGCAGCAAAAAATAATCACCAATTTAAAATTTTAAAAATAGTTAACTATGACAGTGAATAAAGAGACAGTAAATAAATATAGCAAGAGATAGAGAGATCAAACTCAGTGACACAGCGATGTATACTGGTATCCGTCTGAAAGAACTAATCCAGTCTCGAGTACTCTTACTCGATGTTAATCCACTAAGACACAAGCTAATTGAGAGCTTGCAGTCTCTTACAACATCGTGCTTGGTGACAAGTGTACGACCGACTTCACAACACTGTGCTTGGCGACGAGCGCACGACCGGCTCCACAACAGAGATAGTTTCTGAACTTTGAACAACATCTTTACAACTCTTGAGAACCAAAAGACTCTAGATCAAATAGATATTACTGGATTTTGGCTAAGAGATGTGTAGGTGAAATATGAAAGCTTTTGATCAAATAAAAAACACTTATTGAAGAGAGAAAAGAAGATGAAATTGATTGAGTGATTTGGAATGAGAAATTCTCTTCTATTTATAGGTGTTTTCGATGACCGAACTCGGACAGAATTCGGACAGAGTTCTGATGCAAAAATTTCGCAAATGAACGTTGCATGCAGATTTAGAGGTAACAAATATTTAAATTCAAACTAACCGAACTCGGTCGGAGTTCGGACCGAACTCGGCTTGAGTTCTGTCTCAGTATGAATGTAAAATATTTGTTTAAGAATTGTTGCAAAAGGTGAATGATATTTTTGGTAAGTGGACTTTGGATGGGTAGGCTATATAGTAGAGTGGACTATGATTAACCTAAGCCAGTAGTATCCAGTCGATCTTACAATTTATATCCTAAACTCAATAAAGATAAAATACATAATAAATTATAAAATGACTAGGACTGATTCCAATGAAAATGAGCTTCAAAATGATGATTCACTCTTGCTGATGTAGTAGTACGCTTTTTGATATTTATTTCACTAGACCTGAGATGATTAGCAGCAGTTCGTATATTTTGTGCATTGACTTAAATTAGTGTCGATTATCAAAATCGGGTGTGACCATGAAATGAACCAACAACAAGTTTATCGAAACTATCCCACCTGAACGATGAGTCGCCTGACCGAGCGAGTTTTCGAATCGTCGTGCTCGAGACATGTCCTTACACCAAGCCTAGATGTCCGAAGCCCAACAAGGTGGTCCCCAGGATGGGTGCAGCTATAACTGGCCCCACTAGAAGACTAGATGCTCCAAAGGGGTAGCAAGCCAGCTGTGAAGGTCGGTAGGACCTTAGATGAGTGATGGACTGAATGGTAGGGGTCAAGAAAGGCCCATAATGAGGTTGCGGCTGCTCCTCTTTAATGGGGCAACAAGGAAAATGTTAGGGTTTACAATCTTTCACTACTATATATATACACAGTATATATACAAAGGAAGAGAAAGGACATATATTGTCGGCTTGGTTAGGTTTTAGAAATAGTTTAGAATTGGGCTTGCTAGGCTAAGTGGTTCTCACCAACTAGGAAATGGCTGATGGTTTAAAAAAAAATTATTTAAGGAATTAAATAGGTTAGGATCGGCTTGGGTTTATCTTAACATGTTATGAAAAATGTAGGATTTGATATTATTAGGCTTAGGATTTAAGGAAATGATAAAATAAAACCCTTCTTGGGAAAGGCTTTAAGAGAAAATGGTCCATGAAAAGTTTGAACACTACATGTATAGCCTTGCAGGCCTTACAAATGATTATATATATATATATATATATATATATATATATATATATATATATATATATACACGGATCAAAAGTTCTCCAGCGGGAGCCTTCCAAAAGCCTTCCTAGTGCATCGTTAGATCGAACGGGCTACGTAGGACCCACAAGCGCGTCCCCTCGATCCAACGGTGCACTAGGAGGACTTTTGAGGGACTCCCGCTAGAGGGCTCCCGATCCGAACTATATATATATATATATATATATATATATATATATATATATATATATATATATATATATATATGCAAATGACCTCTAGCCTAGTGGTTAAGAGAGATGCATGCGGCCTAAGTGGTCGGGAGTTCGAGCCTCAGTGGAGACGAGTTCACCACAAGTATCCATTGCTTCAAAATATATATATATATATATATATATATATATATATATATATATATATATATATATATATATAAAAGCCTCCAACAAATATAAAAACATATATCGATACATTATCTTATGCCTACAAGGTTACCCCAAATATAATGCCTGGGCCTAAAAAATTACATATATAAAATTTCTAACTGTTTTACGTAAAACTAAGAAAAGGGTATTAGAAGACTTTAACAACTTTAACATGTAAAAAAAATGTTTGGAACATCACAACTAAATACATTGGCAATTATAAAAAAAATTAATAACATTTTGATAAATCCAAATTCCGGAAAGGGGGTTTACAAGCTAAGAGAGACTGTATCAGTCTCAAATATTTTGATCTTCAACACAAGTTACGGTCCAACATTCTAATCGTATCCAACGAGCCAACCAAATGTCTCTGTGACATTACATGGTGTATGGGTACTATAGGAAGCTAAGTAGCACATACTAAAGAACATGAAGTGACAAAACTCTGATGAAAAATACTAACACTAATGCTATGTGAATTAGCCAGCTACCTGATCATCTACTGTACACCATGTTCTTTGCTAGTATAATTATGGTTATGGAACGTGCAACGAACGAAAGAAAATTGCATGTCAAGATTGATAGCGAGCAAGGAACCTTACAACATCCATATTTGTTCACACGCTACCAAATAGACCTAGAAGATAAACAACTATTTTTTTCTTAATATTAGATAACAATTTGGCTAGTACAATTTTTCTCCATTTTTTGTGTGGGACGTCCAATTGGATTATTGTTCACGATTAGAACACACTTCAGATTTGAAAAGCCTCTTGACTTTATAGCATTTTTCAAATATAAACAAGAGTCTACAACAGTCCTCAAGTGCTATAAATTTGACTAAAACAAAAAAATCACACTTCAAACCTCTAAAAGTCGGTCGAATGATTATGTCTTTTTTTTTTTTTTTTTTTTTTTTTGTTTGGCGTAGTGGGGTTATTGTTCACGGACTAGAAAACACTTCAAATTTGGAGTAACTTTTGACTTGATAGTATTTTTAAGTGTAAACAAGCGTTTACTGTACTTCTCAAGTGCTCCAAATTTTGACTAAAATAAAAGAGTAAAGATATTCGTACCTCCAAATTGTCCCACCAAAATATTCCTCCTTATGTAGCGGTTGACGAGGCATGCTAATTATTATTATGTGTCATATGACATGACAGAAAAAATGACAAATTTTAACCCAAAAAATTAATCATCCAATTTTTTTCATGTTAATGTTAATGTTAATGTTAATATTAATATTATTGTTAATGTCAATGGTAATGGTAATCTTAACGTTAATGTTAATATAATATTAATTTTAATTTTAATTTTAATTATAAAATTTGACATATCAGCTGCACATAGAGCTGTCAAGATGGGCCGGCAGGACAGGCCGGCCCGTAACCCACCATAACTCACCATTTGGCGGGAGGGGGAGGGGGCCTGGGCGGGCAGACCCACCATTTTGGCGGGCTAGAAAAATTCCAACCCAGCCCAACCCACCGACGGACCGCGGGTTAGGCGGGCCGGGCCGCTTAATTTTTTAAAATTTTATTATTATTGTTTTAGTTTCTTAAAAGAAAAAAAATCATATATATAATATTTTCTACTCACTCTCATATGCATCAAATTACAAGTAAAATACAAGAAACATTATAATAGTATATATTTCTTTAAAACACCTTCATCCATGTAAATAAATGACCAAATTTAATATTTTATACGTCATTACTTGATTAAATGAGAATTTTTATCATTTATAATGCATATCTCAAATATGTGCTAAATAAAAAAATTAAAAAATAGATGACGGGCCAACCCACTTGGCCCACGGACTAGCCCACTGTGGGGCGGACTACTAGCGGGCTAGTCCGTCTAGGTCTGACTGTTTGGCAGGTTCCTAAATGCTCGGTCTAATCCACCATTTTGACGGACGGGATAAGCCAGCCCAACGGATTCAGTCCATTTTGACAGCTCTAGCTGCACATCAACATGCACGTCAAACTGTCACGTTGTCAAGTAAGGAGCGATGATTTAGGGGGAATAGTATTAGTAAGGGATTTTTTGACTTTCATCCCACTTATTAATATGACTTTGTACTTACATCTAACTTTTTATTTTTTTTTAGACTTACATTCCACTTTCGTCACTAAAAGTATTTTTTGTGACAAAACAAATACTTTTTGTGACAAAATGAATATTTTTTGTGACGAAAAGTGGGATGTAAGTCTAAAAAAAAATAAAAAGATGGATGTAAGTACAAATTCATATTAACAAGTGGGATGTAAGTCAAAAAAATTCCTATTATTAAAAAGACAAAATACAGTACACTCCCACTTCAAACCATTTCGACTATGACAATAGATGCTCTAAAAATTACATTATTTTGGATTACGAAGTTGATGACAGGAAACAGAAGAAACAATACTACATATCTACCAGATATCATCACACTAAGGGGCTGTTTGGATAGATGTAACTCTTTGAAAGTGTAAAAGTGGCACTTGCAGCAAGTTGAGTTTCCGTGGACTTGCAGCAAGTGGCACTTTCCAAAATGTGTTTGGATGGAGTACTTTTTGTCTGGTGAAAGTGGAAAAAAAAATTGGTTTGATGTTTGGATAGTTATGTAAGTAGAAAGTGGAAGTTTTTTTGGAGATGTGGTAAATCTAGGTATGGTTACTCCCAATTTTTTTGTATGGATTAAAATTTTATGACTTTGATAATAATTTTTTTTTTTTTGTATGGATTAAAAATTTATGACTTTGATAAATTAAAGATAAAGTAAATTATTTATGATAATTAAGTTAATTATCATAATTAAACAAGATTAAATTGTAATTAAATTTTTATTTAATTTTATTCATTTAACATATAATTATTAATGTAAAATTTCTAAAATAAAAAAAAATCATATATTTAAAAAAAATGTATTGAAGAAAAATTTTATTGACAAACTAAATTAATTACCATATTCAAATGAACAAAGAATTAATTAGCATAAAAATTTAATTATATTGAATTAGTTATCATAATTAGATTGAATTAATTATCATAATAAAAAAAAGAAAAAACTTCCACCAAACCAGCCCCCACGCCCTTCTTCGTCCAGACTTCTTTCTCTCTCCACTATTCTGCATTCTTCTTCTTCTTCATTTTCTTTTTTCAAAAACACACACTCTCTCTCTCCTCCTCCTCCTTCTTCTTCTTCTTCTTCTCCTTATTTTTTTTCAAAAACACACACACTCTCTCTCTCTCTCCGCCTTATTTTTTTTAAAGAAGAAATATTCGAAGCCTCCACCACCGGACGGCTGCTTCCGGTCTTCGAGGTCGCCTCTGATCTAGGGTTTCGAGCTCGGCCATTGGAGTCGAGGGGGAAGAAGAAAAATTTGCTGATGCTCTTGTGGTAGGGTTGTTAGCTGCGAAAAGCATGGCGGAAAAGAGTACCATCGTCCAGTTGCAGCCCACTCCCCTCACTTTTTGGGTGCAACTGGAAAGCAGAAAAAGAAAGGGGACAGGAAGTAGGTTGTGTCAGAAAAATACCACCTGCAGCACAGTTACATCCCCTAACCAAACATGGAAACTCCTACATGTAGTGCTCACTTGCAGCAAAATTATACACTTACTGCCCACTCCCCTCTTTCTAAACAGCCCCTAATGGTACTAGTGGTAGTGGTTGTGCCTGAACTGCATTCTTCTTCTTCTCCATCAGCTCCTCAATCAGATTGCTCATGTCCTTGTACGAAGACCCTCCCTTCTCCACCGACTGCCTGCCGTCTCTCCGAGCTCCCTCGCTCGCCTCCTCCTCTCCTGCGTCCCATCGCCGTTGCCCATCACTTCATCAGCTGCTTTCCTTATAGTTTCAGCTTCCACCACTTTCCTGTCTTCCGACTTCATAGCGTACTCCCTCACCCCGACCGACACTCCGATCCCCAGCACGTCCACGATCAGCCTCTCGTTGAAGAATTGCTCCGCGAACAGGGGCCACGTCACCAGCGGAAGGCCCGTGCTCATCCCCTCGAGGATCGAGTTCTACCCGCAGTGCGTCACGAACCCTCCACCGAGGGATGGTTGAGTATCAGTATCTGCGGAGCCCATCCTCTTATGACAAGCCCTCTCCCCTCGACCCTCTCCTCTAACCCCCCTTCGGGGACCCACTCGTCGTCGCCTCCGTCGCTCCTCGCGACCCAGATGAACGGATGGCCGCAGGCCTCGAGGCCCAGAGCCAACTCGCGGAGCTGAGCCGCGCTGAACTCGCCCATGCTCCCGAAACAGACGTACAGGACCGAACCGGCGCCCTTGCCGTCGAGCCACTCCAGGCAGTCGTCGCGGCGCCCGCTGGCGTCCTCGTATCCCCGCGCGGACTTATCAGCGTTTGTGTCGCTGTTGCACAGAGCGACAGGGCCTATGTGCCAGGCCCTCCTCCCGACCACCTCCCTGTAGCGCCGTGCGTAGTCCTGCTCCAGCTCGTAGAAGCTGTTCGCCACCACTCCATAGCTCTTCGAGTCGGGCACTCTACATTGAGCAAAGAATTCTTCCATCTCGACCCCGGGCAACTGTGACAGGAGTATTTCGATGCGATAAGGAAGGCCAGGGATGGCCAGAGCCTCTACGTCCGCGTCCGTGGGGAGGCTGTCGAGTGGCTTGTTGCGGAGTACGCTGTCGTTCAAGCAGAGAAAGGAGAAGCTATTGCCATAGAACACGAGCCTCGGTATGTCGAGCCCAGCCGCAGCGTCGTAGGTCCACGGGAAGAACACGTTGGTCACGACGCAGTCGGGACGGAGCTCCCTCAGGACCCAGTCGAACTGCTTGCGAAGCCCGGCTGCCGCGTCGGAGAGCTTGAAGAAAGACGCGGCCCGGTCCTGGGAGGGGAAGGGCGAGAAGTTCTCGCACCCTTCCAGCAGGCCGATGCCCGAAGGGAAGGGGATGAGCCGGAGGCTGATCATTGGATAGCTGGCGAGCAAGCCGTTGGCCCGCACGATGAACGGCTGCACGCCTGCACGAGGGGCGCGTTCGCGGGGGTGGTGAGGATGGTGGCCTTTGTTAGTGCCGGGGCACAATTTTTCGATGGAAAACTTGAGAATATGAAACAATTGTAAGGACAATGTTTCAAATCAACACTTCAAGGAAGGTGATCCTGAATTACGAGAATCTAAAAAGATTTCGTAATCAACAGCAATCGATCGTAGTACTTCTAAAAAGAAGATACAATCAGAATTACTGGCAGCAATGAAGAAGGTAACTGGCGAAAGATGGAGGATCTCCTGCTGGGGTGAATATTCACCGTTGCTCAAAGCTTTATTCGCCCTACACGAACAGCTTCCATGAACCAGCAAGTTCGTCGGAGAACTTGGAGCACTCTTGCTCTTCTGACTCCTCAGATGGACACGAACTCCCGTGCAAAAGCAACGCTGGTGCGGCGCCTTTCCTCCCTCTCGAAGGCTGCTGAAATTTGTAAGCAAATTTCGATCAGAACAGTGTTAAAGAACACTTCTGAATTCTCTGTTTACTTGTGTTAAAAAATACTTCGTAAACTTTCTGTGGTGGCTTCTCTTACTTATATATATATCTGCCTTGTGAGAGAGAGGATGCCTTATATAGGCCCTGCAGCAACTGCTCGGTTACCACAAAGTTAGGGACGTAGTAAAAACTACCCCGAACATGTAGCAACCGTCCAGAACGTACAAACGCATGTTCTGCTGCAAGTTGTGCCAACTGCGCATACCCCGCGCTCCTTGCACTCCGCGCACTGAGCCACTTGCGCCAACATGCGCCACTGCACAACCTGCGCAACCTGCGCGACCTGTGCCACCTTGTGCCACTCGCGCAACGTGCGCCACGCGTGTAACTTGCGCAACATATGCAACGTGCACAACCGGTGTACCCGGCATAACATGTGCGCAACCTGTGCGCAACCTGGCACGCACCCTGGCGCGCATCCTGGTCGCGCAACCTATGGCACGCAACGTGGCAGCGCAAGTGGCTCGCGCAACGAGCGCAACTAAAGCGCACTATGTGCCTAGCGACGATGCTGACGTGCTAAGTGCGCCAACAAAATGCCACATTACGCCTCATGAGCCCATGAGCCCGAGTCCGAGTCCGAGTCGCTAAGCCCCTACGGGACTTAGCTCCCATAGAAATAAATTTCTCAAGAATAAAAAGCATGAATGCTTTCAATTGTTGATTTAGCCATTTTTCCATTAGAAAAATAACCCCACATGGCACACCCATGTGCACCTCCACACCACATATGCATCTCTAAACTAGCAAAGCTAATATATAGAGATACAAGTCTTTTGGTCTAGCCGATGTGGGACTAAAAATCTCTTTGAAAAAGGCCAAAATCCAACAATCCCCCATATATCTCTATATATGAGTATAAGTGTTCCCTACAGTAACTGTCCATCATGCATTAGGAGAGATGTCGCTGACGACTTGAATCTTCCTGCATGGTTCAAACAACAGACTATAATACAAGAATGAACTAAGCATTGAATTCTGCATCATAGCTGAAATTCTTCTCACTCACATAATGTAGTTACATATGCTTCTGGCTACATATTAAAGGCCCTGTGCCAGCCTGGTTTCAGTGTATAATTTTGGGCGTCTACAAGTTTACCCTCAAGAGACGGCCTGATATTTCTTTGTCCATACACTATAGGTGAGTTCATTATAAAGAGATATGGCATGAAGCGCTTTGCGCTTCCCTTGCGGTGCTACGCCGTTATGACATGGCTTAAAACCGAGGCCTTATCCCGTACCGGGAACCTCATCGTAGTGTCATACTACTGTAGCATGAGGCAACCGCCTCTTTGCAGTGCCAAACTACCCAGCATGAAGCCTTAGGCTCCTTTGCGGTGTTACGCCGCAACGACATGGCTTACAAGGCCGAGGCTTTATCCCTAACCGGGTACCTCATCGTGGTGTCGTGCCACTGTAATATGAGGAACTCCTCCTCTTTGTAGTGCTGACTACACCCCTCTTTATTTTAACATACAACATTAGGCTAACTGCCTATTTGCGGTGCTACGCCGCTGTGACTTGGCTTGCAAAGCCGAGGCTTTATCCTATTCCTGGACAGCACCCCACATATAGGAACCTCATTGTGGAGTCACCCCACTGTAGCATGGAGTTTTTCTCCTTGTAGTACTGCTCTACCGTGCTTCCTGTAAAGCACACCAGACATTCACTCTGCCTGAGAACTCATTATGAAAATTAAGCCAACCTTCCCACAGGAACCGTTTTTCGCATAAAATAACAGTAGACAACAGTGGTTATAGGTCCGTAACCTCTCCATGCCCAATAGAACATGTACCCATCGTTCCTGTTATTCTTCCGATTAGTGGTCCTCCCTTGAACCAAAAGTTAGATGCCTAGTAGATTTCTCTTTGAACTATTAGCATAAAACTTTATGGTAGGAATACAGTAATACAATATCAGAATGCCTTCAAGCCCATTTTACATGCTGAGTCATCGACCAGCTGGCGCTTGAGGCCCTTGGTGAACGGATCCGCCAGGTTTTCTGACTCCGAACATCAATCACTGCAATAACACCTCTCTTGATAAGATCGTGTACTGCCCTGTGCTTCAACCGTACAGTCCTCTTCTTTTCGTTGAAGAGGTCATTTGATTCCACCGCCGCAGTCGCCTGGTTGTCACAGTATATCGGTATTGCCTGTATTTGTGCCCCAACCACTGGAAGATTATACATGAGCTTCCGAAGCCATTCTGCTTCCTCGGCTGCGGTATCAAGTACAAAGAACTCAGATTCCATAGATGACCGTGAGAGCATAGTCTGCTTCTTCGACTTCCACGATATAGCAGCTCCACCTATTGTGAAAATGAATCCACCTGTGGACCTCTCGCTCTCCACCTCTGAGCACCAGCTGGCATCACTGAAGCCTTCCACTA
Organism: Iris pallida; assembly: GCA_029216955.1. Classification (NCBI taxonomy): domain Eukaryota; kingdom Viridiplantae; phylum Streptophyta; class Magnoliopsida; order Asparagales; family Iridaceae; genus Iris; species Iris pallida. The sequence continues at coordinate 18,756,490 of JANAVB010010600.1, forward strand.
CCGACGGATCTCCGCTGTAGTACAGTGCATATGTCTGAGTCTTCTTGAGATATCTCATAACCCGTTTTACAGCTTTTCAGTGTTCAACACCTGGGTTGCTAGTGAAATGACTCAGCATTCCCACGACGAAAGCTATGTCAGGCCTTGTGGTAGTAGTAGCATACATCAAACTCCCGATTACGCTTGCATACTCCAACTGCCTGACGCTTTTCCCTGAATTAGGCTTCAGCTTCAGATCACACCTGTACGGCATATCGATCCCTGGAAGATCCCGATACCCATAATGAGTGATCATTTTCTCAATATAATGAGACTGTGACCACGCTAGTCCAGTGTCTGTCTGGATGATCTTGATCCCTAAGATCACATCAGCTTCCCCCAAGTCCTTCATACTGAACTTGCTCGAGATAAATTTCTTTGTCTCCGTGACACATCTCATATCCGTACCTAGGATAAGCATGCCGTCCACGTACAGACAAACGATCATACCTCTTCTATCAGCGAACTTCGTGTAAACACACTTGTCCGTCTCGCTGACCATGTAGCCACTTGACCTTATAACTTTGTCAAATTTCTCGTGCCACATCTTGGGAGCCTGTTTAAGACCGTACAAAGATTTTACCAACTTGCAGACTTTGTCTTCAAGATCCTTGACGACAAATTCCTCTGGCTGTAGTATATAAATCTCTTCAGTCAGCTCGCCATTTAGGAAAGCCGTTTTCACATCCATCTGATGTATCACCATCTTATGTATCGCTGCGAGAGCAATCAATATTCTGATGGTAGTCATCCGGGCTACTGGAGCATACGTGTCAAAGTAGTCAATCCCCTACTTCTGAGAAAACCCCTTGGCTACCAACCTAGCCTTGAACTTGTCAATAGTTCCGCCTGCTTTCATCTTTTTCTTGAAGATCCATTTGCATCCGATAGATTTTGCTCCTTAGGAAGATCAACCAACACCCAAGTGTTATTTAAGGTGATGGAATCAATTTCATTGTCAATCGCCTCCTTCCAGAAAACCATGTCTCTGGTCTTCATCGCCTCATCATAGGTAAGCGGATCAGCTTCCACATGATAGGTGACAAAGTCACTTCCGAAGTCCTTCGGCCTCCTCACTCGCTTCGTTGATGGCTCAGCGAGATCTGGTTTAACCGTTGTTTCAACAACAACATCTTCTTGGACCACATCTTAATTGAAGACCTGCGCACCCTCATTATTCTCCGGAACATCCGCAAGAACAATATTCTTGTGCCATGCGAATTTGTCTTAAAAATATTCTGCGTCGCGAGATTCAATGATATGATTTGACTCAATATCAAGAAATCTCTGAGCATCACTCTTCTCGGCATACCCCAAGAAGATCGTCTTAGTAGTCCTTGTCCCAAGCTTCTAAATCTTCAGATCTGGAAGCTTGACATATGTCAGACACCCCCATACTCGAATGACATTTAAGTTAGGTCTGACTTTGAACTAGAGTTCATGAAGAGTAATGTCAGAAGTTGCATGAGGCACCCTATTCAGAATAAAAATGTCCGTCAGTGCAGCTTCTCCCCAGTAGCACTTAGGAAGACCCGCAATCAACAGCATTGAGTTAATCATTTCTGTTAACGTTCTGTTCTTCCTCTCTGCTACTCCGTTTGATTGAGGAGAGTATGGAGCCATAGTCTTATTGATAATTCCATATTCTTTGCAGAACGATGCAAATTCATGAGACCTATACTCCCCACCTCGATCACTTCTTATTCTTTTGAGTTGTTGTCCAGTCTGCCGCTCAGCTTCGGCTCTGAACTCCTTGAACTTCTCGAATGCTTCGTCTTTAGCCTTCAGCAAGTAGACGAACGCATACTTTGAGAAGTCATCGATGAAGGTTATGAAATACTTCATCCCGGCCTTTGTAGAGAACTGTTTGAAGTCACAGATATCGGAGTGTACCAACTCCAGAAGATCTGTATTTCGATTAACCCGAGGAAAGGGTTTCCTTGTGATCTTTGTTTGAGCACAAACTTCACATTTCTCTACCATACCCCCACACTTGGAGATAAGTCCTAGACTAGACATTCTGTTTATTCGTTAACAATGAACATGTCCTAGCCTATTATGCCACAACTCAAGAGTATAAGCAGAAGGAGTGATTTCATTAATCACATTAATTACATTGGACTGATTTACAAGCTGAATTTTGAACATTCCTTCGGTATAAAAAGCTTTTCCGAAATATGTTCCCTTGATAGACATCACCATCTGGCCAGCATTGATGTCCATCCCGAGGCCTGCGTTGCAGAGTAGGCCTCCTGAGATCAGGTTCTTGGCGATAGCAGGTACGTGCTTCACGCCTTGAAGCGTCAGAGACTTCCCCGAAGTCAGCTTCAACACCACCGTTCCGATCCCGAGCACTTCAGCTTGTGCCTGGTTCGCCATCATAACCACTTCAGAAGTAGGTGTGTAGGAGGTGAACCACTCCTTACTGGAGCAGACATGGCAGGAGGCTCCAGTGTCTACCCACCAGTCAGAGTCAGTCCTTACCGCATCAACCTGCACAATCATAGCAACAACGTCAGTGATCATAGATACCTTACTAGACTCTTCTTGCTCTGATTGCTTGGTCTTTGCTTTGCATTCACTTTTGAAGTGGCCCTTCTTGCCACACTTGAAACAAGGCATCTGTGACTTTGCCTTCTTTCGCTTGAAGGATGTCCCCTTCACGTTCAGATTGTTAGGGTCCTTCTTCTTGCTGTGGGAAGCCGCCTGCTTTCTCCTTGGTTTTTTGGTATGAACCAGATTGGCGTCAGGCAATTGCTTGGACAGTGTATCCACCTTCAGTTGAGCCCGCATCTGGTCCTCAACATAGATTTCCTGCAAGAGATCTTCAAGGCTGATCTTAAGCTTCTTCCTATGCATATTTGTATAGAACTTACTCCACCTAGCGGGGAGCTTTGAGACAATCCCTCCAACAACAAACTTGTCGGGGAGGGGCATCGCCTCGTCTTCCAACTTTTGTCGCAGTTACAGAAATTCCTTTACCTGCGACAATATGGACTTCTCGTCCTCAAGGAGCCATTTGTGATATTTTTCAACCACAAATATCTTGCTCCTGTTTTTGTCTTCTTCGTACAGTTTCTCCAAAGACTCCCATATGTCTCTGGCAATTGGTTTCTTACTGTAGGATTCTGCTAGGGAATCCTCCATAGCATTCAGGATAAGCAGCCTGCAAATGCTATTTTCCCTTCTCCACTTGGCCTGAAGTTTAGTAGCCGCAGTGATTGCGGCAGCAGACCCATTATCTGGAATGGTATATTCCTCTTCAAGAAGCACGTGATCAACGTCTCTGAGTTGAAGAGTGAGATAAACCTTCCTCTTTCAGACTTGATAATGCTCTGTATCAAACTTTTCTAACTTACAAAAGTCAGTATTGAGGAGTGAAGCATTAACGTTTTCCATCGTAGCAATAAAGCTTTGAGATTGTTAGTGCCGGGACACAATTTTTCGATGAAAAACTTGAGAATATGAAACAATTGTAAAGACAATGTTTCAAATCAACACTTCAAGGAAGGTGATGCTGAATTACGAGAATCTAAAAAGATTTCGTAATCAACAGCAATCGATCGTAGTACTTCTAAAAAGAAGATACAATCAGAATTACTGGCAGCAATGAAGAAGGTGACTGGCGAAAGATGGAAGATCTCCTGCTGGGGTGAATAATCACCGTTGCTCAAAGCTTTATTCGTCCTACACGAACAGCTTTCAGGAACCAGCAAGTTCGTCGGAGAACTTGGAACACTCCTGCTCTTCTGACTCCTCGGATGGACACGAACTCCCGTGCAAAAGCAACGCTGGTGCGACGCCTTTCCTCTCTCTCAAAGGCTGCTAGAATTTGCAAGCAAATTCTGATCAGAACAATGTTAAAGAACACTTCTGAATTCTCTGTTTACTTGTGTTAAAAAATACTTCGTAAACTTTCTGTGGTGGCTTATCTTACTTGTATATATATCTGCCTTGTGAGAGAGAGGATGTCTTATATAGGCCATGCAGCAACTGCTCGGTTACCATAAAGTTAGGGACATGGTAAAAACCATCCCGAACATGTAGCAACCGTCCAGAACGTGCAAACGCACGTTCTGCTGCAAGTTGTGCCAACTGCGCGCACCCCGCGCACCTTGTACTCCGCGCACTGAATCACTTGCGTACTGAACCACTTGTGCCAACCTGCGCGCACTGCGCCACTGCGCAACCTGCGCCAGCAAAATGTCACATTACGCCTCTGAGTCCGAGTCGCTAAGCCCCTACGGGACTTAGCTCCCATGGAAATAAATTTTCCAAGAGCAAAAAGCATGAATGCTTTCAATTGTTGATTTAGCCTTTTTTCCATTAGAAAAATAACCCCACATGGCACACCCATGTGCACCTCCACACCACATATGCATCTCTAAACTAGCAAAGCTAATATATAGAGATACAAATCTTTTGGTCTAGCCGATGTGGGACTAAAAATCTTTTTGAAAAAGACCAAAATCCAACAGCCTTGACGCCGCGCATGGTGAAGTGCTTGGCCATGTCGAGCGTCGGGAGGATGTGGCCTTGGGCCATGAAAGGGAAGAAGAGGATGCTGAGACTACCACTGTCGCGTTCTGAACACATGGCTAAGCTAGTCTCTCTAGCAAGAAATGAATGTATGCTCAAGTAGAATAATGCTTAGTTCATGAATCATGCCACATAATATGGGAATGTAGCTCCAAAATTTTATTCTTTCATGTCCCTCAGTCATCGGTCATGGATACGAAAAAATAGCTTTTTTGGAGATACATATAAGCATTGCTCATATAGTATATAGGAACTTCAAAGAAAATTTGATGAGTAGGCCTGTCAATGGTTGACCGAAAATCCGTATCCGATCCGTATTCGAACCGAAAATATCCGAAATTTCGGATACGGATACGGATTCGGATATCTTATCGGATATTTATCGGATATCGGATACGGATACGGTAAGTGCCATATCCGAACCAATAAAATCCGAACCAATAATATTTAATTTTTTAATAAATTTAAAATATATATGTGGCTTTCAGAAATTTATAATTCAGCCAGACCATCATGGGGGAGCCCATGAGCGGCCCCCACAGTGAGCAGCCCGTCCTGGACTGAAGTCTGGAAGGTTGTAACCCTAAAAACTGTCACGCCCCAGATCCAGAATACTGGAGAGCGGGGGCAGACACAGCCAGCTACGTATATTGAAATAGAATACATCTCAACTACACGGTCACGGCTGTCTAGATATGAGGGTTTACTACAAGCCAGCAGTCTCTTAAGGTCAAGCCTATTGTCTCAATCTCAAGCAATTAACAGAGTTACAAGATATTAGAGCATCAAATATATATATATAAGGCGTCCCAAATATTACATATTGGATGATCATGAAGCTAGTCGTACAAAATGATAGGACTAGCAAGAGTTCAGTCATACATGATCAACCCTAGGATTTGTTAACCATGTTACAGTCCGTAGGCAGACAGTAAGTAAATGTGCATCGAGCTAACAGGTGCTCGTCGGCAAACGCCTCAAAGAATAAATTTACATATAAGTGGGTGAAACAAAAAGGGAAGACCCACTCTTGGCCCGGGTTCCGTCTAGTTGTCACCATTGGGCTGGAAGCTCGGTAGATCCTCGGGAGCTGCTCCGAAATCTGGCCACACAAAACCAGCTGGGTCAAACCCCAGAAAGAGCAAGTGCCACAAAGGAGGCCACAATTAAGAACCAAAGCCAGCATATCAGAACATAAAGAATAAAAGAAAGTGCAAGTAGTAAAGTTCACAGGACGATAAACGACTAGGGACGTGGAACCATTCCGGGAGCCAGGTTACAATCCTTAAACCAAACAAGGACCGGGATTGTACCCCTTCGCCTGAATAGCTCAATGTCTCTACCCATTTATCGTTAGAGATAAGTAAAACAATCATGATCAAGAGTTCCAGGTGTAGGGGCTAGACAAAACTTAAACGGGGCTGGACACCATTCATTCACAATCGGCCAAGCAAGTACTACGGCTTACTACTTTAACTAACTAGGGTTATCACAAGCCTAATTACTAACAAGATGCAAGTGAGAAACTCCCAGTCCCAAGCCCTGCAGACCACCCAGTTATCCTTCCGCGGGTTGAGAGTTATAGGTGGGTACATTGCCCGGGAGACAAATGTACCCTTAGGTGACTTAGAGGGTGCAACACATGACAGTGTGCTGGAAATGTGCTCTACTCGTCGGCAAGCTACAAGTCCATTAAAGCGCCCAGATAACGAGATTGCCTGTGACTGGGAATTCTCCATGTTCTAGTTTGATCTAATCATTAGCCTATTCCAATTTAGCGCGAGTCCCTGGCCGTGGTACCCAGGAAGTCACGTCCTAGACATGATGCAAGACAAGACAAGTGGATTGTACAAGCAAGCAAGCAGGAACACCCACGGTGTCAAGGCAAGTCAAGTCAAGTCATCAAGTCAAGTCAAGTCAGGAGTGCGCCGCCACGGCCACTATCAAGTTATCAAGATAATTCATGTCAGGGTACTTGTCAGGAGTGCGCCACGACGGGCCACTATCATGTCAGGTTGGGTCATGTCAGGAGTGCACCACTACGGGTCACTGTCCTGTTATGCTAGTTCATTGTCATACCAGGCCATGTACAATAGTCATTCCAAATATACAAGTAAAATCAAGTTCATGACAAAAGGCGTAAGGATATAAAATGGGCGTAAAATACCTGATACAATACCAATATATATAGGACTATAAAAGAGCCAAGACCAAGAAATAACAAATTCATCATAAACAAGTAGGTAGCACAAGGGGGTCAAGGGTTGGGCTGCGCAGGGTATAGACTGCGCATACAAGGCTGCGCAAGAGTTGTCTTGCGCAAGGGTTACATTGCGCAAGGGTTACATTGCGCAAGGTGAGCAGTACGCAAGCAATACGCAATGCACAGTACGCAAGACACTACGCAATGCACAGTACGCAGGCCAGCATACGCAGGGTGCCATACGCAAGCCACTACGCAATGCACAGTACGCAAGCCACTACGCAATGCACAGTACGCAGGCCAGCATACGCAGGGGCTACGCAAGCCACTACGCAAGCAATACGCAATGCACACTACGCAAGCAATACGCAGGCCAGCATACGCAGGGTGCCATACGCAGGGTGCAATACGCAGGGTGCCATACGCAGGGGACCCTAAGCAAGGGTTCTACGCAAGCAACACTACGCAGGAGCTCTACGCAGACCGTACGCAGGGTGCAATACGCAGAAGACCCTAAGCAAGGGTTCTACGCAAGCAACACTACGCAGGAGCTCTACGCAGAGGCCGTACGCGGGAGCCGCGTGGCCAACAAGAGGGAAAGGCTGTGTTCTTCTCCTACCTCTGTCCGAGAGGAAGAACACCCAACCCAAAAACTTCAATTCTTCATAACTTAGCCAAATCAAAACCAAATCTAGATTTTCAAAGTTCTAACTTGAATAAAATTGAATTCTCTTCCATATGGAAGCATCAAAAACCCATAAAATCCAACTAAAATAGATCAAAACCATGTAAATCCAAAAATAATTAAAACCTAGATCTAGAACAATGGAGACTCCAAATCACAAAATTCCAAGTTCTAATGTTGTTCTCCATGTCCTAATCTAGCTAATGAACAAAATAAAAGTGGTGCTTATTTAATGGCAAGATGCACTTGCCTATAGGTGTTGGTGGAGGAAGAAGAAGAAGAAGAAATTAATGGAGAAATTATGGAGGAGAGAGAAAGTAGGTGGGTTATAATGAGGGTGTTGTGGTGTAATGGAGGTGGTGTGTAGGCTATGGTGTTCCATCATGACAAACCAAACCAAACCAATTTCCAAAATAAAACCAAGCCATGGTCTAAAACCCATTTACAAGAATTCAAAATCCGCAAGTCGAGAATAATAAAATACGTGCCAAAACCCAAATACGAGCATAATACGAAATACGGAAAATGAGGGTGACAACTCTACCCACCTTCAAAGAATTCCGTCCTCGGAATTAAATCAAGGAGCTAGAGATTGCCACGACAAGCTATACTAAGCACAGGCAAGCTACACTAAGCAGTTCAATCATACAATCATACAATGCAAGCAAGGAAGGGAAAACGTAAGGTATAAGAAAGACATCATACCTCACGAGTCAAACAGGTAGGGATATCGCGATCGGATGTCGTCCTCACGCTCCCACGTTGACTCACCTAGAGAGTGATGACCCCAAGCAACACGGACTAAGTTAATAGTCTTGTTCTTGAGCGTCTTTTCTCTCCGGTCCAATATAGACACGGGCCTCTCCTCATACGAAAGGTTGGTACCAACAACTAATTCCGAATGATCTAGGATATGGCTCGGGTCCGGGATGTACCGTCTTAATTGGGATACATGGAATACATCATGTACCTCACTTAGCGACGGCGGAAGAGCGAGACGATAGGACACGTCACCTACTCGCTCTAGAATATCGAACGGCCCTATATACCTAGGACTAAGCTTTCCCCGTACGCCAAAACGAATGACGCCGCGGGTAGGCGAGATCCTAAGGAATACATGGTCGCCGACGGCAAATTCTAAGGGACGCCGATGAGCATCGGCCCAATGGCGCTGACGATCCTGAGCAACTCGGAGGTGATCTCTGACTTTCCTGACCACTTCAACCGTCTGAGAAATCAGTTCTGGACCGAGCATCTGCCTCTCTCCGACATCGTCCCATGCTAACGGAGATCTGCACTTCCTGCCATACAGAGCCTCGAAGGGTGCCATCTGGATACTGGCCTGGAAACTATTGTTGTACGAGAATTCTACCAGGTGCAGGTGATCCTTCCACGAACCACCGAAGTCAAGAGTACATGACCGCAACATATCCTCAAGAGTTTGTATAGTACGCTCTGACTGCCCATCTGTCTGTGGATGATACGCTGAGCTGAACTTGAGACGAGTCCCCAAACTTTGATGAAGACTGCGCCAGAAGTGCGATGTGAATCTCGTATCCCTGTCTGATACTATGCTGACTGGCACTCCGTGAAGTCTGACAATCTGCCTGAGATACATCTCTGCTAGCTGTGCCGTTGACTGTCCAACTCTAAATGGAAGAAAGTGTGCCACCTTGGTAAGCCTGTCTACAATGACCCAAATAGCATCTCTGCCTGCCGGAGACCTGGGTAATCCAGTCACGAAATCCATGGTTATGTGTTCCCACTTCCATTCTGGGATCGGTAAAGGTTGAAGAAGTCCAGCTGGCCTCTGATGTTCAGCCTTGACTTGTTGGCAAACCAAACATCGAGAGACATACCGGGCTATCTCCCTCTTCATACCATTCTACCAAAAGTGCTGACGAATATCTCTGTACATCTTCGTGCCGCCTGGGTGAATGGAATACTGCGAACTGTGAGCCTCTGCCATGACTTCCTGTCTGATATCTCCACTGGGTACACAAAGACGCGTGCCGTGTCGAAGTGTACCATCATCATGAATGCTTAACTCTGGCCTTCTTCCTGCCTCGCACTCTGCTCTGAGCCGCTGAATCTTGGAATCTGTTAACTGTGCTGTCCGGATCCTCTCAACTATGGTGGACTGAATCTGCAAGCTAGCCATCATGGCCACATTGGAAGGGAGGACAACTTCAATTCCCATCTTCTGAAGATCTGCCAATAGCTCTGGTTGCGCCGTCAAGAAATAAACTCCGGCTCTCCGGCTCAATGCATCTGCTACAACGTTGGCCTTCCCTGGGTGATACTGCAAGTTCACATCATAGTCCACAAGTAGCTCGAGCCATCTTCTCTGCCGCATATTAAGATCCTTCTGGGTGAAAACATACTTCAGGCTCTTATGATCAGTAAATATCTCCACTCTGTCTCCGTACAAGTAGTGCCTCCACAACTTAAGTGCAAACACTACTGCGGCTAGCTCCAAGTCGTGGGTCGGATAATTCTTCTCATGATCACGGAGTTGACGTGACGCATAAGCAATTACCTTCCCATGTTGCATCAAAACACATCCCAATCCTCTGCCTGAAGCGTCACAATAAACTGTGAATCCTCCGGTCCCATCTGGAAGGGTGAGAATGGGAGCCGTTATCAAACCTCGCTTCAACTTCTCAAATGATTCCTGACATTCTGCTGTCCAAACGAACGGCACATCCTTGCGGGTCAACTGGGTCATCGGCGCTGAAATCTTTGCAAAATCAGAGACGAACCGCCGGTAGTAGCCGGCCAATCCTAGAAAGCTGCGAACTTCTGCCACTGAGCTGGGTACTGGCCATGACTCGATAGCCACAATCTTCTGGGGATCCACTTCCACTCCTCCTCTGGTAATGATGTGACCCAAGTATGAAATGCGATCGAGCCAGAACTCGCATTTGCTGAACTTGGCGTACAACTGGTGCTCTCTGAGAATCTGGAGAACCACTCGGAGATGCTGCTCATGCTCCGCCTCACTCTTGCTGTAGACCAGGATATCATCAAGGAACACTATCACAAACTGATCCAAGTAAGGCATGAAAATGCGATTCATGAGATCCATGAACACTGCCGGCGCATTGGTTGCTCCAAAGGGCATAACTAGAAACTCCCAATGCCCGTACCTAGACCTGAACGCCGTCTTCGGGATGTCCTGCTCTCTGACTCTGATCTGGTGGTATCCTGACCGCAAGTCTATCTTCGAGAAAACTGAAGCCCCTTTGAGTTGATCAAACAAGTCATCTATCCTCGGGAGAGGGTATCTGTTTTTGATTGTCACTGAATTCAAGGTACGATAATCAACACATAACCTGGACGTACCATCCTTCTTTTTCACAAGAAGCATTGGGGCTCCCCAAGGCGATCCACTAGTACGAATGAATCCTTTGGTTCTAAGTTCTTCAATCATCTTGTACAAAATCTCTAACTCTGAAGGCGCCATTCTGTAGACTCTCTCTGACACTGGTGCTGTCCCGGGGATCAAGTCAATGGTGAACTCAATCTTCCGCTCTGGCGGCATCCCTGGAAGCTCCTCTGGAAAGACATCTGGAAACTCATCCACTATCCTGGGCAACTGCACTGCTGCTACTGCCATCCGAAATACTGGAGGAGATGTCTCTACTGTGCCTCTGGAAAATGAAAACTCTGGCTCTCCGGGAATACTAAAGACAACTCTGCCAACATGGCAGTCTATCCTAGCATAATGGTTCCTCAACCAATCCATGCCTAGGACTACATCATAGTCTGTCATAGGGAATTCTATGAATCTAGCGGGGAACTCTCTACCGCTAACTACGATCCGACACGAGGAAAACACTCGATCTACTCCCACAAGACCATTACCAGTAAGTATATTGAGCCTCACTGATAATGGCTCGGGCTCCAATCCTATCCGTGTCGCGAATCGTGCAGACATGAATGAATGCGATGCACCAGAATCAAATAATACAGATGCTGGAAGGGTGTTGACGAGAATAGTACCTGCCACTACCTCACCTGGTGCAACTTCTTCTTCCATGGTCATCATCATAGCCTGACCCCTAGCTGCGGGTCCCCTCTGCTGGAAACCCCTCTGTCGATTCTGCGCAGGAGCCTGGGTGAACTGCTGCTGGTTCTGCTGCTGAAAGGCCTGGGCCTGGGGCGCCAATGGCCTCGGGTACTGCTGTTGCTGCTGCTGGATTAGAACTGGGGCTGGTCCCCTTACCGAAGAACTAGAAAGATTGGATGATGATGGACCTCCCCTATTCGGGCAGGTCCCTATCTGGTGGTCTGCTCCTCCACAAGCCAGGCACAATCCCTGTGCCCTACGACACTCTGCCACTACATGGCCCGGCTTCCCGCAATGAGAACATCCCACCGCGGAAGACTGCTTCTGCTTCTGCTGCTGCGGGTACGTCGGGGTCGAATGCTGAACCGACGTCACTGAGGCCACCCGCCTCGGAGTTCCAATGGTTATACCCCTAGCTGCCGGGGCTGGAGCTGAAGATTGGTGCATCTGGTTGTGGGACCGTTTCCTGCCTCCGGTCCTGTCCACAATTCTCCGGGAGGTATACTCATGCCTCCTTGCTGCCTTCAACACTGCATCGAACGTCTGGTGCTCGAACTGCTCCACAGCTAATAATATCTCTAAATGCAGCCCCTGCTGGAACCGCTGAGCCCTATCGAACTCGGTTGCCACCAAGGTGGGGGCGAACCTACTCAGCCTGGAAAACTCGGTCGCATAGCCATCGACCGTCCTGCCTCCTTGCTTCAAGTTGGTGAATCTGGTCTGCAGGTCGTACCGTGCCACCGCATCAAAGTACTTCGTCTGGAACCTCTCTCTGAACGTTGCCCAAGTGACTGGTGCTGCTAATCCCATGGCCTGAGCTGCCCACCAATCGCGAGCCAAGTCTAACAACTGTAGGCGTACCACCGCCACCTTCTCATTTTCAGGTGTCCTAGCTGCTTCTAGAACCACCTCGGTATCCTGAAGCCAAGCGTCCGCGGCAATCGCATCTTCACTGCCGTCGAAGAAGGGAGGGTTCAAGCGCTTGAAACTGTTCGCCGCCTGATTTCCTTGGGGACCTCCTCGGTTTAGTGCATCATGAACTTCCTGGTGCAAGGCGTCGCCTCGACGATCTTGGGATGCAAGCAGTTCCCTGATAAGCCCTACCAAAGGTCCCTCATCCTGTCTAGCTGGTTGAACGGGCGGAGCTTCCTGAACTAGAGGTTCTGAGCCTCCGGGAAGCATAACTCGGGAGGCTACTCCAGAGTGCTGAACTTGATCTTCCTGGCGCTGGGGTGCTTGTCGAGCTTCCTCTGGCTGGTTGGCAGGTCCGGGAGTAATGCCGCTGAAGAAGACGACATAGGGAATAATAAGGAAAGGACCAGGACCGATCAATGATACAAGCATGTGATCAGGTCAAGAATCTCGGGGATTTGAAGATACGAACAGAGATCAAGGGCGAATATTGATTGAGACATCTATTCGGTAAACCCTCACATTTCTTGATTGACAAGACCTGCATGGGCCACCACTTAAACCGTGTCACGCCCCAGATCCAGAATACTGGAGAGCGGGGGCAGACACAGCCAGCTACGTATATTGAAATAGAATACATCTCAACTACACGGTCACGGCTGTCTAGATATGAGGGTTTACTACAAGCCAGCAGTCTCTTAAGGTCAAGCCTATTGTCTCAATCTCAAGCAATTAACAGAGTTACAAGATATTAGAGCATCAAATATATATATATAAGGCGTCCCAAATATTACATATTGGATGATCATGAAGCTAGTCGTACAAAATGATAGGACTAGCAAGAGTTCAGTCATACATGATCAACCCTAGGATTTGTTAACCATGTTACAGTCCGTAGGCAGACAGTAAGTAAATGTGCATCGAGCTAACAGGTGCTCGTCGGCAAACGCCTCAAAGAATAAATTTACATATAAGTGGGTGAAACAAAAAGGGAAGACCCACTCTTGGCCCGGGTTCCGTCTAGTTGTCACCATTGGGCTGGAAGCTCGGTAGATCCTCGGGAGCTGCTCCGAAATCTGGCCACACAAAACCAGCTGGGTCAAACCCCAGAAAGAGCAAGTGCCACAAAGGAGGCCACAATTAAGAACCAAAGCCAGCATATCAGAACATAAAGAATAAAAGAAAGTGCAAGTAGTAAAGTTCACAGGGCGATAAACGACTAGGGACGTGGAACCATTCCGGGAGCCAGGTTACAATCCTTAAACCAAACAAGGACCGAGATTGTACCCCTTCGCCTGAATAGCTCAATGTCTCTACCCATTTATCGTTAGAGATAAGTAAAACAATCATGATCAAGAGTTCCAGGTGTAGGGGCTAGACAAAACTTAAACGGGGCTGGACACCATTCATTCACAATCGGCCAAGCAAGTACTACGGCTTACTACTTTAACTAACTAGGGTTATCACAAGCCTAATTACTAACAAGATGCAAGTGAGAAACTCCCAGTCCCAAGCCCTGCAGACCACCCAGTTATCCTTTCGCGGGTTGAGAGTTATAGGTGGGTACATTGCCCGGGAGACAAATGTACCCTTAGGTGACTTAGAGGGTGCAACACATGACAGTGTGCTGGAAATGTGCTCTACTCGTCGGCAAGCTACAAGTCCATTAAAGCGCCCAGATAACGAGATTGCCTGTGACTGGGAATTCTCCATGTTCTAGTTTGATCTAATCATTAGCATATTCCAATTTAGCGCGAGTCCCTGGCCGTGGTACCCAGGAAGTCACGTCCTAGACATGATGCAAGACAAGACAAGTGGATTGTACAAGCAAGCAAGCAGGAACACCCACGGTGTCAAGGCAAGTCAAGTCAAGTCATCAAGTCAAGTCAAGTCAGGAGTGCGCCGCCACGGCCACTATCAAGTTATCAAGATAATTCATGTCAGGGTACTTGTCAGGAGTGCGCCACGACGGGCCACTATCATGTCAGGTTGGGTCATGTCAGGAGTGCACCACTACGGGTCACTGTCCTGTTATGCTAGTTCATTGTCATACCAGGCCATGTACAATAGTCATTCCAAATATACAAGTAAAATCAAGTTCATGACAAAAGGCGTAAGGATATAAAATGGGCGTAAAATACCTGATACAATACCAATATATATAGGACTATAAAAGAGCCAAGACCAAGAAATAACAAATTCATCATAAACAAGTAGGTAGCACAAGGGGGTCAAGGGTTGGGCTGCGCAGGGTATAGACTGCGCATACAAGGCTGCGCAAGAGTTGTCTTGCGCAAGGGTTACATTGCGCAAGGGTTACATTGCGCAAGGTGAGCAGTACGCAAGCAATACGCAATGCACAGTACGCAAGACACTACGCAATGCACAGTACGCAGGCCAGCATACGCAGGGTGCCATACGCAAGCCACTACGCAATGCACAGTACGCAAGCCACTACGCAATGCACAGTACGCAGGCCAGCATACGCAGGGGCTACGCAAGCCACTACGCAAGCAATACGCAATGCACACTACGCAAGCAATACGCAGGCCAGCATACGCAGGGTGCCATACGCAGGGTGCAATACGCAGGGTGCCATACGCAGGGGACCCTAAGCAAGGGTTCTACGCAAGCAACACTACGCAGGAGCTCTACGCAGACCGTACGCAGGGTGCAATACGCAGAAGACCCTAAGCAAGGGTTCTACGCAAGCAACACTACGCAGGAGCTCTACGCAGAGGCCGTACGCGGGAGCCGCGTGGCCAACAAGAGGGAAAGGCTGTGTTCTTCTCCTACCTCTGTCCGAGAGGAAGAACACCCAACCCAAAAACTTCAATTCTTCATAACTTAGCCAAATCAAAACCAAATCTAGATTTTCAAAGTTCTAACTTGAATAAAATTGAATTCTCTTCCATATGGAAGCATCAAAAACCCATAAAATCCAACTAAAATAGATCAAAACCATGTAAATCCGAAAATAATTAAAACCTAGATCTAGAACAATGGAGACTCCAAATCACAAAATTCCAAGTTCTAATGTTGTTCTCCATGTCCTAATCTAGCTAATGAACAAAATAAAAGTGGTGCTTATTTAATGGCAAGATGCACTTGCCTATAGGTGTTGGTGGAGGAAGAAGAAGAAGAAGAAATTAATGGAGAAATTATGGAGGAGAGAGAAAGTAGGTGGGTTATAATGAGGGTGTTGTGGTGTAATGGAGGTGGTGTGTAGGCTATGGTGTTCCATCATGACAAACCAAACCAAACCAATTTCCAAAATAAAACCAAGCCATGGTCTAAAACCCATTTACAAGAATTCAAAATCCGCAAGTCGAGAATAATAAAATACGTGCCAAAACCCAAATACGAGCATAATACGAAATACGGAAAATGAGGGTGACAAAAACTCTCTTTCGAGTTTCGACGGAGGCTCTCTTTCTTCAGTCTGGAATGCATAAGTTTTCTCAAGAGGTTATTAGTGCAGGTTTCTGAGTCTGGTATCATGGAACTTCATCATAGATATAGTAAGTCTACAGCCTGGGCATGTTTATGATATTGCTCCTGTTAAGCTTCTGACATGAGTACTTATCCCAAAACATAGTTTGTGCCAAGCATATGAAATGTGACGAGAACTCGGCTGAACTCTATTATTGATAGTACAACTTTGGTTTCATGGACACAACTCATCAACTCTTGAATCGAGACTGAATGTTCTAGGAAATATTGACCAGTATAAATCCATCTTGCCGTGTGTTTTGCCATTTTATGAACTAAATGTCAACTACAGTGTGTTGATTATTCTGCAGCTAGCTTGGATTTGCATACAGGAAGGGAACATAATCGCGGGGCTGCGACTGCCCAACTAGTCATCAACAGAATTGCTGCGGTTGCATGCTTTCAGCTAGGTCTTTTGGCCAGGCTGTGCAAGATTTAAGAAAGGTGACCGTGATAATGTCCGGAGGTCTAGCCTGGAATAGTTTCTGGGTTGCCATGGCATTTTTATTTTGAAATCAGTCTTCCTGGAGGCAAAGCTCCTGTAAGGTGCATACCTCCAGTTTATGTATGAGCCTTGTGTGGAGAATTTCTTGTTGTATGTATTTTTTAGTAATCTTATTGGTTCGGATATTATCCGATATCCGATAAAATTATCGGTAACGGATATGGTAGCCAAAACGTATATCCGATCGGATATCGAATAGTTATCGGATATATCCGATAGTTAATGGTTCGGATATGGTATTGCCAATATCCGACCAATAAGCTACCATTGACAGGCCTAATGAGCAGTGGCCATTCTAGTGTTGGCTGCCTGCATCTGTAGATAAACTGGTTTGGGCCATCATCACCATGATAGGAAAGTTTCCAAATACTAATCTTGGTTAGTCAAATGTCAGATGAACCAATTATTAATACAGAAGATGGGAACTGCCGATGTCAGATGTCAGATGTCAGCAGAGCCGGCCTTAGTGTAATCTAGACAAGTTATTAGATTTGGACAATCTCTCTGATTAGTGCAACCTTCTATGTCCCTAAGTTTTCAGTTGGACCGACAATTTTTCATATTCATATTTTGAGTTAATACTGAAAAGACCCCTAACAAATTTTAATTAAAAAATTAAATTTATTATATATCAATAGTATTATATATTATGTTATTTATAACTGTAAGACCAGTTAGAAACATCAAAAGACAAGTCTCTCTTTCTCTCTCTTAATTAGCTTATTTGTTCCTACTAACTCCATTGGCAATTTGGCATCCTCTAACTAGAGATATGATTAGGCCGTGTAATTGGTCACCAAGAAAAGTAGATAACCCGTCAGTCATCATTCGTGTTTTTGTTTGTATTAATATAAAAATTGGTTTCATGGTTCACGAGCTAATTATTAATCTAATAAATAATAATAATAATTGGCCTCGCCATGCACGCCTTCACAGGTAGGTAACGATTGTTGGATTAATTAAGTTCACAGTACTACCAACTCTTGTGTCTCGAATTCAAGGTGCCACTTGGACAGGAATGGGTCTACCTGGATTCGATTTTGACCGAATTTGATCAGATCTGGACCGGATCGGGCTCATCTCAGATTTGGGGGCGGGCTCAGCCCAGATTCTGGATGTGTTAATTACAAGATAAAAAAATATGTAAAAAAAAAAAATTAATCTTACAGAATTATTTTACTTGAAAAAAAATTTGTGGGGTGTTGGATTGTTCTTATTTTCTATTTAAAAATAGTTTTTTTTTTTCCATGAGAATTGATACTTTCCTATGGGATGAGCTAGTTTTAGCTTCACTACAACTATAAAAACAAGTTCTTTTAACACTTTATTTTTTTTTGACTTGTTGGTTATCTTCTATTGCAGGTCGTACTTTACTTTAATTTTTTTCAATTCATCGTAGATTAACTTATATTTAATTCATCTTCAAGCTAAAACTTATTTTTCACAAAACACGCTATAATTATTGCAGCATGATATACACTGTTAATATCGCAGGTTAGCTTCCCTCTCTCCGTTCGCTACCAACTCATTCCAGTCCCCTGTCGTGAGCATCAGAGCCCGTGTCTCCTCCTGTCATCCTCGACACCGCCTACACCACGCCGACCCCCCCTAGGGGGCACTCTGATCCAGCTTTGCCCGTCGACGTGATAGCTTGACCGACCGATCGAGCAGCCCCGTCGAGTTTTTTGAACGTTGACCGTGACCAGCTCGCTAGATCGTGCGACCACCCGAACTCGGCCATCGACCCTAAATTCGGCGAAGCACCGACTGTCCCCTACTGCCATATTCCAGACCTAATGTACGAGAATGATTTTTTTTTAATCATCTTCATTTAATATTTTCTCAATCAACACCATCACCTCGTGTCAAAATTGCAGAATGGATGAAGAGACATACAACCATCTATTTCTTGATTGTACTATTGTCAGAGCTTTGTGGTTTACATCTCCTATTGGTTTAAGAGTTGAAGAGAGCTTTGCTATGTCTACAACCAATGCTTACAGCCTTCCTACAATTCGCCACGTGTTGGATTTCGATTGGAGGAGAGGAGTAAGCGGCGGAGTCGGGTGGAGCCCATGTAGTAGAGGGGTGTGTGGGGTGGTGGGATCCGGTGGGACCCATGTGTAAGGGATAGATGAGTGAGGTTGTAAGAAGGTTGTAAGAATTAATTTGGTAGTAAATTTAGCATTTTCCATAGGCATGCCATTAAAGAACTTTTTACTACTCAGTTTGCATCTCCTATTTGTTCTACTGATCCTTGAGTTTGAGTCATTTAATATTCTATTTGACTATTAGTCCACAAGTCCAAAGTTAAAATAGTGTCCGTTTGGATATGCTTTCTAAAAAAAAAAAAATTTGGAAACACTTTTCTGAAAGTAAGTTATAAAGTTATTTTCTGAGTATAGAAATTTTGAGTTTACGTTTGGTTACTTTTATTTGAAACTAATTTTAAAACACAAAAGTTTAAAAAAAAAAGTGTTTGGTAATTTTTTTTAGAAATTACAGTTGTCTACTGTTCGTGTCCAAGTCGAGGATCTCTTTCTCGTGTCTGCTACTCGTGTCCCTGAGTCCATCTCTGCTACAGTTGTCCAATGCTCGTGTCCCAGAGTCCCACCACCGCCCCCGTTTGTGCTACCAACGAGCTCGACCTTCGAGCTTCGACGACAAACTCATAGCCGACCATCGCCTCCAGGGGCGGATCCAGCCATAAGGTGGGGTGGGCTGGAGCCCACCCCAAATATTTTTAATTTAACTCTTTTTTTCTTCATATTTTTTGAATTTTTAATTTATTTTATGTGTTAGCTCATCCTAATTCATTGTAGTCCATTCCTGTTTTAGGTTCTGGATCCGCCCCTGATCGCCTCCGCCGCCGCCGAGCTCGTAGTCGTCCCTCTCCTCCGCCGAACTCGTAGCCGACCTTCGAGCTTCGACGACGAGCTGACCTTCGAGCTTCGATGACGAGAGGAAGGGAGAGGGAGCGGAGAGGCTGCCGACCTTCGAGCTTCGACGATGAGCTCGTAGCCGTCCCTCTCTGCCTCCGCCGTCGAACTCGTAGCCGTCCCTCTCCGCCTCCGCCGACGACGAACTCGTAGCTGTCCCTCTCCTCCACCGCCGACGAGCTCGTAGCCGACCTTAGAGCTTCGACGACGAGAGGAAAGGGGAGGGTGCGGAGAGGCGGCCGACCTTCGGGCTTCGACGACGAGCTCGTAGCCGTCCCTCTTCTCCGCCGCCGACGAGCTTGAAGCGGCCGATCGAGCGTAGTCCTCCGCCGCCGTCCCTTCGAAGCCCTCCCCCAAAGTATGCCGGGTGAGGGAGAGAGGAGAGGAAGTGTGAAAAAGAAAATTGTGAGAAGTGGAGAGAGAATCGAAGACGGGGGGAGGGGGGGGGGGAGGGGGGGGGGGGGGGGCAAACACTACAACGGTACATAAATTGTGCTGATAAAAGAGCTTTTGGTTCATCTCTGAAGACGAAGTTGTAACACTACTTTTTTCAGAAATTTTTTTTTTGAGTGTAAATGTGGGCCACTCAACCAAACACAATTTTTTGTTGTTGTAATGTTTAAACTCAGAAAATTGAGTTTAAACTTGCAACCAAACGTTAACTTTTGGTCCTTATCAATTCTTGTCCCAAAACGGTGTTTTGAGTTCCATTTTCCGAAACTAAATTCCGATCATGGGCCTATTATGGATTGTTGGTCGTCTTGGTCGAACATTGGAATTTGGATCGGACTTCGATCTTCTTCGTGGATCTTGAATTCTATCATATGCTCATAGGCATGCATGAATTATGGATTATGATTAGCAGCCAGTTGATACCTATTTTGTATCGACGCGTTCGTGATTGATACGTCGACTAAAATACTATTTTCAAGCAAGTACATACACTTGTTGCTTACATTTTCGTATAGTTACTATGATACATGTTTAGATAGTTGTTGCATGATCTTGACACGACTTTTCCATGAGTGAGCTAGATTTATGGATTCATACCTAGACTTTAATAATCGTGATTTATCGTCATTCTTACTTGTAATGTTATCATGATCCATGAGTATTAGTCGGACAAGAAAGTAACTTAGTAGACGTGTTTTAATTTAGATTACCAAATCTATTTTATTTTTTTAATTTTGAGTTTGAGAATCTGAAGATAGAAGAAAATGGATTGGGTTTTATATCCCTTCTTGCTCATACAAACATATCCGAGTTTAATGAAAGAACATGAAGTAGCACATATTAAAGAACATGAAGTGAAGTGACAAAACTCATATGAAAAATAATAACACTAACGCTATGTGAATTAGCCAGTATAATTACGGTTACGGAACACGGAACCGAACGAAAGAAAATTGCATGTCAAGTTTGATAGCGAGCAAGGAACCTTGCACCATCCATATTTATTCAAACATTTCTTGTAGTACAAAAGCTTAATTTACTTATATTGTCGGTGGTGTTTGTGCTTGAACTGCACTCTTCTTCTCCATCAGCTCCTCAATCAGATTGCTCATGTCCTTGTACGAGGACCCTCCCTTCCCCACCGCCCGCCGTGCCGTCTCTCCGAGCTCCCTCGCCCGTCTCTCCTCCTTCCTGAGCCTCTTCGCCGCTGCCCATCACTTCCTCCGCCGCATTCTTTATGGTTTCAGCTTCCACTAGTCCCCTCTCTTCCGGATACGCAGTGTACTCCTTCATCCCGACCGACACTCCGATCCCCAGCACGTCCACGACCAGCCTCTCATTGTAGAATTGCTCGGCAAACAGGGGCCACGTCACCAACGGGAGGCCCGCGCTCACCGCCTCGAGGATCGAGTTCCATCCGCAGTGCGTCATGAACCCTCTGACCGACGCATGGTTCAGTATCAGCATCTGCGGAGCCCATCCTCTTATGATCAGGCCCCGTCCTCGGACCCTCTCTTCGAACCCCCCTTCGGGAACCCACCTGTCGCTCCTCACTACCCAGACGAACGGATGGCTCGACGCCTCGAGGCCTAGAGCCATCTCGCGGAGCTGAGCGGCGGTGAAGTCGCTCACGCTTCCGAAACATACGTACAGAACCGAACCGGCGCTCTTGCTGTCGAGCCACTTCAAGCAGTCGTCGCGGCCGACGGCATCTTCGTATCCCCGCGCGGACTCATCAGCGTTTGTGTCGCTGTTGCACAGTGCTACGGGCCCTATATGCCATGCCCTCCTCCCGACCACCTCCCTGTAGTGCCGCGCGTAGTCCGGCTCCAGCTCGTAGAAGCTGTTCACCACCACGCCGTAGCTCTTCGAGTCGGACACTCTAAACTGAGCGAAGAATTCTTCCAACTCGACCCCAGGCAACTGTGACCTGAGCATTTCGATGCGATGGGGAAGGCCAGGGATGACCAGAGCCTCCGCGTCCGCGGGGAGGCTCTCGAGTGGCCTGTAGCGGAGTACGCTGTCGTTCAAGCAGAGGGAGAAGAAGCTGGTGCCATGGAAGACGAGCCTCGGTATGCCGAGCTCAGCCGCAGCATCGTAGGTCCATGGGAAGAACGCGTCGGTCACGACGCAGTCGGGGAGGAGCTCTCTCAGGACCCAGTCGAACTGTTCGCGAAGCCGGGGTACCACATCGAAGAACTTGAAGAACAAGTCCAGGGAGGGGATGGACGAGACGTTCTCGCACCCTTCGGGCAGGCCGGTGCCCGAAGGGAAGGGGATGAGCCGGAGGCTGATCATTGGGTAGCCGGAGCCGTTGGCCCGCGCGATGAACGGCTGCACGAGGGGCGCGTTCGCGGGGGTGGTGAGGATGGTGGCCTTGACGCCGCGCACGGCGAAGAGCTTGGCCATGTCGAGCGTCGGGAGGATGTGGCCTTGGCCCATGAAGGGGAAGAAGAGCATGCTGAGGCTACCACTGTGGCGTTCTGAAGACATGGCTACTAAGCAAGTCTTTCTAGCAAGAAATGATGTATGTTCAAGTAGAATAATGCTTAGTTCATGCCCACATATATAGGAGCTTAAAAGAAAATTTGGTGACATGAGCAGTGGCCAATTAGTGTTGGCTACGTCTGTATCTCTCAGAGAAAATATTAAGGGCAACACTCAAATGTCACATGAAGAGCAGATGAAGCAACTATTAATCTTGGTTAGTCATGAGGATTTAGTTGAGAAAATACTAGGGGCAACACTCAAATGTCAGATGAACAGATGAACCAATTATTAATCTTGGTTAGTCATGAGATTTACTTGAGAAAATACTAGGGGCAACACTCAAATGTCAGATGAACAGATGAACCAAGGGGCAACACTAGATGAACCAATTATTAATCTTGGTTAGTCATGAGGGCAACACTCAAATGTCAGATGAACAGATGAACCAATTATTAATGCAGAGACAGGAACTGCCGATGTCAGATGTAGGAAACGTGATGTGATTCAAACGAGTTGCACATGGCGTGTGTGATATTCGAATGAGTTCATACGTCTTAAAAGAGAATTTTCATATAAGATTTGAATCAATTTCAATTAGCTATATCTTACGATCTCTGTTGGGAACGAAGCGCGAAAATCGTTCTTTCAAACCAGAAAGTCCTGCGAGAAAATCGAACAAAAGTTCACAAACCAAAAAATACCAAACACAATCGCAGACACAAAAATTTTTAACGTGGAAAATTCCTGCGAAAAAAACTACGGGACGATCAGAGTCCAACCCTGAAGAACCTCCACTAATAGAATAAAGAGAATACACCATATACAAGCTCCTTCCGATCCAACACGGATCACCACAACTCACTTGAAAAAGAAAAAAAATTTATTGCGGACTTCGAAGAACAAGAGATGCCAAAAAATTATTCGAAGCAATCTCTCCTTCACAATAGTCCCTAATCCTCTCTCTCTCAAAGATTGTAAGCACTCTTGTTTTGAGATGAGTTTTCAACTAGCTACTATATGAAGGGTCCAATCATAAATATATAATCAAAGTAAATATGAAAATCCAATCATATTTTCTTACCATATATATTCCAAAATAGGATCCATGCACTCCTCGAGCTTCTCCGACACACGGATGGCGCTCGTCGCTCTCCGGGGTATTCTCCACATAGGTTGGGAACCCCACCCACTCCAACAAATCTCCCCTTCATAACTAGGTGGAGGAACTCGTCATCCCGACGATCCGCCTGCAGTACTCAAACTTCCCCTTGGTAGAACCTTCGTGAGCATGTCCGCTCCATTGTCATCAGTATGGACCTTCTCAAGCATCGCGCGCGTCCTTCTTCTCAACCACATCCCGTATCCAATGATACAGAGTCTCGATGTGC
This sequence comes from Iris pallida, assembly GCA_029216955.1. Taxonomy (NCBI): domain Eukaryota; kingdom Viridiplantae; phylum Streptophyta; class Magnoliopsida; order Asparagales; family Iridaceae; genus Iris; species Iris pallida. Next base: position 18,780,207 of record JANAVB010010600.1, read on the forward strand.
TTGGACCGTCTATGAAAGGTCTGATTCTTCACAAGGTGAATAGCACTCTGACTGTCGCAAAGCAAAGTATACTGCTCTTGCTTCAGCCCCATTTTCTACAACAGCTTTTTCATCCACAGCAACTCCTTGCAAGCCTCCATCGCCGTAATGTACTATGCATCTGTCGTCGACAAGGCAACACACTTCTGCAACCGCGACTGCCACGATACCGCTCCCCCAGCAAATATCATCACATAGCCTGAAGTCGAACGCCTCGTGTCTACATCTCCAGCCATATCAGCGTCGGTATACCCAACCAGCTGCTAACTGTGCCAACTGCATGAGCGATGTCTGGCCTCGTACACACCATAGCATACATAAGGCTTCCCACAGCTGAGGCATATGGAACCCGCTCCATATCTTCTTTTTCGTCCTCGGTAGATGGACACTGCTCCTCAGTGAACTTAAAGTGAGCCGCAAGGGGGCAACTCACTTTCTTCGACCCGTCCATCTCGAAACGCTGAAGTATCCAGTGAATGTACTTCTTTTGGGACAAGTGTAGCAACTTGGACTCTCTCTCGGCTGATCTCCATCCCAAGAATAGTCTTTGCTGCACCCAAATCCTTCATAGAGAAGGTCGTGCCCAGTTGGGACTTCAACTCCGCTATTCTAGTGGCACTCCGACCCACTCACAAATACACAGCGATCCGACGTCGTCCGTATATAGCCATGCTCCCTCAAACGACTCGAACTTCCTGTAGCACTATCGGAGCCTGCTTCAGATCATACAAGTTCTTCCTCAACCGGCAGAAAATGTGACTTGCCCTTCTCACAGAATCCCTCTGGCTGTCATGTATAACTCCTCCTCAAGGTCACCGTTGTCACGTCCCGATTCGTAGAGTCATTTATTCACATATTTTATCTCTTGGAATCGATCGTCCTCGCTTGGGCATGATGCCGTACAAGTCTGGTATTGCACTTATACAAGGCAAAGATGGTACATAATCGATTATCTTCAAATAGGAACACATCGCAGCGACAGAAGCAGACAAATTAAAGTTAATAAGGACAATCTTTCTTATTGAATAGAAATATATCAGTTTCTTTATAGCAGCAGAGATAAAAGGATAACTTGAAGTCTCATAGAGATATACAAAATTTATTCTCTTATTGATAATTGAAGAAGAGTACAAGACTTGTATTGAAGTACAGTGCTTACAACACATCATTTTTATTGAAAGCCAACTGAACAATGCTATACAGCTTACATTTGATACTTGGATACATTGGATTACAACTCGATATACCAACTTGGCTTACAACTCACTGGTACAACTGATTATAATGTTCCATACATTATGCCCTTTATAAACAGAAAAAATTATCTTGAACAAGGAGAGCTTCTGTATGCCCAACAAATCTTCGATGATGCGGGACCAATCAAGCCAATCTTCGTGTGTAGAATATCCCAAGCACGAGCACCTGCCCACAAAACGTGGGTCAGCACATCATCTATGTACTGGCGAGCAGAATCCAACCCACTCGCCTAAACCAACATTAACTGGTCGATTTTAGCAAGCATTTAATAGAATAATCTTTCTACTTGGGGCCTAGCATCAGTTTACAGTTCATAGACAATAATCATAGTGAAGCATGTAAATATATTCTTAGCAATATTCATGTGGACATATCATTTAGCATTCTTGGTGTTATCATGCAAAGGCATCATTGAGGCATACTAGGTATTATCATGAAAAGGCATCATTGAGGCATCGTTAACATTAACATCTTAAACATGTTATGACAATTCTCACTTCAAGCATCACTTAGCATGTATGTCTTGTTTGAGCAACGATTATCGCAAGGCATCTTTCTAGCATACTGAATTTAACATGTTAAGCAGGTTCTCATATTGAAAGACTATGCATAGCATCATTTACTTGGCACGTTAAGCACGCAAGTTAAACCAACACATATATTGAGTATATCACATTTAAGTAATTTTTTACCGATAGCCAACTCCCTTGTACCTGCATAAAAATACAGGATAATATGATATACTTACTCTGTCTGCACAAAACATTCGTTAGCATGCATCCTGACTACATGGTCGTTGGTAAAACTGCATCATAAAGGACTTTCCAACGGGTATTACGAGGCACCATTCCAGGATAGGTTGTAAGCCTAGCCGAATGTCCCGTAATACCTCGTGCCACCATAGCACGACCAATGTTTCCTCCCGGGTCGAATCGGTCCCGGTGCCCTAGGTACCGTTCGAGAAAACTTACTCAGACTTGTACAAGTACGTCCATGACCATGCGAATGCGTGTCGACTCGATAACACAAATGCATGGTAAAGCAACTGAAAGTAAGCAGAGCCAACAGTTCAACATCTCATCTCAATTTTGAGCCGTGTTCAACGACTAATCATTACCATCATTCTATTTGGTGATCTCCCTGATCCCAAGCCCCATCATTCTCCATTCATTGATGTCATCCCAGTTTTTAGGAACAGGGGTATTTTGTTATTTTATTTTTGAATATTTTTGAAATTTATTTTATTATTTATGATATTGTTTTGGGGTTATTTGAGTCGGGTTCGAATTTCAGCTCATTCCGACTTGTATCGGGGACCGGGGTAGCTTAGACTCTGATCGGGACCCAACTGGAATCGACCAACTTGTCATGACAAAACCCAGATATTTATATTTGACTAATCCCATTTGATTTTAGTGGGATTAGGGATTAGAATTAGATTTAGAACTTAAAATTTGGAGTTTTCAAGTTACCATTTTGACCCCAACTCAAAACCACTCATTTCTTTGACTTGGAGGGCATTTTGGTAAATTACCAAATGCCCCCAACCATCTAAAATATGGCCGGCCAGCAGCAACACTCCCTCTCTTCTTCCCATTTCAAGAAAAACTCTCTCTCTTCTCCTTTCTCTCATTCTACAAAGACCCCTTTCTTTTCCCTTTGGATTTTAAGCTCCAAAGTAAGTCAAATCTCTTCTAATTCTCTTCCATACTCTAGATCTCTCTCTAATCTTGGTGCTAACCCTTGTTTATCTCTTATTTGTAATTTTTATCTAGGTAGAACCTAGCATGGAGGGGTTGGAAGCTTAGATTTGGCTCTTGCCCCAAAAAGAACCAATTTTAGGGCTTTTTCTTGGGATTCCAACTCCCAAGAGGTAAATCCTAACTCTAACTCTTGTAATTGCTCCTAATTAATATTATTTGCATATAGAGGATACTCGAGACGTAGGACAACCCATTAGAAGAGGTTTGGAACCCATTGGACTCAATTCGGGACTTTCGGGCTAGGTTTAGTGCCAATTTTGGGAAAAACCCTAAATTGACATATTTGGGTGTTACCCCTAGCCTAATTAGACCTAATTAGGTTAGTTTGGGTGAGATGAGGCTAGGTACGTGTCCATATTTGGATAAGTGGGGTCGTTTTGCGAGAAATCATAAAAATAGGCTTTTTCGGGGTTTTCGGGTTCCAACACACGGGTGACTTTTTGTACCGACACTAGAATTGACAAGCTAGTACTTAGAATAGGTTCTAATCGTTATTTAGAACTCGTGGGTAGAGTTTGGGTTGAATCCGGATAGGTTTGGTGTCCGTATCACGCGGTATCGCGAATCGGACACCCCGGAGTCGCTAGAATGGCCATTTGGCCATTCGGGTGTCACGCCCCAGAACCAGAATACTGGAGAGCGGGGGAATGACTCAGCCAGCTACGTATTACGGGTAGATGAATACCGTATAATACGATCAATGCTGTCTAAAGACGAGGGGGTGCATACTACATGAAAGTCTCACTATGGTCACTTCACATCTATTGTCTCAATCATTCGAACAAGAAAACAGAAATAGAGAACATGTAAGAATAAGCAGTAAGGCGTCCCAAACGCTCAGTCAAAATGTTCTTGAGATCTGGCTTTACAAAACATAGCCAGATGATATAGCAAGGTGTACACAATTGTTATCAGCTGTAGTCTGACTTAATTACAATTATGCAAAAGTAAGCACAAGACAATCCGACTAACATGTCGGTGCCAAACGGCTACGGTATAAAGTAAATAACAAAATGAGTGGTGAAGTAAGGGACCCACTCGAGTCCTCCTGCGATCATCCCTCTAGTGTTGACCATCTTGGAGGCGGAAGTAAGCTGGATCCTCGAGAACCGGCTCTAAATCTGGCCATGCAAAACCAGAGAGGTTAGACCTCTAATAGCAAGTACCACAAGGAAGCACGATATGAGAGAATTAAAACCAGTAATAAGAGAATATAATAATAGATCTCTGCTTGCGACTAGGATTCACATCACATCACGACACTTCGAACCAACCTCCCAACCAAACAAGGACAGAAGTTGGCCCGTCATGTCCTGACATTCTGATCATCCCAGTTAGACAACAGAGTAGGTACAGTACACAAACAAATCATTTGTACGGCCAATCAAATCCTACGGCTTGCTATTGTGAGTCCCAAGTTATCCTGGAATTATGCAATTAGGAATTCCTCAGTTCTTACTATGTGCGAGCAAGGCTAGTCTATCCAGTCAATCAGGTGCGCCAAGCATGAATTAGACGAGTCCTAGCAGGACGCCCGTCATATATACAATATACAATAATAATAAAAGCAGGTACTGTTCCCTGCCCGTGTGGCAGATTTACAGTATCTGTGGGAACCAGCCGGCCTGGCGGGCACTACTAGTCCCGGGAGGGCTGCCATGTAAGAACTCGGGAATCCATTCTCTCCATGCCATCATTATTTATTTTACTTAATAGTCCCTACGTTGAGTGAAATCCCATGCCGTGGATCATGATCATTCAAATGAGTACTTTCGTACGGGGTACGATATGCGCAACTCTACAACGATACCAGTGCGGCTAGGTTGTAGGTTTTACATAGCGTAATGCAACAATCAAATCTAACCACGGGATAATCATGCCTTGACCATCAAGTACACATGCTACTTTTGTAGAAAAATAAATAAATAAATAAATAGATTGAAGCTTGCATGTGCCTGTATGTCAATATTCGGGATCGGCTAATCGAGTACAATAGTTTATTACATGAACGTGTCTCATTCATTCATTTCAATAAGACGACTAGCCAGTCTCTTAGTTCCAACTAGGAACGCATGATCAATTTAGTCAAGATAACCATCGTTATTAATGGTGACAAGGCATGAAAGTCAATTAGCATTAAACATGGTCGAGTCCATAATTAGTACAAAATAGTTGGTAACATATTCTTGAAGCCAAGGAAAAGATCTACAAATTCATGTTAGGAGTTGGAAGAAATTCTAGCCACAATTCAGTCAAAATAGAACATATGATAGTCAGAAACAACCAAAATAGGCATATTCTGCGACATGATATGCGCCTACTGCGACATGCGCCTCATGCGGCTCAACTGCGACATGATATGCGCCTACCGCGACGTGCGCCTCATGTGGCTCAACTGCGACATGATGTACGCCTACCGCGACATGCGCCTCATGCGGCTCAACTGCGACATGATATGCGCCTACTGCGACATGCGCCTCAATGCGGCTCATGCGCGACATGATATGCGCCTACTGCGACATGCGCCTCATGTGGCTCAACTGCGACATGATGCGCCTACCGCGACATGCGCCTCATGCGGCTCAACTGCGACATGATATGCGCCTACTGCGACATGCGCCTCAATGCGGCTCATTCGCGACATGATATGCGCCTACTGCGACATGCGCCTTAATGCGGCTCATTCGCGACATGATATGCGCCTACTGCGACATGCGCCTTAATGCGGCTCATTCGCGACATGATATGCGCCTACTGCGACATGCGCCTTAATGCGGCTCATTCGCGACATGATATGCGCCTACTGCGACATGCACTTCATTGCAACATGCGTTCTGCGACATGCGCCTTCTGCGACATGCGGTGCGCCTTCCGCGACATGCGGTGCGTGCTGCAGATGAATATATATGAACGAACCCAAAATTCTTTTTGCCATAACTTCCACAAAATAAATCGAAATCTAACTTTTCAAAAGCCAAACTTTAGTAGAATCAAATTCTCTACAACATGGAACCACTTAATTTCGAAATCAACAATGTTTGATAGATCAAAACCCTAAATTCATATGAAGACCAAAACCATGAAAACCAAAACTTAAAACTTAGATCTACACCCAACCATCCATGGAAATCAAGAACTTCAAGACCTAAACTTGTAGAGGAAGAGAAGATGAACAACATAGACCAAAAATAAATGGGGATGCATGAAATCCCTCATGGTGTGCAAGATGTACTTGCCTCTCTCTAATAGCTAGGGTTTTGGTGGAGGAAGAAAGAAAATGAGAGTTATGAGGAGAGAGAATAGAAGAGGGATTTAAATAGCAAGTCATGTTAATCTCCCACCATCCATTCCTTCCTACACAATCTAGACCATCCATGCTTATCATGTTGAACCAAGTTAAACCAAGTTGGTTCAACATGAGCAAAATAAACCAATAGCTAGGTAAAGGCAGAAACAAATTACAGAAAATAATTAGCATAAAATTAAAGAAATTAGACACGGAATAAATGCGTGATAAATATTAAATAAATGCAATATATAGGGGTTGGCTTAAGAAAACCCTAAGCCCTAAACATGCTCTAACCATGTGACTAATGACAGTTAATTGTTACGTGATACAACTAATTAAATTAATTAAATAAAATCCTAACCACAACACGGTTCAGAAATCCTATCATCGAAACAGTGAACCACGCCTACAACCAGACAAGGACAAGGGGTGGCACACTAATCCGCGACGAGATACTGTTCCATGCCATGGCCAGTTACAAATACAGGATAAATGCAATAAAGATACAGGTGCCAGATACCATATACATGAAAAATCAAAAATTTACGTATTCCGGGAATGGGGAGTGACATCTCTACCCTCCTTAGAAAAATTCCGTCCTCGGAATTTCAATAAGGCTAGTCGAGCGCGCTCTCAGATCACGAAATACACTCATGTCATATAACAATCATGATTATCAAACAACACATGGCATACGAACAGATTACGAAAGAAAGAGCAATTAAGTAAGAGCGCAAACAATAATCATACCCTAAAGGGAAATGATCGGAGACATACGAATAAAATATGCCTCTCAAGTCAGGTAGGAATTCGTCCTCGAGGTCCTACACCGACACCCAAAGTGGACAAGGGTCAATGCTTGAGATAAGTCGGTACCAATGACTAAATCAAGAACGAGACTCTGTCCAGGACGTACTCTCGTAATCAAGACACATGATGAATTTCACGTATCACATGATACGAGAGCAGATGAGTGAGACGAAAAGTTGCCTTCACTCTTCGAATATAAAACTCAAAGAATTATAATAAATAATAATTAATACTCAAACTTACTCAAAACCTGACCGCCTTCAGCCAATCTTTGCTATAATACTCCAAATCCTTCTTGCCTTTGTCCCTGCCTTCCCTCCCTGCTGCCCAACCTGATGCTGTGCTTGTCGGTACATCTGAGCTTGCGTCGGTAATGGGTGCTGGGCTAGTGGCCTCACTGCTAGTGCCGGCCCTTGATACGGTGCTACCTCTGGAGCTGGCAACGCCGGAAACCGTTGAGCTAGCCCTCCTGGCCTCTGTATCATAGGACAATTGGCAATCCTATGGTCTGGACTGCCACACCTCAGCATAATCCATTAGCTGAACGATACACATCCCTAGTGTGCCCTCCCTTACCACAGTAAGTGCAGCCCGCTGGGGTTGCTGGTTCTTCCTCGGTTGTTGTTGCTGCTGCTGCCTGGGTAGTGCTGGTGCTCGTATCGCCACATCGTGGATACGAATGCCAGGGGATGGTGCTGTTGCTCGGGGCGCTGCTGCCCCTCCTCCTTCTATCTGACCGTGAGATCTCTTCTGACCTCCAGTCCTTGCCGCAAGCCTCTGAATGGTGATCTCATGCCTTCGAGTCGCCGTCAATACTTCATCAAAAGTCTGGTAGTTGTGCCCCTCTATCAACTGCAAGAGCTCAAGATGAAACCCTTGCTGGAACCTCATCGCCCTCTGGCGCTCCGTTGCTACCATCTCTGGGGCAAACCTGCTCAATCTGCAGAACTCCGCTGCGTACGCATCTACAGTCTTGCCAGCCTGTCTGAGGTTGATAAATTTCTGTTGTAGCTCAAACTGCGCCACAACTCCATAATACTTCGTCTTGAACCTTGCAGTAAAATCGTCCCAAGCAACGGGACGTCTGATACCTACTTCCTCTGATTCCCACCAATCACGTGCGAGATCCTGAAGTAACAACTTCACCTGATCTACACGTTCTTCTGCCGGCACCTTAGCTGCTATTAGAATAGCCTCAATATCCTTGAGCCATGCATCTGCTGAAATAGCATCCTCCGTGCCCTCGAAACGGCGGGGGTTGTACTTGCAAAACCTGGCCGATGCTCCTGAATCAGTCCTCATTCCTCTTTCCAGAGCCGTCTGCAATCCTTGGTTGAGCAACACATTCTGCTCTTGTAGCTGAGTGTGCATGCGCTGCTGGGCCAACATCTGATGTTGCTGAGCAGCCATCATTCCTCTCATGATCTCCAGAAGGGCTGGTGTATCCACTTCCATAGGGGTAGGTGGAACTACAGGTGGTGTTGGAACCTCCGGATACTGCGGTCCAACTGCTGGTTCTACTATCGCCTCTTCTTGGATAGTCTCCTGAGGTGAGACTGGCCCTTGTTGCTGACCAACCTGGTCATGTTGCCCATGTTGCCCTTGTTGTTGCTGTCCAATCCTGACAGATGCAGACGAGGTGCCCCTAAGAAAAGGGACAAGAGAACAATCAAACAACCGGACATGAAGGATCAATGAAGTCAAAGGATACCGGAATGTCAAGCAAGGGTTGAGAATAACGAATCAGGAGATCAAGGAGAAACATGTGTGATTGAGACATCCTATAAATAAGCACCCCACAAGTCTGAAATCAGACCTGCATGGGCCACCACTAAAACCTTGTCACGCCAGAACCAGAATACTGGAGAGCGGGGGAATGACTCAGCCAGCTACGTATTACGGGTAGATGAATACCGTATAATACGATCAATGCTGTCTAAAGACGAGGGGGTGCATACTACATGAAAGTCTCACTATGGTCACTTCACATCTATTGTCTCAATCATTCGAACAAGAAAACAGAAATAGAGAACATGTAAGAATAAGCAGTAAGGCGTCCCAAACGCTCAGTCAAAATGTTCTTGAGATCTGGCTTTACAAAACATAGCCAGATGATATAGCAAGGTGTACACAATTGTTATCAGCTGCAGTATGACTTAATTACAATTATGCAAAAGTAAGTACAAGACAATCCGACTAACATGTCGGTGCCAAACGGCTACGGTATAAAGTAAATAACAAAACGAGTGGTGAAGTAAGGGACCCACTCGAGTCCTCCTGCGATCATCCCTCTAGTGTTGACCATCTTGGAGGCGGAAGTAAGCTGGATCCTCGAGAACCGGCTCTAAATCTGGCCATGCAAAACCAGAGAGGTTAGACCTCTAATAGCAAGTACCACAAGGAAGCACGATATGAGGAATTAAAACCAGTAATAAGAGAATATAATAATAGATCTCTGCTTGCTACTAGGATTCATATCACATCACGACACTTCGAACCAACCTCCCAACCAAACAAGGACAGAAGTTGGCCCGTCATGTCCTGACATTCTGATCATCCCAGTTAGACAACAGAGTAGGTACAGTACACAAACAAATCATCTTGTACGGCCAATCAAATCCTACGGCTTGCTATTGTGAGTCCCAAGTTATCTGGAATTATGCAATTAGGAATTCCTCAGTTCTTACTATGTGCGAGCAAGGCTAGTCTATCCAGTCAATCAGGTGCGCCAAGCATGAATTAGACGAGTCCTAGCAGGACGCCCGTCATATATATACAATATACAATAATAATAAAAGCAGGTACTGTTCCCTGCCCGTGTGGCAGATTTACAGTATCTGTGGGAACCAGCCGGCCTGGCGGGCACTACTAGTCCCGGGAGGGCTGCCATGTAAGAACTCGGGAATCCATTCTCTCCATGCCATCATTATTTTATTTTACTTAATAGTCCCTACGTTGAGTGAAATCCCATGCCGTGGATCATGATCATTCAAATGAGTACTTTCGTACGGGGTACGATATGCGCAACTCTACAACGATACCAGTGCGGCTAGGTTGTAGGTTTTACATAGCGTAATGCAACAATCAAATCTAACCACGGGATAATCATGCCTTGACCATCAAGTACACATGCTACTTTGTAGAAAAATAAATAAATAAATAAATAGATTGAAGCTTGCATGTGCCTGTATGTCAATATTCGGGATCGGCTAATCGAGTACAATAGTTTATTACATGAACGTGTCTCATTCATTCATTTCAATAAGACGACTAGCCAGTCTCTTAGTTCCAACTAGGAACGCATGATCAATTTAGTCAAGATAACCATCGTTATTAATGGTGACAAGGCATGAAAGTCAATTAGCATTAAACATGGTCGAGTCCATAATTAGTACAAAATAGTTGGTAACATATTCTTGAAGCCAAGGAAAAGATCTACAAATTCATGTTAGGAGTTGGAAGAAATTCTAGCCACAATTCAGTCAAAATAGAACATATGATAGTCAGAAACAACCAAAATAGGCATATTCTGCGAATGATATGCGCTACTGCGACATGCGCCTCATGCGGCTCAACTGCGACATGATATGCGCCTACCACGACGCGCCTCATGTGGCTCAACTGCGACATGATGTACGCCTACCGCGACATGCGCCTCATGCGGCTCAACTGCGACATGATATGCGCCTACTGCGACATGCGCCAATGCGGCTCATGCGCGACATGATATGCGCCTACTGCGACATGCGCCTCATGGCTCAACTGCGACATGATGTACGCCTACGCGACATGCGCCTCATGCGGCTCAACTGCGACATGATATGCGCCTACTGTGACATGCGCCTCAATGCGGCTCTGCGCGACATGATATGCGCCTACTGCGACATGCGCCTTAATGCGGCTCATTCGCGACATGATATGCGCCTACTGCGACATGCGCCTTAATGCGGCTCATTCGCGACATGATATGCGCCTACTGCGACATGCGCCTTAATGCGGCTCATTCGCGACATGATATGCGCCTACTGCGACATGCGCCTTAATGCGGCTCATTCGCGACATGATATGCGCCTACTGCGACATGCGCCTCAATGCGGCTCATGCGCGACATGATATGCGCCTACTGCGACATGCGCCTTAATGCGGCTCATTCGTAATGCGGCTCATTCGCGACATGATATGCGCCTACTGCGACATGCACTTCATTGCAACATGCGCCTTCTGCGACATGCGCCTTCTGCGACATGCGGTGCGCCTTCCGCGACATGCGGTGCGTGCTGCAGATGAATATATATGAACGAACCCAAAATTCTTTTTGCCATAACTTCCACAAAATAAATCGAAATCTAACTTTTCAAAAGCCAAACTTTAGTAGAATCAAATTCTCTACAACATGGAACCACTTAATTTCGAAATCAACAATGTTTGATAGATCAAAACCCTAAATTCATATGAAGACCAAAACCATGAAAACCAAAACTTAAAACTTAGATCTACACCCAACCATCCATGGAAATCAAGAACTTCAAGACCTAAACTTGTAGAGGAAGAGAAGATGAACAACATAGACCAAAAATAAATGGGGATGCATGAAAACCCTCATGGTGTGCAAGATGTACTTGCCTCTCTCTAATAGCTAGGGTTTGGTGGAGGAAGAAAGAAAATGAGAGTTATGAGGAGAGAGAATAGAAGAGGGATTTAAATAGCAAGTCATGTTAATCTCCCACCATCCATTCCTTCCTACACAATCTAGACCATCCATGCTTATCATGTTGAACCAAGTTAAACCAAGTTGGTTCAACATGAGCAAAATAAACCAATAGCTAGGTAAAGACAGAAACAAATTACAGAAAAATAATTAGCATAAAATTAAAGAAATTAGACACGGAATAAATGCGTGATAAATATTAAATAAATGCAATATATATAGGGGTTGGCTTAAAAAAACCCTAAGCCCTAACATCTCTAACCATGTGACTAATGACATGTTAATTGTTACGTGATACAACTAATTAAATTAATTAAATAAAATCCTAACCACAACACGGTTCAGAAATCCTATCATCGAAACAGTGAACCACGCCTACAACCAGACAAGGACAAGGGGTGGCACACTAATCCGCGACGAGATACTGTTCCATGCCATGGCCAGTTACAAATACAGGATAAATGCAATAAAGATACAGGTGCCAGATACCATATACATGAAAAATCAAAAATTTACGTATTCCGGGAATGGGGAGTGACATCGGGCCTCGTTTCTCGTTTCGTTCGCGTGCGCGCGAGTTAGATTTCTTGTGTGGGGCACGTGTCTAGGTCATAGAGGGTAGAATTGCAAGATTTGGGTATTCGGATAAGGTTTGGGTCGTTTAGGAATATATATGTGTATGTATCCATGTGTGTGTGTGTGTGTGTGTGTCTATATATGTAGATATGAATATGTGTGTGTGAGTGTGACATATATATATATTATATATAGATGGATATAGAGAGTGGTGGTAGAGTTGGCTTTTGAATTGTGTGTGTGGTGTGTTGTATAGAGAGAAAAGAGTGATTAGAGAGTAGAGAGAGTGAGATAGGTGAAGGAAGGGAAGGGGGAGCTGCTGCCCCTTGGCAGCAGCACATTAGAGTGGCAGTCCCCACAGGGGACTGCAGTAAGCCCCAGCAGCAGTAGCAGCTGCTATACAGTAGCTGTAGCACCAAGAACAGCCCCTAAATTAGTCATTTAGCTGTCCTATTCAGCCACCCCATTCACTCATTTAATCCATTCATTCTTCCATCTATAGGACCCCCCAAATCAGCCAACAAGCAGCCCCAAATCAGTCCTAAATAACCACAAATCAGCCCGACTTTTCAGCCATAACAGCCCCCATATACTACCCATTTACCAGCCTTGTACTACCCCATATCAGCCCCAAACCTGTCCTATTTCAGTCCATATTAGCCACTTGGACAGGCCCTAAAATCAGCCCCTAAATCACCTACAATTCATCCCACTTGACAGCCACACTTAGCCACATATCACCCTATATATAAGCCCCTATGTTCCATTCAATTCAGCCCACTTAGCCCCCATTTGGACAGCCACATTGAGCTACCTATAGCAGTCCTAAACCAGTCCTAAAACAGTCCAAATGGACAGCCATATAAGCCCTACATTCAGTCCAAAATCAGCCCCCATATTTACCTACAAAACAGTCCATAACAGCTCATTTCACCCATCCAATTGTATATCCATTCTTCCATTCTTTTACACATCATTCATCCCTCCACCCTTCATACATTCATTAACATTCATTAATCCCATCATCCCCCTTCCATTCAAAATCAGTCCTTTGGTCCTATAGGCCTTGAGTTGTGTTGTGATGTGAATTATTAGAGGGTAAGGTATTGTGGTAGGCTTGTTAGATTTAGTATTAGATATTAGTTAGTGTTGGTGTTAGCTTGATGTTTGTGTTAGTGTTAGTAGTGAGTTGGTTAAGTTAGTGTCCTAACTAGGTTGATATCCTAGTGGACTAGTAGAGAGGGCTAACCTAGACACTAGGAGAGTGTGGGAGAGTGAACTAGGAAGGTTGGTAGAGAGTAGGGTGTGGTATCTAAAGAAAGAAAAAAAAATTGATTGCGGACTTCGAAGAACAAGAGATGCCGAAAATTTATTCGAAGCAATCTCTCCTTCACAATAGTCCTTAATTCTCTCTCTCTCAAAGATTGTAAGCACTCTTATTTTGAGATGAATTTTCAACTAGCATGCATCACCCTTTTATAAGCCCTTGGTAATCCATACATGGAAGGACAATATATATGAAAACTTCCAATATGCATCAATCATATATTTAATGGAAATCCAAATATAATTGGCTTGCCATAATCGGAAGCCCAATATATGGAAAGCTATATATGAAGGGTCGAATCATAAATATAATCAAAGTAAATATGGAAATCCAATCATATATTTCCTTACCATATATGTTCCAAAATAGGATCCATGCACTCCCGAGCTTTTCGACACACGGATGGCGCTCGTCGCTCTCCGAAGTATTTTCCACATAGGTTGGAAACCCCACCCACTCCAACAATTCCATCTTCTATCCGATGTGGAGCTAAATTATCAACTCATTTGTCATCCACTGTTGAGGGCTCAGTCGTCCTACTTGCTGAGGAAGAGGAGGAGGAGGAGAGCTCTCTATGCTTCAATAACTCGAAGCAATCACTACAACATGAAGAAGTGATATAGAGAGAGAGGGGTTCATTACTTCATTGCTTCAATGAGTTCAATCCTACTTGGCACTTTCTGTCGTTTTCCCTTTGTCCCCAGCACACATGTTGAAATTCTTCTGCTGAAACTCCCTTTTATAAACATTTATATTAAAAGGTTCAAATTTTTTCCTTTGGAAATTATAATTTTCATAAAAAAAAATTCGGTTTTTGGAAATGCTAAAGAAATTGGAAGGAATTACGGAAAGGAAAGGAAATGTATTTTTTTCTTTTGAAATTACAATTTTCGTCAAAAAAATTTGGTGTATGGAAATGCTGAAAAAATTGGAAAGAAAAGTGAATCCTTCCTTGGATCAAACCATTTCCCTCCGTAATTTTTTTCTTTGCAAATCACTTTTATTTTCTCTTCAATTTCTTTGTCACCCAAACGTAGAAAAAAACTTTATTTTTTTAGCCTGGCCCATCTCATGGACATGGAAAATCAATTGGGTTCTAAAATATAATAGCCTGTGGACTGATACAATCATCCTAGATTGAAATAAAAGATTAATTGGAAGCCTACAATAATAGATGGAAATGACTAACCATATTAGAGAAGTGGGGTTACAGATTTCAAACACAAGTTTTTTTAATATTAGATTTGAAAAAATTATCTAAGAACTTACCTTTAAAAACATTTTAAATTGTATGTGAAATATTATCTACGATTTCAATGCCCAAAAACTAAAAAAGTTTTATTTAAAACCCACCGCTAAAAAAACTTTCATCGCGTGCCCAGAATTAGAGAAACTTATCCAAAGCGGGTTCCAAATGACCCTTTTGCCCTTCCTTTTAATTTATTGGAAACACCCACAAAACTGCTCTTAAAAAATGTTTCAATACTCCATCTTCTTCCATACGCTGCTCACTTTCGAATCTAGGTTTTCTCCTCAAAAATCTTCAAAAACTCGTCGAAAAATTTCGGAAAGACCGGGACGAACGACAAAAGTGCTAAAACGGAGGTCCAAACATCATTTTTTTGCGAATCTAAAATTTCGGAAGGCCGTCTAACGGTAAAACCGTTACTTTCAGCCTCCTCGACGATACGCTCATTTTACGACAAACGGGACCTCGTTTCGACCTCCCAGTCAAAAGTTATGGCCCTCCAAAGTTTCAGCTAACCATAAAATACAGGAGAATGGCATTCTCCGTCTTAATTTACACGGAGAATGACCATTCTCCGTCTTAATTAGGACGGAGAATGACATTCTCCGTCTTAATTTACACGAAGAATGGTCATTCCAGTGTTAAAACGCAGGAGAATGACCATTCTCCGTGTTAGAAACACGGAGAATGCCATTCTCCGTGTTAAATGAAACGGAGATTGTCATTCTCCGTGTTAAATAAAACGGAGAATGGCATTCTCCGTCCTAATTAAGACGGAGAATGGCCATTCTCCGTGCTAAATTAAACGGAGAATGACCATTCTCCGTCTTAATTAGGACGGAGAATGCCATTCTCCGTGTAATTTATCACGGAGAATAGTCATTCTAGTGTTAAAACGTAGGAGAATGACCATTCTCCGTGTTAGAAACACGGAGAATGCCATTCTCCGTGTTAATTAGGACGGAGAATGTCTTAAATAAAATGGAGAATGCCATTCTCCGTCCTAATTAAGACGGAGAATGACATTCTCGGTCCTAATTAAGACGGAAACGGAGAATGTCATTCTCCGTGTTAATTAGGACGGAGAATGGCATTCTCCGTCCTAAATAAAACGGAGAATGACATTCTCCGTCCTAATTAAGACGGAGAATGGTCATTTCCAGTGTTAAAACGTGTAATTTAGTTTTTTCAGGAATAAAGAGTTTCGTTCTTCTTTCAAAGCGATGATAATTCTTATGGAAAAGAAGAAGAAAGATCTTCTCTCCACAATTGAAGATCTGAGTTCAAATGTCTCCACGATGAAGAGATGATAATGGTGATGATGATGACGAGCGATGATCTGAGTTCGACTGAAGAAAACACACCGAACTACGAACGATCTTTGCGATCTCTGCTGAATATGAGAGCAATGGAATTCAGATTTTTCGTGAAGAAGAAGAAGACGAAAATCGCAATCCAGATATGAGTTTTTTGAATTCAAATACATAGATGACCAATTCGCGCGGAGGGATAGCTTCAGTATTATAAAAATAGCAGTTTCCAGCGGGTGGCATCTAAAAGGGAATCTTGGAATATTTAACGTGAAAATACTTAATTCTGGACATTTCATAAAACTCATCCAGCGGGTGGGCATTTCATAAAAGCCCATCCCGAAATTGGATTTCTCAGCAATTTCCAGATTAATTAATTATCATGATAAAAGACCAAATGGACATGCATATATATATATATATATATATATATATATATATATATATATATATATATATATATATATATATATATATATATATACACACACACATATATATATATATATATATATATATATATATATATATATATATATATATATATATATATATATATATGTGTGTGTGTGTATATATATATATATATATATATATATATATATAATATATATATATATTATTATATATGTGTATATATTATAATGGTATCGGACACCATCTTAGATGGAGCTGAATCCAAAATTGTGTTGGATGTAGTCACATCCCACATATCCGTAAAAGTTCCCAAATTTGTCTCTCTTTTGTCGTAAACACATCAATTTTCACAACTCTCTGTTCTAAAAATTACATTATTTTTTAGGCTTAATTGCACTTTGCTACCCTCAACTATTACCATTTTTCAACTTTGTACCCTAAACTATTTTTTGTAACAATTTGGTACCCAGATGTTATTTTGGACTAAAATGCCCCTACCCCTACCCCTAACCCTCCCCCCCTGCACGCTCCGGCCGCCCCCCTGCTCACTCCGGCCGCCCCCCCCCTGCTAGCTCCGCCCCTCCCCCCCCGCCCCCCACCCCCCCTGCTCGCTCCGGCCGCCCGCCCGCCCCCGCCTCTCCCCTAGGCCGCGGCAGCACGGGAGGAGGGGGGCTGGGGAGGGAGGGCGGGGCGGGAGGCGGGGCAGGGGGTGGCCGAAGCTAGCAGGGGGGGCGGAGCTAGCAGGGGGGGTGGCCGGAGTGGGGAAGGGGGTGGAGGGAAGGGCATTTTCGGAATTTTTGAAAAATTAGGTATCAAGTTGAAAAAAAATAATAGTTGAGGTACCAATTTGTTACGAAAAAAAGTTTATGGTATCAAGTTGAAAAGGCGGAATAGTTGAGGGTAGCAAAGTGCAATTAAGCCTTATTTTTATTACGAAGTTGATGATAGGAAACAGAAGAAACAATACTCAACAATACATATCTACCAGATATCATCACACTAGTGGTACTAGTGGTAGTGGTTGTGCCTGAACTGCATTCTTCTTCTTCTCCATCAGCTCCTCAATCAGATTGCTCATGTCCTTGTACGAAGACCCTCCCTTCTCCACCGACCGCCGTGCCGTCTCTCCGAGCTCCCTCGCCTGCCTCCTCCTCCTGCGCCCCATCGCCGCTGCCCATCACTTCATCAGCTGCTTTCCTTATAGTTTCAGCTTCCACCACTTTCCTGTCTTCCGACTTCATAGCGTACTCCCTCACCCCGACCGACACTCCGATCCCCAGCACGTCCATCAGCCTCTCGTTGAAGAATTGCTCCGCGAACATGGGCCACGTCACCAGCGGGAGGCCCGCGCTCACCCCCTCGAGGATCGAGTTCCACCCGCAGTGCGTCACGAACCCTCCACCGAGGGATGGTTGAGTATCAGTATCTGCGGAGCCCATCCTCTTATGACAAGCCCTCTACCCTCGACCCTCTCCTCGAACCCCCTTCGGGGACCCACTCGTCGTCGCCTCTGTCCCTCCTCGCGACCCAAACGAACGGATGGCCGCAGGCCTCGAGGCCCAGAGCCAACTCGCGGAGCTGAGCCGAGCTGAACTCGCCCATGCTTCCGAAACAGACGTACAGGACCGAACCGGCGCCCTTGCCGTCGAGCCACTCAGGCAGTCGTCGCGGCAGCCGGTGGCGTCCTCGTATCCCCGCGCGGACTTATCAGCGTTGTGTCGCCGTTGCACAGTGCTACGGGCCCTATATGCCATGCCCTCCTCCCCACCACCTCCCTGTAGTGTCGCACGTAGTCCGGTTCCAGCTCGTAGAAGCTGTTCGCCACCACTCCGTAGCTCTTCGAGTCGGGCACTCTACATTGAGCAAAGAATTCTTCCATTTCGACCCGGGCAACTGTGACCGGAGCATTTCGATGCAATGAGGAAGGCCAGGGATGGCCAGAGCCTCTGCGTCCGCGTTCGCGGGGAGGCTCTCGAGTGGCTTGTTTGTTGGCTCTAAACTTCTGGATGTGACAAGGAGAAGGCAATGACAGAGTACAAACACTCTTTTGGAGATGACAGAAAGAATGAGGAGAGGAAACTTTTCGTTGTGATTATTATTCATGCAAATGAGGCCTTTAAATAGGCAAACAAAACTTAAACATGTGGACAACAAAAGAACGTGGAGTAAAAGACTCCTGGCCACACACATGTCCTAGGGACTAGCAACAAATCCTAAAGACTAGGTAAACTAAGGACACCTATCTAGATTATTAACTGATATTCTCCTCCTTAATCTAGATTTGGTCAAGGTTGACAACTCCAAGCTCTTCCTCGGTACCAAGCTTCGGAGCATTCCTCCCGCATCCGGGTGGGAAATCCCGAACCACTGTTGCCCTTCTCTTCTTCTTCGAAATCGATGCAAGAGACTCCATCGCGAACTTCTCCTGCTGTTTTGATTCAACCAAATGAGCTTCGATCGGCTCAATCTTTTTCTTCCACTCCTGAGCTTGCCTGACTGCGTCCAACTCTGCCCTCTTTGCGTCGTCTACTTCGGCACTGAGCTTTTCGACCAACATTTTCATAACAGCTAGCTTATCCTCTGCTGCCTTTGCTGTCTCGAGCTCCTGCTTCAAAGCCTCAACCTTGAAATCTAACTTGAGCAAGCACTCGGCGCATTCTTTGCCAAGTTTTTTTGATTCAGCCTCCTTGGCTTGCAATTTTGCGGCACACCCTCTGTGTACTTGCTCCAGGAATTGGAGCCTTTGCTGCAAGTTCTTCAGCTCCCGATTCTCCTCTTCGAGGTGCGCATTCCTTGACGCGATACTCGACCTGGTTTCCTCGAACTCCGAGACGACATTCTTGTACAACACCTTCGACTCGGAGACCTGGGCCTCAAGCGCCTTCGTCCTTCCCTCCTCGTGGGCCAGGGCCTGGCTTGCACATTTCCAGCCGCGAGCGGAGGTCTTCCGCGATCCTGGTCTCCGAGTCTAGCCTTGCCTGCAGTGAGGACATCCCGTCGACCAGGTCCGAATGTTCCGTCTCCCACTCCCTCTCGCGCCTTCTGAGCCTCTCCTTGGCCCTGTCGTAGGCCTCCTCGAGGTGCCGGAACTGCTCGTTCCTCCATTTGAGCCACTCCTCGAGCTCCTCCTTCTCGCGCACAGACTCGGCCAGTATCTCGTCCCGCCGCGACAGCTCCTCGTGCGCATGGACTTCTTGGAGCCTCGTCTCGTCGTGGTCCTTCTGCTCCCCAAGCTTTATCATGGCGCGCTTCTCATTGAGCATCACCTGCTTGATTGACTTGGCGTGGGTGTCGTGCGTCTCGGCGATCGTGCACACCTGCGCCAGTAGAAGCGCCGGTTCGTCGTCTTGCGTCATATAGGCCCGCTCATCGCGTTTTGGCTTGCGACAGTCTTCTGTCCAGTGGCCATAGATGCCACAATTTTGGCACTTTTCCGTGTCATCAAGCTTAGGATTGCGGCAGTCTTCTGCCCAGTGGCCGTAGATGCCACAATTGTGACACCGCCCCTTGCCTGGCGAGTTTCCACGCCCACCGGAACGTCCGCCGCGCCTACGTCCTGTGCCGCCAGACAATCGTTCGTCTAGCTCGTGACGTCTTTGGCACGCCTTCCACTCCTCTTCAGTAAGGAGCAGACGTCCACCATCTCCATCGTTGTCGCTCTCGCCTCGACCACGTATGCGTTCTTCGTACGCTTTGAGGCGGCCGATCGCTTCCTCGATCGGCATAGTCTCCACATCAGCAAACTACTCGATCACCGCAACGACCTGCAGGTACTTGTCTGGGACGGAGACGAGCAGCTTCTTGACGATGACGACGTCCTCCATATCGTCTTCCAATCCACGAATCTTGTTTGCGAGGGTCGTCAATTTCCCCGCAAACTCATCGATGGAGTCTGTCTCCTTCATACGGAGAGCCTCGAACTCACTCTTTAAGGTTTGAATCCTTGCCTTCTTCACCCGATCAGCGCCTAGGTACCTTGTCTTCAGGCTTTCCCAAGCTTCCTTAGCCGTTTTGTGCTTGGCCAGCTGGAGTAGGATCTCCTCGGGGACAGCTTGAAAAATGCACGCCAACGCCATCTTGTCTTTCTTCTTTTCTACGACCACCCCGGACGCGGGTTCAATGGCTTCCCAAACGCCTTGAGCCTCCATGAAGACCTCCATCTTGATCGCCCAAGTGGAAGTAGTTGCAAGACGTCAGCATCGGGTAGTGCAAAGTGATGCTTCCCTCCTTTGTTGTTGGCGCCGACGAATGCTCCACGACTGCCATCTTGTCGAGCCGAAGGTACTTTGGCATACACCCGGGGCTCTGATACCAAATGTTGGCTCTAAACTTCTGGATGTGACAAGGAGAAGGCAATGACAGAGTATAAACACTCTTTTGGAGATGACAGAAAGAATGAGGAGAGGAAACTTTTCGTTGTGATTATTATTCATGCAAATGAGGCCTTTAAATAGGCAAACAAAACTTAAACATGTGGACAACAAAAGAACGTGGAGTAAAAGACTCCTGGCCACACACATGTCCTAGGGACTAGCAACAAATCCTAAAGACTAGGTAAACTAAGGACACCTATCTAGATTATTAACTGATATTGTTGCGGAGTAGGCTGTCGTTCAAGCAGAGGGAGAAGAAGCTGGTGCCATAGAACACGAGCCTCGGTATGCCGAGCCCAGCCGCCGCATCGTAGGTCCACGGGAAGACACGTCGGTCACGACGCAGTCGGGGCGGAGCTCCCTCAGGACCCAGTCGAACTGCTCGCGAAGCCCGGCTGCCGCGTCAAAGAGCTTGAAGAAAGACGCGACCCGGTCCCGGGAGGGGAAGGACGAGACGTTCTCGCACCCTTCGGGCAGGCCGGTGCCCGGAGGGAAGGGGATGAGCCGGAGGCTCATCGGATAGGCGGCGAGCGAGGCGTTGGCCCGCGCGAGGAACGGCTGCACGAGGGGCGCGTTCGCGGGGGTGGTGAGGATGGTGGCCTTGACGCCGCGCACGGCGAAGTGCTTGGCCATGTCGAGCGTCGGGAGGATGTGGCCTTGGGCCATGAAAGGGAAGAAGAGCATGCTGAGACTACCACTGTCGCGTTCTGAACACATGGCTACTAAGCTAGTAGTCTTTCTTGCAAGAAATGATGTATGTTCAAGTAGAATAATAATGCTTGGTTCATGCCACCACATATATAGGAATTTTAAAGAAAATTTGATGACATGAGCAGTGGCCAATCTCGAGTCGGCATCTGTAGATACACTGGTTTGGGCAACACTCAAATGTCAGATGAACAGATGAACCAATTATTAATACAGGAAACAGGAACTGCCGACGTCAGATGTTAGAAATGCAATGTGATCCAAACTGGAGTTGTACATGAGAGGGTGATATTTGACTGAGCTCATGTGTCTTAAAAAATCATTTTTATGTAAGATCTGAATTTTTTTTAATTATTTACATCTTATGATCTCATCTTCTACCTGATGTAAGACTAAATTTTAATATATGTTGGATCTTTTGAGGGCTGAAAACGAGACAATCTAACATTTTTTTAATCTCCATGTCTAACTTAGGAGGGAGATTTATAGAGGGTTAAGTGAGAGTTTATTTCACACTCTTTTGTCCATTTTTTTAATCTCCATATCTGAGGGTTAACGAGGGGGATTGAGATGTTTTGTTTAAAAAGTCATAAATATCCTATTTATTTTTTAAAATATCATAATTTTTTTCTCTATTTTTTTGTTTTCAACAAGTTGCTACGTATTTTTTTAATTTGTGAAACTATTTTGACAAGTTCTAATTAAAATTTTAATCAAATTTAATTTTATGACATATGTAATAAGATTATTTTGGTAAATATTATATTTTTATTAATTCTTCTCTGACTCAAAACCTTCAATCCAAGTAAGAGTTAATAAACATCCCCCCCACTTAACTCTCTCTCCAATCCAAATAAGGTTCTGTGTATTGACTCTACTTCCTCTTACTTAACTCCACCTCATTTAACTCCACTTAACTCTGCTTATTTTTTTCCCTCGATCCAAGCAGACCCTGATTGAATTTTTTTTTCATGAAAAATATTTCCATCACAAAATTTTTACCAATTGTAGTGTTTGATAACATATATTTTTCATGGAATTATTTTCCAAAAAATACTACTTTTTTATATTTTCTTCTAAAATTATGGAAAATAAAAATAGTCCAACATATATGTAAATAATGAAAATCAACCGTAGATCGACCCTGAAAAGAAATTTGGTCGGAATAATTGATTAAACCAGTTGGTTCAACCCATGTGTTAACCTAGGCTGCCCAATTCCACTATCTTCTGGATAACGTTAGTTACAAAAATATTCATTTACAAACTAGTGGAAAAATAGTAGGTCAGCAATGACCAGGTCCGAAAAAAGTATCCGTTCATGGTTCGGTTGAACCAGTGGATCTGATTTGATTTTAGAACACTAAACACTACATAAGAAAACTTAAAACAACTGAATCAACTAAATCATAAAATTAGTTAACTTATGACAAAGCCAACATATTATATCATCTCATGCATAAGAATCAATTTTGAGTGATTGCTTCCAAACCCTTAGGGTTTTGTCTTCTCTGACGATTCCTTCCCAAACCCCTAGGGTTTGCGCCGCCCGCCGCTGCTAGGCCCCTGGGTCCAGCCGCCCCTGCATCCACCACCATTTCTCCCCCCCTCTCCTCCTCGCTGATCATCTCCCACCTCCCTCCATTCATTTTCCCCCTCTCATGGCCACCTACAGAGACGTGGTTGAACAAATGGCGGCTCTTTTCAACCTCCAAGGCCCGGCGTCGGCCGTCTCCCTCTCTGCGAGACAGTCATGTGGCGGATCACTGGGCCGCCACCATCGCCATCAAACCCTTCTCTTCCCGTCGATTTTTGAGCCCCTCCCTGGGTTCCATTCTCCCTAAACTATGGAAAACCTCTGATCAAATCCGGGTTTCTGACCTGGATATAGACGCCGGAACCTTCTTGGTGCGATTGGAGTCTGCGGCGGTGGTGGATCGCATCTTCCTCGATGCCCCATGGAGTATCAATGATGATCTCCTCGCTATTGAAAGGTGTGATCCTGGAAAACTCCCGGAGGAGTATCGATTCCAATTCACTGACTTCTGGATACAACTCCATCGCTTGCCACCGAAATTCCTGAACCACAAGGCTGTTACCAGAATTGCTGAAGGCATTGGCTCTCCTAGATTATGCTCTATGGCAGATGAAGCGAAGTGGAAAACCTTCGCTAGGATTAAAATCCTGATTGATATCTCCAAGCCCCTGAAGAAAGAAATCTCCACTCTGATTGATGGGCAATCGTTGGGCTCGGTTTCTATCAAATATGAACGCCTGCCCAGGCTTTGCACCTTCTGTGCGAAGGTTGGTCATTCGATCACCTTCTGCCCGGAAAGAGAGTCCTTTACATCTTTTATTGGGGAAGATTGGTCCGACGCTGAGAAGGAGAGGATTGCAGTCTTATTGCAACCTAGAATCAAAGAGGAGGATTATAGGGCATCCATGCATCGACCATTGGCCCGCCGTATTATGGAGGATGCTGCGAAAGTCTCCAGAGCTGGTACATCCTCTCAGCCTTAATCAAGGATTAACACTCCTCATACTCAGCCTCCTGCTAGGTCCACAGATGCCAGCGATCAGGGTAACTCCCCTACTTCTCTTCCTCAGGCATCTAAGTATACCCCCCCACCTCAGACTCCCCGATCCCCGAGTTGATCTGTCATTGGCAATCTTTAACAGGGGAATTACCTCCCTAGAGTCATCATCAGGAGTGTACCCCCAAGTCATTGTTCCAATTCCCCCTTCTAAATTCTCACATCCGTCTACCTCTTCATATTGTTCCCATGCTGATACTGTGGTTGATATGGGGCTGGTCCCTATGGACAGTGATCTAGTAGAGAGTGATTTTGTCCTCTGCGAGGAGTCATCGTGTGGGTCTCATTCCTGTGATAATAGGCCAGCAACTCCTCTTGATAAATTCTTGTCCCCATATCCTGTTCCAGATCATATCCCTCATGTTACGAATCCTAGTTTCAATTCCCCCATCATTGAACTTCCCCCATCGCCTACCCCATCTCCCACGAAGAATCCTTCACCCACAAACTGACTTGGAAGCGCAGGGCTCGTATGAGTCAAGGTGCTCCCATTTTCCCTGCTGATCCTTCCATAAAATCTAAAAAGCGATATCCCCCTGCTATCATTAATCCTAGAGTCGCGAAACGACTGGCTGATCCTCTCTCCTTGCTTCCCCTAGTTACTTCTAAAACGGCGGCTGTCGTCCAACAGCCGCCTCATCAATGATAGTGTTATCCTGGAACTGTCGTGGGCTGAGGAATGTCATGACAGTTCAAACACTCCGCTCATTCCTCTCCGCTACCCATCCCTTTATATTCTTCCTCTCTGAAACCCTCTCCTCCTCTTTATATTCCTCCCAAATCTTGCCTTCATTAGGTTTCCCAAACACTCACTCTGTCCCCCCGACTGGCCGATCGGGTGGTCTCTGGCTAGGCTGGACTGCGGGCATAAATGCCTCAGTTTGTTTCTCCTCTCCCAATCTTCTTCTCCTCTCTGTCAAAAATGATGATGATACACCTCTTTGGAATCTTCTTTGTGTTTATGGCTGTCCACGAAAGAAGGATCGGCCTCTGCTTTGGGAATCCATTAAGACTCTTTCAGAATCTTTCTCTATTCCCTGGTGCTGCATTGGTGACTTTAATGCCATTACTTCTGCTGAAGAAAAATTTGGGGGTCGGGGTTTTGACAGTCATTCAAATTCCTCCTTCCTTCAAATGATTAATCAATACGGGCTTATTGACCTTGGGTGTATTGGCCCGGCATTCACGTGGTCCAATGGTCGGAATATGTCTCACATCATCCAGGAAAGATTGGATCGAGCCATGGCGAATGGTGATTGGTGTAGTATGTTCCCCTTCTCCACTGTTCATACTCTTCCTAGATACAACAGTGATCATGCTCTAATTTTGCTCAACACCAATAATCGAACTCCGAGAAAGAAGCGACCTCTTCGCTTTGAGAGTATCTGGCTCAAACATGATAAGTATACTGATTTCCTTTCTTCTACTTGGTCGGCTGCCAAAGCTGTTCCAGGTGATAATTTCATGGGTAATCTAAACTTCCTTATGAGAAATCTACACAGGTGGGGTCGGGGTTCGATTAATGCCATTAAATCCCGCATCAACTCTCTGCAAATCAAATTGCTGACTATCCAGAAGAGTAGGCCAACATCTCCTCTCCTGCTTGATGAGAGAGATATTGTGAAGGAGCTTAATGGGCTTCTCATGATTGAAGAAGCCTATTGGTGTCAATGGGCTAGATGCAAATGGGTTACTGAAGGTGACAGATGTACCAAATACTTCCATGTCAAAGCATCGATCAGGAAAAAAAAGGAATGACATTCGATCGATTCAACTTCCCAGTGGCGATTGGACTTCAGAACCTGAGGTAATCTCTGCTTCTATCATTAATCACTTCTCCTCCCTCCTTGGAACGGATGACTCTACTCCTATGGATCCGGATTTTGGGTTCTCTACAAATATTCTATCAGGAGAGGAGTCCACTGCTCTGGGCTCGATTCCTGACCAAGCAGAAATTGAGCATACTGTTCGGAGTATGGGTGCTCTTAAGGCCCCTGGTCCTGATGGGTTTCCTGCTTTATTCTATCAAAAATGTTGGTCAGTGATCGGGAAGGATCTCACAGTTGCTATTCAGGATTTTTTTGCTAAGGGCAAACTAAACAGGGGTATGAATCACACCCATATTGCTTTGATTCTGTAAGCCCCCTGAATTTCAGGGTTTATTTTTATTTTTCTGAATGAATTGTTTTCGATAAATATATTATTATTTAATTGTTTAGATCATTAATGTGCCTTTCCGTAACTTTGACTTCTGGAGCGTCAGGGATGCCAATCTCTGTAAACTCTCTTCATGGGTTTTGAAGTAGGCAAGATTATCTTCCTGTTGATATATCGTGTCCCACTTGAACTCGTTCCCTTGTGCTCTTTTTGTATCGTGCAAGTTCGGGTCAACTTAGACCGATTAATCGTTGAATAATTATTCCCACTTTTATCTTTGATCATCGTTTGCACGTTACCGTGGCTTTTAATTTAGGAGCACCAGACCAGTCGTTTTCTCAGAACCAACTTCTCATAAATGATCTACTCGAGACGCTCTCCACCCATGACCTTCGTGTCCCACTCAGACACTTCATTTTATGCTTCATTTTCTTCGCACAACTTCCGGGTCAATTTAGGCCGATTAATTATCTACCGTGAAACCCGATTTAATTTCCAATTTAATTTCGGGACCCGACATCGATCCAACCCAGTCGACCCAAAGTATGGACGTGGCCCACATGAAGCCTACTACCCGCATGACGCTTGTGTTCCATTTATTGGAGTCCCCGTATATTATTTATTTGCCCATTATTATAAATACGTATTTAATTTTAATATTGTATCCTGTTCGATTTTGATCCGACCCGGCTCGACCGAACACGAACCCAAGCTCCATATTGTCCTCTCATGACTGTCCAAATACCCTACACAATATTTCTATTTTTCCTATTTTTGAAAATATCTCTCTCTCTACTTTTCAAAATATCCCACATATTTATATATATATACATATATATATATATAAATATCTCCCTTTCTCTCTCCTCCTTAAAACACTCACATACATCACCCCTCTCCCCTTTCTTTACAGCACACAACACCCCCCCCCCTTTGGCCGACCTCTCTCTCTCTCCCCCCTCTCTCAAATATCTCTCTCTCCCTCTCTCACACTTTCTATACATATGATATGTATACACCCATACACTACTCTCTCTCTCTTTATTAACTTAAACACACACACCCCTACTCCACCACCACAGCCCCCCCCTCACGTACACCACCACCACCATGAGCAACACCACCTCCACCTCTCTTCCTCCTCCATTAAAGCCATCACCACCACCATTCTCTTCATCACCATCCCCACCATCAACACCACCCCATCACCAACACCATACTACACCACCACCCTTAACCACCACTCCCACCATGCACCACCTCCGTCGCTGCCACACCGTGCCCCGGCGACCGCTGTCGCGTCGTGCGCCACCATGTGGCCAGCGCACCCCCGCAGTAGCAGCAGCGAGGCAGTCGCAGCAGCGCGCGCAAACCCGCAGCAGCGCGTGCACAGCCGCGCGCGAGACCTACTAACCGCGCGGTGCAGCGCCGCCGTCGCCGGCCGTGGCCGGCCACCCATGGCCGGGCGACCTCGGGCGAGGCCTCCCCTTGCCGCCTTCGTCCTCCCCGGCGCGAGAAACAGACTATTCGTGCGTTTTGCACGGAATCCCGTCGGCGCACGCGAGTTTTGAATTCGGAAATGGCACTCCATCGCAGCGACTTCACACAGATTTTCTGGGAGATCCGACCGTTGGATCGGCAAACTTTTTGCTCCGTCGCAATCTCGATATATCCATCTTCACTCCTGTCAATTTTCGTCCGTTAATTTTGTCGTTTGATACCTCAAAACTGGCCACCAAGTTGACGTTTTAAATTGAACTATTTTTGGACAATTTTGTGACGCCAACTTCGCGAGTTCGTATCTTCGTCGTCGCAGCTCCGTTTTGTGCACCGTCAGTTCCGATGCACAGCTGGTATAACCCTCTTCCTGCCTCCTTTAGATTTTGTTTCATTTTAAGCACGTTTCGTTGGTTGAATTCGACGCCAAAGTTGGCCGTCCGAATTCTTTAATTCGCACTTGTAAAATTCTATTTTTGAACCCGGGACTCCGGATTCAATTTCTGACACCACCAGTAGACTCGTGGCGTCGTTCTGGCATGTTTTCATATAAAATTTGCTTGATTTGGAGAACGTGGGCCCTGGCACGCATTTCGGTGCAAAGCGGGTCCCACTTTTTGAGTCAACGGGTCACTTTGAGTTCGGCTCATCGGAATCCAATTCCGGATATACCGTTGAGTTCGTATCGTCATTCTGGACTCGTTGACATATAATTTGCTGAGTTTTGAAGACATTTGCTCCGGCACGCATTTTCGTGCAAATCGGATACCAAGTGTCGCGTCAACGTATCATTTTGAGATCGGCACATCGGAATCCTATTTCGGACATACCGTTGGGTTCGTATCATCATTCTGGATTCGTGGACATATAATTTGTTAGGTTTTGTAGACTTCTATTCTGACACGTTTTTCGGTGCAAAGTGTGTCCAACGGCGGACATCATTTTGACCCAAAATTACCGTTTTGCTCCTGTGTCTAAATTGGACTTATGGGTAGGCTATCCTAGCTGATTTGACCATTCTGGACACGTTGGTGATATTTATTTTATCATCCGACAACATCTGTAGATTTCGATTTTGTATTATCCTTAAATTGTAATTAATTATTTTTTCATAAATTGTTACTTTCTGGTTTTGAATTTTTATATATATTTTAATTGCTGTAAAAATCTTGGAAAAATGGTATTTAAATACTATGTTAATTTAGCTAATTTATTATAATTTTTCCAGTATTTAATAAGTACTTTTGGTATTTTATAAAAATGGAAAAACAGAACTCATTTTCAGTATATTTATGTTTGCTGATTTTTAATAAATATCTATGAGGGTTTATAAATTCCTAAAAAATGAGTATAAATTTCTATAATTAACAAGGATTATTTTGGTACTTTATTTTATATATATTTGAGCTTTTTGTCTATCTCTAAAATTATTGGACCATAGTGTACAATTTGATTTATTTATTGAATAGTTACGACTTTTAATATTTTGTGTTGTTTTGAGTTATAGACGTATTGGACCTCACCCCGCACTAGTGTAAAGATCCTAGGTATTTAGTTTGTGTATAGTGGCACTTCACATTAGACTTTTTATGTTAGGTCCCCACTTGACTAGTTTGACTAAAATGTTTGATTAGAGTTGACTTTGACCTATATTGGCTTAGAAATCATATAGATTGTATTAGTTCTTTCGTTTACTTTCATTTTGGACATGTCATAACTGTATTACTCTATTTTAGAACATTGTGACCCTGGTATAGACATCTGATATTACACTACTCTTTAAAGAGTATCAGGCGAGTACATTCTCTGATAGTTCTCTCATTTATTTGTCAATTACTGTATTTCAGTTCTAGTTAGTTCTATGTGATTCTCTGTATCAACACGTATGGATATTTCTAGATTCATGTATGCGACACATACCTTACTTACTGATCTCTATTACTGGAATCACTGGAATCATTCCGGAATTATTTCTGGAATCATCATTTGGCCGGACTCATCTCGATTTTTGTGTCTTGTACTGGATTCACTTGCTGGGCGGGGAAATATTGAGTAAGATATGTAGACATGCCCCAAATCTGGAATCTCCCACAGGAATCTACCGGAAGCATAGCCATCTCTTGCCTGATCAGTGAGAGATGTGCCTGATACCTACAGCCGTTTACATGTCGACCTCGGTATTTTAAAACACACTGTTAGATCGTAGTTGGACTCACCCTGGATTCATTGATCACTGTTGGACTCATCTTGTATCGAAAATCATCTGGTATCGGATTATATGGACTGGACTCACACTGGGATTACATTAGACTTATATTGTACTGTCTGGACTCATACATGTTATTCTAGTTCAGTTAGCTTTTATTACCGTCATCATTGCCATGATTCTTCTCTTGTTTAGTTACCTTTCTTTTCTTGTATCTTAACTGTTTTTCTATACCATCACCTGAATATAAACTACCATGTTCATCAATAAAACTGTCTATAACTGCTTTAGAGTTTTCTGTCATTTACTTGGGTTTTCTAGATGGGTTGTACTCGTTCCTGTCCTGATTGGACCTGTTGAAAATATTACAGATGATAGTCCTGAGGATACATGCCCTACTTACCATGGACCTGGCCTTAGCTCCAGAAGAGGCCCCAGCGGGGAACCTTGCTTAGTTATCTTTCATGTGTTTAGTAGACTTAGACTTTGTCTATTCTTATATTTGCATACTGGACTTTGTCTCCAGTTAGATACTTTGGTTATGTATTATTAAATCTGTGTTTGTTTACCTTCGCTTATAGATGCTGTGTTGTGATGAACCTTTAAATATGATTTTAGAACTGTTAGTAGCTTAGATCTTTTATTGTCTATACTTAGAACAGCTTACTACGCTTTAACCAAGCGTAGGCTGGACATGGCTCGGCCCGGCCCAACAATTTGGGTATCGGGTCGTGACATATTTTTTTTGGCGGCCCATGCAGGTCCAGACTTAAGTTGTTTGGTTACGTTATTGTACCAAGCATGCCTGCAATTAGGATCTAGGACAACTTGATAACACTAGGGATGACATTTAGAATACCTAGAGGATTTCTAGGATTGCAACATAGGAGAACTCATCACAGCATAGGACCGTTAGCTATAATTAGCCTCTTGTTTGTATTTCAGTAGGTCAATTTAGACCAAGTTTGTACCCTTGGGATGACCCCCGAGGATCTCACTCTAATCTCACTCTAATCTTATCTAGAAATCAGTTTCCACTTATTTCCATTTGCTCTTCTTTAAATTCGTTGTTGAATTTAATTTCTGATTTTTGTTGTTAACTTTGATCTTGCATCGTGATAAATTTTGTGGATTGAATTATGATATATCCTGATAAGGTAAACGTCTGCTTTAGTTATGGAGTTTAGAATTTATCACAGCCATATTAGCTAGTATGACAAAAACATAGAGCCTGATTTCGGATATACTATCCTATTCATAGAATTTAGACTTTCTCGCAGCCATACCGGTTAGCGTGGCGAGGATTCTAGATAATATGATTTTAGGGAGTATACCTTAGTTATGACTCTATCGTTTATTGCATCTAAGCTTACTGGTGGGGCGAAAATTCTGCCAACATGATTTCAGGAAGACGTATATGGTTATCAGATCATATCTCAACTTGGTTTACTTTGTTATGACCGAATGAGCAAGAATAAATTCTTATTATCATTCTTTCCAGTCTTGATTAACTCTGTTCTATCTACATCTACAACTAGAATTATAGGTTCTCTAGGACTTTCCAATAGGATTGCTTTCGCGTTATCTTTTGGACACAATTATTTTTGTGTTCCATCTTTCCTATGACTTGACTAAACTCTTCTTTGTTAATCTCTTGGATAATTCTTCTCGTTATGTATCCCATTGTCTTCGTACCATTCTTGGAGATATTCCGATAAACTTTTTCGTCTTACTTGACCTTTAACTTGTTTGGATACTGTTATGGATTGCTTAACCCAGTCTTAGGCCTTGTTACCTTCTATTTCATAGGCGACCGAAATAGCCAAACCTTGTTGACTGATCCTGTAGTATAACTATAAATGTATTGTGTGTTTGTGATAAGTACTTTTCCTAGGGATTGGTTAGATTAAGCTTATAGGACAAGTATGGGTGACTGACTGTAGTAGACTTGAAAACCCTTAAGAACGATTGTATTGATAGTATGACTCGAGATAGGGTATCTAAAGATGGAGAAATGAGATATTATATTGTTATGACTATGGATTGAGGATTAGAATCTTGTGCTTAGAGTTTGAGGTTTTAGCATTCGTAGAATTTTGGTTGGTTACCTATAGCTAATTACATGTGATTAAAGGGTAGAATGATATGTGGATTGATATAGAATAAGTTAGAATGAGTTATCGTATTGCGTACGAGATCGGAAAGATATCAGTTAAAAAGACAATGAACAAGACAGAGACATATGTACATTGGTAATTAATAAATCGGGAGTTTTGAAATCGAGGATTTATATTCGGAGGACTTGTTGAGTAAAAAGAAGAAGGCACTACGCCAAGGATAAGAATTGAACGTATGATTTCAAGGAGAAACTGTAGGAAAGGATTGACGATAAATGATGCCAAGGAACTGTGGATTGATGAAATAAGGATACTTAGGATATGATAAGGAAATCCAGTATTTACAATTGAGGTTGGAAATATGGTTGATGATTAAGCATTTTAGGCTTATAGACATGTCCAGAGAATGACCTATATATAGTTTAGGGTATACATAAAGGTTTAATGTTAGTATGGAAGATTCTAAAGGATGTATGACGAAGTTTATGATAGAAGGACTTAGTTGAACCGGAACCAAAAAGTTTGTAGGAGAAACAAAAGAGATGATTACAAGGATAGCAGATTGAGTATTGTAGCCAGAGCAGCTACATATTATAGTTTGACCGGTTGGATGATTTTTAATTTCGAGGACGAAATTTTTGTAAGGTGGGTAGGATGTAAGCCCCCTGAATTTCAGGGTTTATTTTTATTTTTCTGAATGAATTGTTTTCGATAAATATATTATTATTTAATTGTTTAGATCATTAATGTGCCTTTCCGTAACTTTGACTTCTGGAGCGTCAGGGATGCCAATCTCTGTAAACTCTCTTCATGGATTTTGAAGTAGGCAAGATTATCTTCCTGTTGATATATCGTGTCCTA
Source organism: Iris pallida (assembly GCA_029216955.1). Lineage (NCBI taxonomy): Eukaryota > Viridiplantae > Streptophyta > Magnoliopsida > Asparagales > Iridaceae > Iris > Iris pallida. Next base: position 18,813,464 of record JANAVB010010600.1, read on the forward strand.
CTTGAACTCGTTCCCTTGTGCTCTTTTTTTATCGCGCAAGTTCGGGTCAACTTAGACCGATTAATCGTTGAATAATTATTCCCACTTTTATCTTTGATCATCGTTTGCACGTTACCGTGGCTTTTAATTTAGGAGCACCAGACCAGTCGTTTTCTCATAACCAACTTCTCATAAATGATCTACTCGAGACGCTCTCCACCCATGACCTTCGTGTCCCACTCAGACACTTCATTTTGTGTTTTATTTTCTTCGCACAACTTCCGGGTCAATTTTGGCCGATTAATTATCTACCGTGAAACCCGATTTAATTTCCAATTTAATTTCGGGACCCGACATCGATCCAACCCAGTCGACCCAAAGTATGGATGTAGCCCACATGAAGCCTACTACCCGCATGACGCTTGTGTTCCATTTATTGGAGTCCCCGTATATTATTTATTTGCCCATTATTATAAATATGTATTTAATTTTAATATTGTATCCTGTTCGATTTTGATCCAACCCGGCTCGACCGAACCCGAACCCAAGCTCCATATTGTCCTCTCATGACTGCCCAAATACCCTACACAATATTTCTATTTTTCCTATTTTTGAAAATATCTCTCTCTCTACTTTTCAAAATATCCCACATATTTATATATATACATATATATATATAAATATCTCCCTTTCTCTCTCCTCCTTAAAACACTCACATACATCACCCCCTCCCCTTTCTTTACAGCACACAACACCCCCCCTTTGGCCGACCTCTCTCTCTCTCTCCCCCCTCTCTCAAATATCTCTCTCTCCCTCTCTCACACTTTCTATACATATGATATGTATACACCCATACACCACTCTCTCTCTCTTTATTAACTTAAACACACACACCCCTACTCCACCACCACAGCCCCCCCTCACGTACACCACCACCACCATGAGCAACACCACCTACAGCCACCACCTCCACCTCTCTTCCTCCTCCATTAAAGCCATCACCACCACCATTCTCTTCATCACCATCCCCACCATCAACACCACCCCATCATCAATACCACACTACACCACCACCCTTAGCCACCACTCCCATCATGCACCACCTCCGCCGCCGCCACACCATGCCCCAGCGACCGCTGCCGCGCCGTGCGCCACCATGTGGCCGGCGCACCCCCGCAGTAGCAGCAGCGAGGCAGTCGCAGCAGCGCGCGCAAAGCCGCAGCAGCGCGTGCACAGCCGCGCGCGAGACCTGCTAACCGCGCGGTGCAGCGCCGCCGTCGACGGCCGTGGCCGGCCACCCATGGCCGGGCGACCTCGGGCGAGGCCCCCCCTTGCCGCCTTCGTCCTCCCCGATGCGAGAAACAGACTATTCGTGCGTTTTGCACGGAATCCCGTCGGCGCGCGCGAGTTTTGAACTCGAAAATGGCGCTCCGTCGCAGCGACTTCACGCAGATTTTCTGGGAGATCCGACCGTTGGATCGGCAAACTTTTTGCTCCATCGCAATCTCGGTATATCCATCTTCACTCCTGTCAAATTTCATCCGTTAATTTTGTCGTTTGATACCTCAAAACTGGCCACCAAGTTGACGTTTTAAATTGAACTATTTTTGGACAATTTCATGACGCCAACTTTGCGGGTTCGTATCTTCGTCGTCGCAGCTCTGTTTTGCACACCGTTAGTTCCGATGCACAGCTGGTATAACCCTCTTCCTGCCTCCTTTAGATTTCGTTTCATTTTAAGCACGTTTGGTTGGTTGTATTCGACGCCAAAGTTGGCCGTCCGAATTCTTTAATTCGCACTTGTAAAATTCTATTTTTGAACCCGGGACTCCGGATTCAATTTCTGACACCACCAGTAGACTCGTGGTGTCGTTCTGGCATATTTTCATATAAAATTTGCTTGATTTGGAGAACGTGGGCCCTGTCACGCATTTCGGTACAAAGCGGGTCCCACTTTTCGAGTCAACGGGTCACTTTGAGTTCGGCTCATCGGAATCCAATTCCGGATATACCGTTGAGTTCGTATCGTCATTCTGGACTCGTTGACATATAATTTGCTGAGTTTTGAAGACATTTGCTCCGGCACGCATTTCCGTGCAAACCGGATACCAAGTGTCGCGTCAACGTATCATTTTGAGATCGGCACATCGGAATCCTATTTCGGACATACCGTTGGGTTCGTATCATCATTCTGGATTCGTGGACATATAATTTGTTAGGTTTTGTAGACTTCTATTTTGACACATTTTTCGGTGCAAAGTGTGTCCAACGGCGAACATCATTTTGACCCGAAATTACCGTTTTGCCCATGTGTCCAAATTGGACTTATGGATAGGCTATCCTAGCTGATTTGACCGTTCTGGACACGTTGGTGATATTTATTTTATCATCCGACAACATCTGTAGATTTCGATTTTGTATTATCCTTAAATTGTAATTAATTATTTTTTCATAAATTGTTACTTTCTGGTTTTGAATTTTTATATATATTTTAATTGCTGTAAAAATCTTGGAAAAATGGTATTTAATACTATGTTAATTTAGCTAATTTATTATAATTTTTCCAGTATTTAATAAGTACTTTTGGTATTTTATAAAAATGGGAAAACAGAACTCATTTTCAGTATATTTATGTTTGCTGATTTTTAATAAATATCTATGAGGGTTTATAAATTCCAGAAAAATTAGTATAAATTTCTATAATTAACAAGGAATATTTTGGTACTTTATTTTATATATATTTGAGCTTTTTATCTATCTCTAAAATTATTGGACCATAGTGTACAATTTGATTTATTTATTGAATAGTTACGACTTTTAATATTTTGTGTTGTTTTGAGTTATAGACGTATTGGACCTCACCCCGCACTAGTGTAGATCCTAGGTAGTTAGTTTGTGTATAGTGGCACTTCACATTAGACTTTTTATGCTAGGTCCCCACTTGACTAGTTTGACTAAAATGTTTGATTAGAGTTAACTTTGACCTAGATTGGCTTAGAAATCATATAGATTGTATTAGTTCTTTCGTTTACTTTCATTTTGGACATGTCATAGCTGTATTACTCTATTTTAGAACATTGTGACCCTGGTACAGACATCTGATATTACACTACTCTTTACAGGGTATCTGGCGAGTACATTCTCTGATAGTTCTCTCATTTATTTGTCAATTACTGTATTTCAGTTCTAGTTAGTTCTATGTGATTCTCTGTATCAACACGTATGGATATTTCTGGATTCATGTATGCGACACATACCTTACTTACTGATCTCTATTACTGGAATCACTGGAATCATTCCGAAATCATTTCTGGAATCATCATTTGGCCGGACTCATCTCGATTTTTTTGTCTTGTACTAGATTCACTTGCTGGACAGGGAAATATTGAGTAAGACATGTAGACATACCCCAAATCCGAAATCTTCCACAGGAATCTACCGGAAGTATAGCCATCTCTTGCCTGATCAGTGAGAGATGTGCCTGATACCTACAGCCGTTTACATGTCGACCTCGGTATTTTAAAACACACTGTTAGATCGTAGTTGGACTCACCCTGGATTCATTGATCACTGTTGGACTCATCTTGTATCGAAAATCATCTGGTATCGAATTATATGGACTGGACTCACACTGGGATTATATTAGACTTATATTGTACTGTCTGGACTCATACATGTTATTCTAGTTCAGTTAGCTTTTATTACCGTCATCATTGCCATGATTCTTCTCTTGTTTAGTTACCTTTCTTTTCTTGTATCTTAACTGTTTTTCTATACCATCACCTGAATATAAACTGCCATGTTCATCAATAAAACTGTCTATAACTGCTTTAGAGTTCTCTGTCATTTACTTGGGTTTTCTAGATGGGTTGTACTCGTTCCTGTCCTGATTGGACCTGTTGAAAATATTACAGATGATAGTCCTGAGGATACATGCCCTACTTACCATGGACCTGGCCTTAGCTCCAGAAGAGGCCCCAGCGGGGAACCTTGCTTAGTTATCTTTTATGTGTTTAGTAGACTTAGACTTTGTCTGTTCTTATATTTGCATACTGGACTTTGTCTCCAGTTAGATACTTTGGTTATGAATTATTAAATCTGTGTTTGTTTACCTTCGCTTATAGATGATGTGTTGTGATGAACCTTTAAATATGATTTTAGAACTGTTAGTAGCTTAGATCTTTTATTGTCTATACTTAGAACAGCTTACTACGCTTTAACCAAGCGTAGGCTGGACATGGCTCGGCCCGGCCCAACAATTTGGGTATCCGGTCGTGACAGATTCCAAAATGTGATACACCTAAAACTGCTGCAGATTTTAGGCCTATTGTCCTGTGCAACGTGTCATACAAGATTATCACCAAAATATTTGCTTCTAGGCTGCGTCCTTTAATGGACAAGTTAATATCCCCTTTCCAAACTGCATTTGTTCCGGGAAGACAGATTTTTGACAACTGTGTTATTGCCCATGAGATTCTTCATGCTATGAACAGTCGTTCTAAGAAAAGCAAAACTTTTGCTATGAAGATCGATATGGCAAAGGCTTATGATCGTCTTTCGTGGCATTTTATTAAATTCGTGTTGTACGGATTGGGGATTCGTGATCATGCAAATGACCTCATTATGGAGTGCATCACCACTCCCAGTTATTCAATCTTGATAAATGGCTCCCCGGAGGGCTGGTTCCATGCAAAACGAGGGATTAGGCAAGGCTGCCCCCTATCTTCGTTCCTGTTCATTCTATGTTCAGAAGTTCTATCTCAACTATTCTATCGATTTGAACAAGAAGATCTCTATAGAGGTATGCGTATCAACCGTTATACTTCCTCTATTTCTCACCTCATGTTTGCAGATGATATTCTAGTGTTTGGCAAAGCTTCTTCAAACTCTATTTCGACTGTTCAAAGAATCTTCGAGCGATTCTCTGCATGGTCTGGGCAATTGATTGACTTCGGGAAATCGAGCATCCATTTCAGCTATAGTGTCCCCTTCCAGGAACGTAGAGAGCTCTCTAGCATACTTCATCTTCCACCTATGCGCAGCTGGGACAAGTACCTGGGACATCCACTTTGTCACGCCCCGATCCCGGAGGATCGAAAACAAGCCACTGGGCGTGATGCCGTACAAGTTTAGATTGCACTTGTACAAGGCAGAACCATTACAGTTCCTGGTAATTCTAAAAAAACATCAAATAAGGCAGCGGAACCAAGCAGATAAATTGAAGTCACACAATTTATAAGGAAATGTATCTCTTTATTGATAATCAAAATGGATTACAAGACTTGCAGTGGAATACAGAGTTTACAAGGCTCTTAAATAGCCAACAGAATGTATACACTTGCCCTTCAGGCTACAACTGAATATACCGACTTCTTTACAATGAACTTGCCAATATGGCTACAATCTTACTGGTACAACTGAGTTCCACTGTTCCATACATTATGTCCCGTATAGCAGAAGACATCGTCTTACAAAAAGAGCTTCTGCACACCCATCCGATTCATCGATGCCAAGCACTGATTCACAGGATTTCCTCCAAGCAAACACCTGTAATATTGCCCACAACGTGGGTCAGTACATCATCAATGTACTGGCGAGCGGTGCTGGCCCAACTCACCTAAGAAGACAGCACTAAGTAAACATGTTACAGAACATTATTAATAGTGGTCTTTCTTGTTGCCTTAGGGTCAATTTCATGTTATAGCCGACAAGAAGTAAAGCATGCAAATCTTATAGCCAACATAATTTAAAGCATGCAGTTATCACCCTTTGGTGATTCTTACCCACGGTCGTGTAGCCATCCCTGTACAATTATAATACTTACTCTTCCTGCATAAGACATTGTTAGGAACAATATCATGATTCAATATGAATATCACCGTTCGGGTGATTCTTACCAACAGCCGACATCCTTCCCTGTATTTGAGTAATAACTTACTCTACCTGCATAAGACATCATTAGCACTGGACCTATCTATATGAAGGTCACTGGCGACACGCCATCTTGGATCATCTTCTGGTGAACGGCTAACTCCAAATGGGGTACGAATCCATGGGAGGTTTTCGAAACACCGTGCTACTACTTCAGCAGCATGGGATTTCAGCGTCCTTTCAGTGGGAGGTAGCAAGCCCCCACTGCAAGTCCTGTAATCCCGATGTCAGTACATCGACACCATCCTTGTTCCCCCTAGGATGAACCGGGTTCCATGGCCCAGAAAATACCGTTCGAGGAACTACACATTGTCGACAAGTTGTCCATGACCATGCAACTATATGCAACTTATCTAAGAAGAAAACATATAATGCATGATAAGGAAAACTAAGCAAAACCACCATTCTCATTCATATTGCCATCTAGCCATCTTGCCTTGAGCTAATGCTCACATTATCATCTGTCCATCCAGGGTCTTAGTGAAACCAACATTCTACATCGACACAGGATAATAGAATGTTGTTTCCCAATCTCTTTGCCACATCTTTGATATCATACATCTTTCCAACCAACTCAATGTACTTACCGCCCAGTTCTTGGGACTTAGCATCTGTTTAGCATACATTCATTCGGACATAATTCAAGCATACTCACTGCCCAGTTCTTGGGTCTTAATATCTGTGTTATCAACTATTCATCAAGCCAAAGCTCGATATACTCACCGCCCAAGTATTTGGGACTTTGCCTTCACCTGTCATGTAATTCATCGCAACAGCGTACAGCATACAATTTATTTAGCCACAACAGTTTACGTTCAGGTGATTATTATCTTTCATTATCTTTTCGAATTCCATGCAAGGTGTTATTGAACAAACTCAACTAGAAACATAGCATACTCATCCTTATTTTAAGCGTCAAGCTAAAGGATCTTTGAAGGGTTCAACACTACTCACATTCATAGGACGATTCTCGCCACGAGCGCATAGCCTTCCAAGCGATCCTTCGCAAAATCCCAAGTCCAACAAGGCTTCATCGAACCAACCATCCATCATAAGGCATCTTGCGGGTCGGGACACTACAATATATACCACCCAAAAAAAGTTTCGTCCTCGAAACTTAAAACGAAACTCATCCCCAAAACTTCAACCAACTTTTTCATGAAACTTCTCAACAATCAACTTGCACCATTTAATATTTCTCCGCAATCCCTCGATTGATTTCAAAATAGTTTACCATCTTTGATCTTTCCTCCGATACTCGTGCAAATCCTTAGCACATACATAATCCTTCCCGTGGCTTCGTTTGAATTCAGCATACCACTTAATTAGAATCATACACATATTTTAGGCGTCCTCGAAATACATGCACTTCAGCGAAGTTCAGTGATAGAGAAGGCGAACGAGCTACGGTGTAAATTTCTTCCCGAACATCAGTAGTTCTCTTTGAGCATCTCGTATAATCCCACTTTGTTTATTCAATATCTCAACCAACCAATAACGCAATAGATGTTACCAATTCCAACTCGAGAAATTTTCCACAATCGATCCAACATTTCCAAAATATTCAGACTTAGATGTATCAAGTATTCCTTTCAAGTTCATTGTCATCCATGCAACCAAAGTTGATAATTCCTATTGCCACATTTCATTTCGATATCCCGATTCTTATCGGTCAAATCTTGTACTCTTCATCGTTCGCATCCATACACTTTGTTTATAACTTATAAATTTCTCGATCATGATTCATCCATCAAATTTTACCATACATTCCGCTCTAGCAACATTTCTCGCTGTACACCAACATTTTCTCGTATTGATCAAGCCAACATATTATTCTCTCGCATAAGCAACTCTTATATCCAACAACGTTAATCCTGAGGGTCATTCCTATCCACCTTCGCTCTCGCCGATCTCGGCTACATGTACTATCCCATTCCGTCATTACAATTATCCTCGATTTTGATCCGATCAATAAAATTATCCTAACTTGTCTCAAAGCACTACCATCAATTTTTCGTAGCTCAATATTAATCAACCAAATCCAACCAGTTCCAACAATTTCTAGCTTTCCAACAAGGCAACTCAATTTTTGAAACCAACATGATCTGTCATCCCATCCAACATTATAACATCCAATTCCCCAAAAATCCATTCCATTCCGAAACCTACCTTCCAACACATCTTACTCATTTCGACTATACTCACGCAACATCAATAGGGACATCCTACGGTTTTCCAACAGTCAACTTAGCATACAGTCAAGTCTCTACGGTCAACTAATATAAGCTAAATCAGACGAATCATTCAGCTAACTCATATGAGATGGATAGCTATCAGGGATATACTTATCTCTTGTCTTAGAGGCAACCAAATTCTTATCATAGGGGCAACTCTATGGTCTGACCAACTTAGGGACATGGGACACCACCCCAATCTTATGAACTTATTTCCAACACGGACAACTGAAGAACATAGCCAACCAATCTGAAACTTAAGCAACCAACAACATTCTAGGCAACTGACCGACACTCTAGGCAACCAACCGACATTCTAGGCAACCAACCGACACTCTAGGCAACCAACCAACATTCTAGGCAACCAACTGACAATCTAGACAACCAGCCAACAATCTAGAGTCAAGTCTTTCTACCCGTACTCATACTCGGGTCATACCCAACGAAGTCTCATTCTAGACTTACCCGCAATCGACCAAATCCATCCGACAATTCTATCCAACAATTCTTATGGGTCAATCCAAAGCTATCATATAAAACTTATCAATCGAATATCCAACTTTCAATTTCCATTTGCATAGACATAGCATCACTTGTTCAATCTGACTTGCATCCTCATATCGTACTCATATGTCTATTCAATCGTGTCAGCTATACTGAATAATCATCCGACATTGTTATCTCAATACTTTATCACTTATGATCTCTTTCCTACGGTCTCTTCGCGACATATTCGTTTCCCACATTCTTAGATCATCGATACGGTCTGCACTCTCTTAACCAATAAAATAAGGCAACTACATAATCATATTTCTTTCGAGGCATCTTTATAAATTTTCTAGCACCAACACGGTCATCTCTTAGCAATTCACGTTAACCCTCAATATTCGTTTTGCATCATCTCCTTATGATTCCATAAGAAAATTTACTATTCTTGCATCGACCCAATCTCTATGGCACCAATCATCTAACATTCGTACTTCGATCATCCAATTGAATATGACATAACTCATTAGCTAAGTCATAATCCAACAATTTTATATTCCACCAAACTTGTTATTCAAGTGACAACATCATCTACCGACAGGGTCTATTACATATCGCTGCACATCGATACTTATTTGTATTCCAGCCATTCGACTTTCATAAGGGACATCTACTCTTTCATGCATTAAGGGACAAGTACTCATTTTCTATGCCTCAAAATAGTCAAGGGTCATAACTTGTTAATTCGGAACACATCAAATTCTCTCAAGCACGCTGCACCACGTGCTAAGATCCTCTATTCCTCAATCCCATTCTCAATCTTTTCGGTCGTTGATGCAACTCTCTCTGTATCTTCTAATTCATTCGCAACATCCCGATAACCGTCTAACATCACTATCAATTCTGTCGATATCCAACATGTAATTTCTTTCACTCAATTCCAACATCGTTCAATATTCGGTCCATAGTAGTTCTCGTAAAATCCTTCGATAGCAACACTACACCATCATTACCAAGCCTACAATCCTCCTTATCCAACTGATTCAAGTCTTCGCCTGAATTTGAAATTCGTTTCATTACCAACCAAGGCATTCATTTCATATTCTCAATTCTCTTATTACCCAACATAATGCTAACCGACACGGTCTAGCAATGGTTCATCCGAACACATCAAAATCTCGTAACGGGTCATCCAACTTAATCATCAAGGGACATTCCTAACCGTCATGTATCAATCGTAAGCTCAGCTACGATTCGATACCACCCAATACCTTATAGGTAAAGCAATCACAAAATCATAAACATATCAAGGGTCAAGGGACATCTTATCACGACGAGGGTATATGTAATATACCACCCAGAGCTCAAGCCATTCTGACACAATATTCTCTCACATCGAACCAACGTCCAACATGGACAATCCATCCTGCAGTGGTTATGCTGACCACAAATATCGACTCATGATTCTGTCGATTTCCATTCACTGAAATCCATGCACATTCTGTTCCAACATACCAAGCCATCACCCACGGTCGATTGCTGCATAATAATCGACCTTAATGAAATCCCACACATAAGACATCCAGCATACATCACAACTTATCATCATATCGCATCATTGTTATTCTTTTTGGTATCTTTTAGAAATTTAACAAAGCACACATATCACAGCCCACATATTTAGACTTATTGTATGGAACACCCAGTGAGAGGTTAGAATGATCAACGGACTTTCTGTCAAGGGAACAACATAGAATAGTTTGGAAGCAATATAGAACAATCGCAGAAGCACTATGAATCATCATAGAGGCAACTTTGATTTCATCGCAGAAGCAACTTTGAGTATTCGCGGAAGCAACTTTGATTCACCGTGGAAGCAACTTTTGAATAATCGCGGAAGCAATCTTTGAATCATCGCGAAAGCAGCTTAGAATCATCTTAGTAGCAACATTGATTCGAAACAAATCGAACATGAATCCAAGGACGTAAAGCCGTGCTCTTATACCATTATGTCACGCCCCGATCCCGGAGGATCGAAAACAAACCACTGGGCGTGATACCGTACAAGTCTAGATTGTACTTGTACAAGGCAGAACTATTACAGTTCCTGGTAATTCTCAGAAAATATCAAATAAGGCAACGGAACCAAACAGATAAATTGAAGTCACACAATTTATAAGGAAATGTATCTCTTTATTGATAATCAAAATGGATTACAAGACTTGCAGCAGAATACAGAGTTTATAAGGCTCTTAAATAGCCAACTGAATGTATACACTTACCCTTCAGGCTACAACTGAATATACCGACTTCTTTACAATGAACTTGCCAATATGGCTACAATCTCACTGGTACAACTGAGTTCCACTGTTCCATACATTATGTCCCGTATAGCAGAAGACATCGTCTTGCAAGAAGAGCTTCTGCACACCCATCCGATTCATCGATGCCAAGCACTGATTCACAGGATTTCCCCCAAGCAAACACCTGTAATATTGCCCACAACTTGGGTCAGTACATCATCAATGTACTGGCGATCGGTGCTGGCCCAACTCACCTAAGAAGACAGCACTAAGTAAACATGTTACAGAATATTATTAATAGTGGTCTTTCTTGTTGCCTTAGAGTCAATTTCATGTTATAGCTGACAAGAAGTAAAGCATGCAAATCTTATAGCCAACATAATTTAAAGCATGCAGTTATCACCCTTTGGTGATTCTTACCCACGGTCGTGTAGCCATCCATGTACAATTATAATACTTACTCTGCCTGCACAAGACATTGTTAGGAACAATATCATGATTCAATATGAATATCACCGTTCGGGTGATTCTTACCAACAGCCGACATCCTTCCCTGTATTTGAGTAATAACTTACTCTGCCTGCATAAGACATCATTAGCACTGGACCTATCTATATGAAGGTCACTGGCGACACGCCATCTTGGATCATCTTCTGGTGAACGGCTAACTCCAAATGGGGTGCGAATCCATGGGAGGTTTCCGAAACACCGTGCTACTACTTCAGCACCATGGGATTTCAGCGTCCTTTCAGTGGGCGGTAGCAAGCCCCCACTGCAAGTCCTGTAATCCCGATGTCAGTACATCGACACCATCCTTGTTCCCCCTAGGACGAACCAGGTTCCATGGCCCAGGAAATACCGTTCGAGGAACTACACATTGTCGACAAGTTGTCCATGACCATGCAACTATATGCAACTTATCTAAGAAGAAAACATATAATGCATGATAAGGAAAACTAAGCAAAACCATCATTCTCATTCATATTGCCATCTAGCCATCTTGCCTTGAGCTAATGCTCACATTATCATCTGCCCATCCAGGGTCTTAGTGAAACCAATATTCTACATCGGCACAGGATAATAGAATGTTGTTTCCCAATCTCTTTGCCACATCTTTGATATCATACATCTTTCCAACCAACTCAATGTACTTACCGCCCAGTTCTTGGGACTTAGCATCTGTTTAGCATACATTTATTCGGACATAATTCAAGCATACTCACTGCCCAGTTCTTGGGTCTTAATATCTGTGTTATCAACTATTCATCAAGCCAAAGCTCGATATACTCACCGCCCAAGTATTTGGGACTTTGCCTTCACCTGTCATGTAATTCATCGCAACAGCGTACAACATACAATTCATTTAGCCACAACAGTTTACGTTCAGGTGATTATTATCTTTCATTATCTTTTCGAATTCCATGCAAGGTGTTATTGAACAAACTCAACTAGAACCATAGCATACTCATCCTTATTTTAAGCGTCAAGCTAAAGGATCTTTGAAGGGTTCAACACTACTCACATTCATAGGACGATTCCCGCCACGAGCGCATAGCCTTCCAAGCGATCCTTCGCAAAATCCCAAGTCCAACAAGGCTTCATCGAACCAACCATCCATCATAAGGCATCTTGCGGGTCAGGGCACTACACACTTCTCCTTCCAAAATCCAGGCTCAGCACTTATAATAATCTCATGGAGAAATTTTCTTCTTGTCTTAAGGGATGGAAATCGAAATTACTCTCTCATGCGGGGCGCACTATTTTGATCAAATCCACATTGGGTTCCATTCCTATTTATTATATGTCTACTTATAAAATTCCCAAAGGCATATGTAATTCTATTGATCGTCATGCAGGGATTTTTGGTGGGGCCATGATGATGTGAACAGGTCTATGCACCACATTGCCTGGAGGAAATTCGTGTTACCCAGGAAAGAGGGTGGCCTGGGGTTTCGCAACCCCCGCTGGGTTAATGAAGCCCTTATTGGCAAGCTCTTGTGGAGACTCATCACTAATCCACACCAACTCTGGGCCCAGGTTCTTACTGGCACTTATCTTCAAAATCGTTCTATTTGGCACATTACTAAATGTAGGAGTGCATCCCCTACCTGGGCCAGTATACTCGATGTGCGTTGTCACCTGGAAGGGAAAATCCTTTGGAAGGTGGAGAGAGGCTACATACACATTTTCAATGAGCCTTGGGTCCCTGGCCTACCTGGGTTCAGAGTTAGTGCCATCACTGGCATTGAACCCAAACCCAGACTTGTCCGAGAACTCATGGACGATACTAGCCACAACTGGAATATTCCTCTGATTTACTCTCTATTCCCTCCCTGGGAAGCGAAGGCCATCACTGCTATCAATCTCCAGGTGGGAGAGGAAGCCGACAAACTTATTTGGACGAGCTCCAAATCGGGTGAGTTCTCATCTAAATCTCTATACGAATCTATTCGTTGTGGAATTCCTTCTTGTTCGGACGCCCCTGACTCTAATCTCAAATGGGAGCGTATCTGGAAGTTACCAAATATCTTTCCTCGCATCCTGATGTTCATTTGGCGTTTGTGGCACAATGGGCTTCCCTTGTTCTCTATTATCAGTAAGAGAAACATTCAGGTGAGTCCTATGTGTCCTTTCTGTCAACTCGATGATGAAACTGCGGATCACCTGTTCCTAAATTGCCATATTGCCAGGGAGGCTTGGTTCTTAAGCCCCCTGGGGATGCGCACGGATTATTGTGGTAGTCTCCACTCCCTTTTATATTCTTGGATAAACGATAATTTTGAATGTGATGTTGTCCGGATGGGGGCTTCGATATTATGGGCTATTTGGAAATCTAGAGGGGACTGTGTATATCAAAAAATTGCACCATGCCCCCAAAAAATTATCAAACATGCCTTGAGTCTTCTCTCGATCCATACTGAGGAGCTCCAAAACAAATCAAATGAGATTTGCAAACTGAGGCTTGAGGCCAATGATGTTGCGACTTGGCAGGCGCCTCCCATTGGTTCTGTTAAGATCAATGTCGATGGGGCGACATCCCTGATAGGTTGTGCTGCAGCTGCGGTTGCTAGGGATGCTATGGGTTCTTTTATTGTGGCTGAGACGAAGCATTTTGTTTGTCATAACCCGACTGATCAGAGTCTCCAAGCTGAGTTGGAGGCTATCAAGGTTGGGATTGGCTTAGCTCGGAATATGACTGAAAGTAATATCTTCATTGAAGGAGACTCTATGGTGGCTTTCAGGATTTTCAAAGGAGAATCTTGGCTCATCCCATGGAGACTTTCGGACTTGGTTAAAGACATTCAAAAGGAATTAGCTGCTATTCATTCCATCAAGCTTTCATTTGTTAGAAGAAGGGGTAATAATGTCGCCCACATTCTTGCTGGGCAAGCCCGGATTACTCATACTTATGAGAAGTTTTCTTCCCCTCCTTCTTGTATTACCCAGTCTCTAATTGCGGACTGCTCTTTGGATGTAAACACTGCTATTTGATTTAATAATACCTTTCCTTCTCAAAAAAAAATATTATATCATCTCTACAATAATTGATTATCAATAAAAATGTAGTTATGAAAGAAATATCACCTATCATAAGATTTGTTTTCCCATAATAGAGATAAAGATATCAATATCTGATCTTATTTACAAATTTTAACAAATTTAATTAAAAAAATTAATCTTATTATTATAGAAATTAATTATTCCTACAATCGTTCCCTGTGAAGACGTGCATTGCGAGGCCATTTTTATATTATTTATTAGATTAATAATTAGCTCGTGAACCATGAAACCAATTTTTATATTATTAATCCAAACAAAAAAACAAATTATGACCGACGGGTATATATAACATAATATATATAATAATACTAATATAATAATCAATAATTCTACCCAGACCGCTACCGAAACCGCACATTAAACCGAATCTGACGTGGCACTGACCTGGCAGGTCTTTGAAAGAGTGCATTTAATGACAAGATGGGAAGGCTGCAGAATTGAATGATGAGAGAGAGGGGGTAGTTTAGTATTTTTCTATGGAAGAAGAAAAGAAAATTCCTTTCCGTTCCTTCCCTAACAATTCCTTCCTTGTATTCTTCCTTCTTCCTAACAAATCTATCAGACACATAATGGTTAGGGAGAAAAACCCTAAAAATTAGAAAGAAGGAAGATCGGTTCTGAAGTAAGTTCTCAAACCCATAATAAATCATTTTCATTTTTTAGTCTCTTGGTGGTCTCAATTTTGTTATAAAATTCTCATAATGAATTTAGTTAGGGACTGACCTGCCTTCTCCCTAACTAAATCATTTTCATATCCACCTTCTTCCTAACGTGGCACTGACCTGCCTTTGTTTTTTCTTACAATTTCTTTTCTTTTTCATTAAATCTCTCCAAGAAACATAAACATGAGATTCGGTTTATATATACGCCATACGTACTTAATATACAACAAAGGGAATATGTGTTTTTTTTCTTTCAAAAATCTGAATATTAGTTGTATATGTCCTTTGTTGTTGTCTGTTGAATTGTTAGAATTCCATTACTGACATATTCGTTGTTATTGTGCCGAAGGATTTTGTAATGTGTTCACCTCCAAAATTGTTGACAATCCTAATCTTAAATTTGTGAAATATGCAAAATTGATGTGCGACTTTTGGTGCTGGGTGGACGAGCTTCGTATGTGTCGATGTAAGCAACTTTTTTTACTTGTGAATACTTCATTAAAAAAAGGGTAATATATGGGTATCTAATTGTTTCATATTTTTGCTACTGTTTTCAGGTCAATGTTCGTGGTTGTAATTGCTTCAAATGGGTTGGTACATCTTCAAACTACTCCCCACAAAAAAATGGACAATTCTGCTTCTTCGAGTGAGTCTTTAAAGAAGAAGTTCGATGACGATGTCTCATATGAACTATGCAAAGTCGATAATTCTGCATCTACAAATTGTTTTCCAAAGAAGAATTTGGAGGATGATGTTTCATCTGAGATATGCAAGGATCTCAAAATGAAAGTTATGATGAAAGTTGAAGTGGGACGGCTCGCAACACAGCGTCAATCAGGATTCTGTGCCTCTTTTTTAGAGAAATTTGACAGTTTTAAAATTTAGTATGTAATAAAGGAATGTATCAAGACTCAGGGATGTTTTTTGCTATGTATCAAGACTCAACGATGTATGATTTTGTTATGTATCAAGACTCGATGATGTATGGTAATTTACTTTTAAACATGTAGCCTAATTTGCATTTAGTTATTAGCTTCCTGTTATTGTCATAAAAATTGATTGATATTGTGATTTTATATGATTTTGGTCAATTTACCATGAATTTAATTGTGTTTAATTGAATAGCTATATGCATTTTCTCTTGGCAAATTTATATTTCAAAGTTTGGCAGCACTGTGGGAGTTTGGCTCTTATTTTATCTTTAATTTTAGATGGCAGCATATGCTGCCCAGATACCTCATGTGATTACAGTCACATTTTGGCAAAACTGTGTGTTTCCAGCCTCCACCATATTCAATCCAACTATGCTTCCTTTTATTGTAGAAATACTACAATGTTCTATATACTTGCAGACATAGCAAACAAGATTGGAAGGACATCTACTCACTCGGGTGAGGATTTTCTTGGAACAACTTTCTGTCCATATTTGCGCCACCTATAACAATCATCTAGAAGATCAACTTCATTTGTTGCCTGTACAATTATTCTTGGCTCTGTTATGTTCTTATGTACATCTGATTCTGTTGTAGCACTGACCTCAACCAACCTGCCCAATCAATAACTTTCTCACAATGAAGTGCAATATATGCAGGTACACGTAGGTTATTAAAGTCTCGAGAGTCTTTGGCCTTTCTAGGAAAGTACTACTATAAGAGAAACGTATATAGGCCAATTGCAAGTAACTTATAAAGGCCAAGTTAGCAGAACCATTCCTAAAGAAATATTTTGGCCATGCAGTGAATGTTGTGTCTGTACAAATATTTTTGCCTAAAGAAGCTTCTTCTCCTTGCAGAACAAAAAAGTGTTTTTGCCCAAAGAGACTACTTATAAAGGCTTCATCCAGGAGTAAAATTTGTGGATCTTTTAGAACAGCTCTGGCAATGGCAATTCTTTGTTTCTGTCCTCCAGATAGCTGAGTTCCATACTCACCAACCATGGTGTCCATTCCCTAAGTGTTTTGAATTCCATCAGTCCTGTTATAGTCTTTATAAAACCACACACACTAAATAGAAAGGCCATTTACTAGTTAAGACTAAAGGTAGTGAAAAAATTCAAAATCAATTTAAACCTGAGGCATTTTCTCTTTGAATTTCAAAGCATCGGCAAGCTCCTTTGCTATGTTCATTAATAATTATTTTAGCAAAAAATGAATCATAACTTATCATATAGTTAGCAGACTATAAGAGGTGGTCAATCCTAATTATTTAAGCACCTAAGTAATCTTTGGTGATTGGAATGTAAAGGCTTCTTGTACAAGTCTTTCAGATTCTCAGCAAAAGCAATCCTAATAAGAGAATTTGACAAAAGCAATCTACTTCTCAGCAACAAGAGACATTGGAAGCATGGTCCTGTAAAATAACTCATTTATTTCATATTGATAAGGAGACAACAAATCAACTATTCGAGTAAATTTTGCACTGTATCAATTCCTGAGAAATTTGCACCAAAAAATGGAGTTCATTTACAGCACTACACAGGTGAACTATAAAAAGGAGAATAATTTCATAGAACAGCACAGTTGTACACTCTTCCATACAAGTCTGACAGTTCAAACATTAGACTCAACTATAAAAGGAGACATTAGATTCATAGAACGTCACAGGTGTACATAAGTCTTAAATATATTTCAAAATAGAGACATAATTGTCTATTTAACTAGATTTCTCCTGTTCAAAAGAAGAAGAAAAAAACTAACTTCACTCCTTCTTTGTCTTTGAAAGAACCTTCACATTAAAGGGGGTCTCGTGGAATGAAAATTGCTCCCTGTTGCATAATCAAAATGTTCACTTGCTCCATGCCGCTGAGTTATCCCATATGAAGGCGTCGCATTCGCGTAATGTGAACTTCCCCAAAGTTGAGGTGCTCCATATGCAGGCACAACATTCACTGCATGTCCATCTCTTGAAAGTTGAGCAACCTGTTACAAGGACAACATATATTCATGTACAGTTGCAAGAATTCTACATCATGAATAATACAACAATATAATGCATTTATATATTCCTACCATCAATTGGTGGTATTGTTCATAAGTAATGGCATTTGGCGCTCGATTAACTCCCGAAGACTGAACTATATTTGCCATGCTCTGTTGTGTCGAGATTTCGTCGTTCACCTACGAAGGACATTGGAAATTAGTAATACCATCATATAATAAAATAAATAAACATTAAAAACATAGCATAAACAAATATGAATTCTGTGTAAGAAATCAATATCTCACCTCTATATTTTCTTTTCCACTTTTTCCTTTTTTCTTATACCTTGTAGGTTCCAATCCTTTTCCTCTGGGACGGCCTTTTCTTTTTGTTATAGGCGGATCAAGTACCTTTTCAGTTTCATTCACTTCAGAGTCAACATTTTTCAGGTCAATATTCAATCGGGAACTACTTCCATTACTTGATCCCTTTTCAGTTATTGCCTTCAACTTTTTGTCTATCCACTTCTTAATATCAATACACTCATCATCAATTGGTGATGCTACGTCTGCAAGCTCGGCAAACAAATTACATAATTCATTATACCGTACTTGGTCGGGAGTGAGTTGCCAACCATCAGAATTAATTGGAATCTTCGTATGTGATCGCCTCACATCTTTTCTCCATCTTCTTAGAATGTACCTTTCCAGGAGTAATGTTATACCATTACGGAGTAACACACAAATTGCATGCTTGCAAAGTATTCCTCGAAACTCAAACCTGTGACAACTACACTCAAGTTGACATTCATCTTTTTGAAATGAAACCTTGAAGGTAACTTTTTTCATAACTTTTTCAGTTTCAATTTCAGGAGAAGTTTCATCGAGTGTTGATTTGGGTATCCAAACTTCCTCTTGTACATCATACATTTTAACTGGGGTATCCTCTTGAACGCCAATTACTTCACAAAACATCTTCCCTATTAACTCATGTTGAAACTCTTTAAACTTTGCGATAGTGTAAACACTTTGAGCTTGCTTCTCCATCTCATAAGGAGTTGTGGTTGGGATGGTTTTTGAAAATGACTTAGCATCTGACTTGATTTCTTTTTCCATTTTGTACCTTAATGCATTTTCATATTGTTGAACAAATAGTTTCAGTAATGTTTTTGAATGAACATACCCATCAAAAAATGCATTCATGCTTTCACTTCGTTGAGTAGTCGACATCCCCGTCCAAAAAGTCGTCTTCACAAAACAAGGCACCCATCGGTGTTTCTCTGCATATAATGTACTCAACCAATCACTCTGCTTCAAGTTTTTCTACTTCTCGAGCATCTCACTCCAATCTTGTTCAAACTCCTGTGGACTTTGTGTATCATAGACGACTCTTTTTAACTTGGATTTTATTTTTTCATATTCGTTGTAGCTCCTTAACTTTTCTGGAATTTTCTTCATAATATGCCACAAACACCATCGATGTTTAGCATCCGGAAAAACTATCTCAATTGCACTTTTCATAGAACTATCTTGGTCAGTTATTATACTTCTTGGAGCACATCCTCCCATGCAGTCAAGCCATGTTCTGAACAACCAAACAAATGTTTGGGTATCCTCATTTGAAACCAATCCACATCCAAATAGAGTCGACTGCCCGTGATGATTCACCCCAACAAATGGAGCGAATGGCATGTCATACTTGTTTGTCAAGTATGTTGTGTCAAATGTGATGACTTCACCAAATTCTTTGTAGGCTTCCCTGCACCTGCCATCAGCCCAAAAAACATTCTTCAAACGACCATCTTTGTCCAAGTCTATGTTAAAGAAGAAACCTGTAATCTGTTTTTGCATCTTCGAAAAATAATTTTGAATTGCCATGGCATCACCTTCCCCAAGTTTTAAATGTCTCTCTTTCTGAACTAAATTTCTGCAATCTTTCTCCTCAAATGTTACATTTTCATATCCACCTGCTTCAACCACTAACGTATAGTAGTTTTTGTGCATTCTAATCCCTGCTTTGTCATTTAGTAAGAGTTTCTTCTTCACATGGTTACTAATTTTCTTGTTGCATCTCCAAAATCGAGATTTACTTGGACTTGTCTCATGGTTGTGGTCAAGAACAAGAACACTAATCCTCCACTTTTTATCCAGGTCCAATCTTGCTGTTAGTTTAGCCTTGCACCCAATTTTAGAGGTTGGTTCTGGCTGCAACGGAGTATCTGATTCAGTTTTATGCTTCCCCTCTCGACAACAAGCAAAACATACATATCTTAATACTCCATTATCCTTCTTTGATGACCGTTTCTTAATCGGAAATCCCTTTTGCTGAGCATATTTTCTATATAATTCATACATTTCATCTACTGTATCAAATTTCATTCCAACTTTTAGCTGAACTACCTCACATTCACCTTGGTTTATTACATCATCTAAAATCCCAACTCCCTCACTTGCACTGACAGCATCCAAAATCTCAACATTCTCTCTGACATTATCCGAGTAACTCAACTCCATACCTGTGTATAAGAAAATATTTCGTAAAACAATAACGTTGATTAAAAGATTGACAAAAAAACAATCACTAAAAAATATTAATACTGATTGAAAAAAAATTAGAATATATTTTTCCAATCGTTATTGAATGCTTCTTGCTCCTACATAATGCTTTTTAATTATAATTACGAATATGTCAGTAATGGAATTCTAACAATTCAACAGACAACAACAAAGGACATATACAACTAATATTCAGATTTTTGAAAGAAAAAAAACACATATTCCCTTTGTTGTATATTAAGTACGAATGGCGTATATATAAACCGAATCTCATGTTTATGTTTCTTGGAGAGATTTAATGAAAAAGAAAAGAAATTGTAAGAAAAAACAAAGGCAGGTCAGTGCCACGTTAGGAAGAAGGTGGATATGAAAATGATTTAGTTTGGGAGAAGGCAGGTCAGTCCCTAACTAAATTCATTATGAGAATTTTATATCAAAATTGAGACCACCAAGAGACTAAGAAATGAAAATGATTTAGTTAGGGGTTTGAGAACTTACTTCAGAACCGATCTTCCTTCTTTCTAATTTTTAGGGTTTTTCTCCCTAACCATTATGTGTCTGATAGATTTGTTAGGAAGAAGGAAGAATACAAGGAAGGAATTGTTAGGGAAGGAACGGAAAGGAATTTTCTTTTCTTCTTCCATAGAAAAATACCAAACTACCCCCTCTCTCTCATCATTCAATTCTGCAGCCTTCCCATCTTGTCATTAAATGCACTCTTTCAAAGACCTGCCAGGTCAGTGCCACGTCATATTCGGTTTAATGTGCGGTTTCGGTAGCGATCACCAACTCTTGCATCACGATGGGTTTGATTAGAAGTAAAAATATCAGAAAATTTTATACAGAGCTATAAAATTTAATATATTTACGTAAAAAGAAAAAGTTTGGGATCATTATAGAAATAGGGATGGGACATCTCGTCCAAATTTTGTTTTAATTTTTTTTAGGATGCGGTGCATCTTAGATGACGTCCAATTTTTTTTGTTTTTTATTATGTACGTGAAAAAGTTAATTTTCTCATCTACTTATTTACAAAAAAAATTTAATCTTTCTTCAAATTTTAGATATTTGTTTAAAACTAATATTAGAAAAAACATCTTAAAGTTAAGTTTAATTTTGTTTAGATATTTGCTAGCATCTAATATTAGAAAAATACCTTAGAGATAAGTTTTAATAATTAATTTAAAATCTTAAAAAAAAATTCTTAGATATAATTTGAAAATTATCTTAAATATTTAAAATCTTAAATATTTTTTCTAATATTAGAAAAAAATATCTTAAAGATAAGATTTGAAATTATTTTTCGCAAATTATCTACTATTTGAAATTATTTTACTCAAATCTTAGATATAATTAAATCGTAGATAATTTATTACAATCCTAAAATAGTTTAAAATCTTAAATATTTTTCTCAAATCTTAGATTTTTTTTATTATCAAAGCTTAGATATAATTTGAAAATAAAATATAAAATATTTTATTTCATACTAAATTATAAAAATATTCTCATCTGATAAATTATAGGATATTTTTATCACCAAATATAATATTTTATGTTTTATATTTATATTATGTCATACTAATCTAAATTTAACTCGATAGAATTTTAATTGTTACCAATTTTATCTAACTTTTATCTTGCATCTATTATTCATGGTTATGATATTTTAAATTTTATCTACAAGAATTATTTACGGTTTCAAATTATATCTAAGAGAGAAAAAAAAATATTTAAGATTATAAATTATTTTTTTAAACATATCTCTATGATATTTTTCTAATATTATATTTTAGCAAATATCTAAAAAAATAAAGTTATCTTTAAGATTTTTTTTTCCTAATATTATATTTAAACAAATATCTAAATTTTGAAGAAAAAATTAAAAAATAAAATTGTATATAACTATATTAGAAAAATCAACTTTCTCACTCACATAATAAAATAAAATAAAAATTCAGCAAAATTTTAGCTCCGCATCCTGAAAAAAAATTGGGCTCCATCTAGGATGGCATCCCATCCCTCTTCTTACAATAGTCCCAAACCTCTCATCTTTTACGTAAATATATCAAATTTCATAACTTTGTATAAAATTTTCTCTAAAAATATATATGAAAAATAAATTAGTTTCACAGAATTATTTTACTAGAAAAAAAGGGTATTATGAAATATTTTTTTACGGGATTAAGGGGTGTTTGATTGTCCTTAATTTCTATTAAAAAATTTATTTTTCATGAAAATTGGTATTTTCCTATGAGCTGGACTAGGTTTATTTTCCACCATTTTGAAAGAAGATATAAAAATAATAGATTTTTGAAAAATATATGCTATCAAACACTACAATTGATAAAAAATAATTGTAATGTAATTTTATTTTTTGAAAAATAAAATTCTCAATCAAACTCAGCCTTTGTGGTGATGATTTAGAGTGGCTCATCTCCTAAAACTATGATGTAACTTTGGACTTCCCCATGTTCTCCTCTCCTCCAGAGTGTGTGAGTGACTCAGTGACTGAGTGAATGTTCACAATAACTAAGATTATATTCTCAAATTTGCTACTTCATGTAAAGTCTGTAGGTCCTAAATATATATATAAAACTTCTCTCCTCCATATAGCGTGTGTGAGTGAATGTACAATAACTAAGGTATATCTTCTCAAATTTGCTACTTCATGTAAAGTGATAAGTAGTTCCTAAATATATATCAAATTAATCTAAAAACTCTCTAGCTTCATTTTAGAACTTTCGTGTTTCAAACTTGTCATACTCAACCTTTATATATACTAGTGACCTTTACGTGCGTTAGACGTATCAAAAACTAATATTATTATTATTAATAAAATATATAAAAATTTAAATTATATTAGAATATTTTAAATATAATTTTAAAATATTTTAATATGATTTGATATGATTGTTTTTTAAATTATGGATATGTGTTTAATTAGATAATATTATGTAGTTAGTTTAAATATAATTTTAATTTTAAATATATTCTAGTATTGGGTGTTTTTTTAATTTTTTACGTGATGAGAGATGGTTCGGTTACCCGCATAGTAGATAAGAAATGTGGGTTTTTTTTTTTTTTTTTGAGAGAGAAAGCCTTTATTAGAAACTCAGACTGGAGTGGTAACAATCGAAGAACAGTCCTCAAATAGGGCTGGTCAATACAAGAAGGGGAAGAAAAGAACCTACCAGTAGACTTATTCAAGATAGCGTGCCCAGCTAAGTCATGGACAACTTTGTTGCCTGATATTCTCACGAATAGTAAGCTGATTTGTTGATTTGCAGATAACTCGCATTTGATAGAGTAGATCAAGTCCGAGAGTCTCCAGGGAATGAGTTTAGAATCCCCTTTGAAGATCCTGACGGCTATCAAAGAATATCCTTCAATACTGATATAACTGGCATTCAAACTTCGGGCAAGCCCAATCCCAACTTGGATAGCTTCTAACTCTGCTTGGAGGCTTTGATCAGGAGAACTCAAGCAGTCAAAATATTTTGTTTCAGCTGCTATAAAGCTCCCTAGTGCTTCCCTTGCGACCGCTGCAACTGCACAGGCTGAGGAGGAGGTCGCCCCATCAACATTAATCTTGATGCCCCCATAGGATGGGGGCTGCCAAGTGGTTTCACTGGTGGCCATTCGCCACAACTCACAAATCTTTCCCATACTGCTGTTGTAGTCTCCATCTTGTATGCAGATAGAGCTCATGGCATAGCTGACAATGCGTTGTGGACATGGGGCTTGGTGACGGAAAACACAGTCGCCTCTGGTTTTCCATATAGCCCATAAGATAGCTGCACCCATCCGGAGATCTTCATGGGCATGTTTATCATTAATCCAACTGTGTAATAGATTATGGATGTTGCTGCAGTCATCTGTTCGCAACCCCAGCGGACTAGAGAACCATGCTTCCCTAGCCACATTACAATGAAGGAATAGATGGTTTTCATTTTCCTCATGGATGAGGCAAAATGGGCACATTGGGCTAATCTGATCGTTCCTCTTGTTGATAACAGACAATAGAGGTAGCCCATGATGCCATAATCTGCAGATGAACATCATTATCCGTGGGGGAATGTTTGGCAACTTCCAAAGTCTATCCCATTTAATATGGGATGCGGTGGAAGTCGAGCTGCATGGGTTGCTAGTTCGAATAGACTCATATAAAGATTTGGATGAAAATTCCCCCGATCTAGTGCATGTCCAAATGAGTTTATCTAGACCATCGCCCTATTGAAGATTAATATCAGTGGTTGCCTTCGTTTCCCAGGGAGGAAATAGCGTGTTAACAAGAGGAGTATTCCAGCTTTTACCTAAAGGATCCATCAGCTCTCTAACAAGCTTTGGCGTGGTCGAATCACTGTGACAGATGCTGACTCTAAATCCAGGAATGCCAGGAACCCAGGGTTCATTGTTGATGTCAATCCATCCGCCTCTGACCTTCCAGCATACCTTTCCTTCCAGGTGACGACGGATATCAAGAATGCCGGCCCAAGTAGATGCACGTCTACATTTGGAAACATGCCATATGGATCTATTTTGAAGATATGTACCAATGAGTACACGAGCCCGGAGTTGGTGTGGATTAGTGATAAGCCTCCAAAGAAGCTTGCCAATAAGCACCTCGTTAACCCAGAGAGGATTTCTGAGCCCTAACCCGCCTTCTCTTTTGGGCATCATAAATTTTTCCCATGCTATATAATGCAGCTTACTTTCTGAAATATCATGTCCCCACCAAAAATCTCTGCAATGGCGGTCTATAATATTGCAAATGGCTTTAGGGATCTTATAAGTTGTCACGACCCGCACCCGCTTTTCGGATACGGGACGTGTCCAAGTCCAGTCTACGCCGCAGTGTTGGCGGTAGAACGCTGTCTAGTACATAAACAAGTCACAGAGGCAGTCTAGATCTCATCCACAAAATATGATACAATTTATTAACACAAATGAAACTGAATAATGAATGATAATATAAATAGAGTATCAAGTTTATCAAGAATTTTCAGTTACGTCCGGTGGACACAAATCCACTACCAATAGACGATAATAAAATAGAAACATGGAAATGAAATAACTGAGTCCAAACTGCCAAAAGTACCCTCAGCTGTAGTGGTACCATGGTCCAATGCTAGCTCCAACTGCTCGTGTGCACCTGGCTCAATACTCGGCTAAACCTGAAGAGATATCAGGTCCTCAGAGGACTAGCAAGATACATAATATACGAGCCAACATGTAACAGTATAAATATACAAGAAGTAAGGAACAATCAATGATATCCAACGAGACAAAATGAACTAAGACACAAGATCTAACACAAGGATCCTAAGACACTGGCATGCCATACTAGAAATGGCTAATAGGTCAAAACTATAGACTGCAGTCAAGGCAAGCACTCACAATCTATAGTGTCTCAATCGCAGTCAAGACAAGCACTCACAACCAAGACGGTAGCCAATCCTAGTATAAAAATTCTATAGACCGTAGTCAAGGTAAGTACTCACAATCTATAGAATGTCAAAGTCAAGTCCTACTCAAGTCATGTCAAGTCAAGTCAAGTTATAATCAAGTCAAGGGAATCATGGTGTAGGACTAGACGATTCTATCAAGGAATACATATAAAACTAACACAGTGTAACAGATAGAAATATCATCACAGAAAGGAACAAGAATGTGCAGACAACTAGAAACATGTAAAGTAAAACTATAACAGGATGAGTGTACTAGACATGGAATAAAACAATCACGAATGTAAGGAAAACAACAGCAGTAAGATAATGAACATGCATATAAATTATATTGTACAAGCTGGCAAGGTATACTTGCTTGTGGTCCTGCGCTGCTGGCACAGGTCAACTGCTGATTCAAAATCCAATAAACCTGTTTTGTAAGTTTACCATGTTAAAACATAAATTGAAATCAAGAAATAACCTATCTATTTGGTCTTTAGCTTTAGGGTCATAATGGTGTACTATGTAGAGTCTAAATTTATGGTTACCATACTTCATTACCTATAAGATATTTTCCTTACCAATTTATGCTATTACATGTACCCTTCTGATACAGAACACTGGGTTTAAGCATCTAAGGCATTAGTACCTTTCTAATCTACTTAGTTTACATGTAGGTAACTCAATTCCTCTAGACACTAACCCATACACAACACTTTATGACTGCTATTTATTTGCTCATGGGTCTCAAGTCCCTAAACTCCTGGATAGCTAATGTTTAGGTACCCGACTCCTTGGTCTATCAGCCTCCCTATATACTCTGGCCTATATGCACTCCTCTTAACAATTGATGTATCTTAGCCTTGACATTTACTACCTAGGACCTACGTAGTGTTCCCCTGCCTCTTCTGTCACTCTCTACCCCATTTCAGGGACTGTACAAGTGGATGCGGAGGATATTGGTGGGCTGCATTAAATGTAATGTTGTAGGCAATTAGCAGGGGGAACAGATACAATTGAACTAAATTAATAGTGGACAGAAACATTTAGATACAAAAGGTCTGCATATTAAGATACAAAACTGTACAGTGATTAAATGGGAACTGAACTAGAACAATAACTGACACTAAGATGCATTAGATTGAACATGATATAGGAAAACTTGAACAAAGGGAAATATTAAACTGAACTTGTGTCTAAGAGAATTGATACCATGTTCAGTTTGGGGATTGAACTAAGTGCCTAAGTCTGAACCAAGCCTAAGACTGATATCTAAACATCCTATAGGAATGATGTAATCATTGGCCACAATTGATACATGAAGACAAGGTCTGATACCTAATATTCAAGGGACTGTATATCAATTATGCAGGACACTACAGAACTAATAGGACAGAATATCTAAGGTAAAAGTGACTGATACATTATGAATGATGGAACAACTGAACAGTAGGTAGCTAATATCAACTGTTCCAAACTAAAATAAAGGTGTAAATGATACTCTAAGATAAGCCCATGCTCGAGTCCCTACCTAGAATGAAACCATAGTATTCACAAGGACATAAACTTAATTCTAAGGGGACTGAACCAAATTAACCATCAAGGACTGTCGAATGGAGGTTTGGACTTAAACATAAAACAGAACAAGGCTTGGACTGAACTTAAATCTAAAAGAAACTGAACCTAATGTTATCTGGACAGAACAATGGATATAGCAGGTCATATGAATTGCTAGGGACTGAACCAAGTACTAACTGAGCAATATGCTTTCAAGGACTGAAATAAAGATGGGGTTATAGGAGGACTGAATTAAAGGAAAATGGAATGTACAAAATGTGAATTGGACTGAACCTAAAACTCAATGACTGAAGTATACAATGTAGGCTAAACATGATATGATGTGGACGGGATATAGAGGAACAGGGGACTGATATAATCTGGTTGCAGGGCCATACCAGTAACGATAACTGCATCATTTCCATAATATCTCAGGTAATGTTCAACTGGTAGTTTATAGGCTTTGGCCCTCAACTAAGTGTATTCGATTTGTAGCTTCCTATCTATATATCCTTTCCTTTATACACCTACACACACCATCCTATTTTACCTGTACCCATAGTAATTGTCTGAACCCAAAAGTGGGACATAACTAAGGAACTGAATGAATGAATGAATGCACTGAATGAATGGCAGGGCAGTTGGGATTTGATATGCAGGACAGATGCAATATCTGATGTTCATTAACCCTATATGTAGGACATATATGATGTGGGTCAAGTTACTTAACTTAGGGAGGTCTGAAACAAAAAGTGAAATGGATAGTGTAATAAGCAAGAAACATACTCAGTTGAGTATGGACATATGAGTATGACTGAACACAAGGAGTGTCCTATACTGGACACTCCTACAGGAATGAATCATGACATCAGAACATTACCCTTCTTGACTCCTATTATATTGGTTTTTAAGTATAACTTTGAAGTCCCTTATTGTCACTCCCGTTTCCTGTTATACGTATTTTTTCATGATATGTATACGGATTTCTGACAATTGTCAGGTGGCCCGTATTTTGACTTATCTTGCTTAGCTTAGCCTTGGTTTAAATCTTGACTGGTTCAACTTGGTTCAACATGACTTGACTTGGCTTGAATTGGCTTGGTTTGGTTTATTTTGGGTTGAGATGAGAGGGGTTGCTATATAACTCAAATTTTTCTCTCTTCCGTTATTTGCATTTACTTCTTCATCTTCTTCATTTACTCCTCCCACCTACCAAGCCTAGGCAAGTGCAACTTGCTTTATGAGAGATCTCAAGTTTTCTTGTTCCATTCTCTTCCTTACTAGAATCTAAGCCTCTTTAGAACTGGAAGTTTTCGGTTTTGATGGTTATATTTTTGTAGATCTAAGTTTTAAGTTCCTTCTTATTTAGTTTTCTTGGTTTTGATCTCTAAAAACTTGGTATTTCCAAAAACTAGTAGTTCCATGTTGTAGAGAATTTGATTTCATGCAGTTTTGACCTTTATTTCGCTTGATTCTGAGTTTGATTGAGGAAGTTATGGCCATAGCAAGTTTTTAGGACTTTCATGGCTGAACTTGCTATTTGGGGACGATGAACCCAATGCGCCGGGAACCCCATGCACCGGGAACCCCATGCGCCGGAACCCCCATGCGCCCGGGAGGCCATGCGCCGAGAGGCCATACGCCGTGAAGACCCGGCAACGCATCCTTTGACTCCGAGCGTGTCATACGCGTAGGTTCCTTACGCGCATGCACTGAAGACACAACGAGAGTTTAATTCCCATGCACGGATGTGCAGGAATTCCCTTGCATGGATGTGCAGGAATTCCCATGCACGGATGTGCAGGAATTCCCATGCGCGGATGTGCAGGAATTCTCATGCACAGATTGTGCAGGAATTCCCATACGCGGATTGTACATAAATTCCCATGCGTTGATGTGCAAGAATTCCCATGCGCAGATTTTGCAGGAATTCCCATGCACAGATTGTGCAGGAATCCCATGCACCGAAATTGCTCTATTTTACTGTTTTTGCCTGTTTAAGTTGTTTTGTAGCTAGAATCTTGAAAAACTAAAAACATGAAAGTTGTAGATATTTTTCTTGGCTTCAAAAATATGTCACTAGTTATTTTATGCAAGTTTCTCTCATTCATGATGATGTAAGGATAGAACACGATAGTGACCCGTCGTGGTGCACTCTTGACAAGTAACTGGACATGAACAATCTTGATAGTGGCCTGTCGAAGCGCACTCCTGACAAGTAATCTTGACAAGTAACAAGTAACCTGACATGACATGAGAATCTTGAACGATGTTGTGACAGGTACCCTGACTTGCTAAGTAACTTTTGTCTTAACACCGTGGGTAACTTTCTTGATTGTACCTGTATAAGCTACATGTCTCCTCTTGCATCATGTCTAGGACATGAATTCCTGATTTCCCACGGTCAGGGATTTATGCTGAATCGGACTAAGTTAATGACTA
Source organism: Iris pallida (assembly GCA_029216955.1). Taxonomy (NCBI): domain Eukaryota; kingdom Viridiplantae; phylum Streptophyta; class Magnoliopsida; order Asparagales; family Iridaceae; genus Iris; species Iris pallida. Next base: position 18,843,539 of record JANAVB010010600.1, read on the forward strand.
GATTGATCAAGTAGTTCATATAGGGAGATGTTTCCAGTTACAGGCGATCCCGTTATCCCGACCATACCTGAGGGACTTGTAACCTGCCGTCGAGTAGGACACATTTTCAGCCAACTGTCATGTGGGGCACTTCATAAAACAAGTTCTATGTGCACTGTCATGTGTTGCACACCAAGCCACCTAATAATTCTTGATAACTCTTAAATGAACCTCGTCTGGATAACCTGGATAGCTGCAGGGCTTGTGACTGCGGAAATATCTCATTGCATCTTGCTAGTAACTAGGCTTGTGATAACCCTAGCTAGTTAAAATATCAAGCCATACTCTTTGCTTGGCCGTGATTGATGGATGTAGTCCAGTCTAGTCTTGTCTAAGCAATGCCAGTCTATGATTATTTCAGTACATGCTTGTTCATGCTGTGCTCTTGTCGATAATTGGTTAGAGACTAAGTTCTGTTCAGGCGAAGGGTTACAACTCCGGTCCTTGTTTCATTTACGGGTTGTAACTTGGCTACCAGAATAGTTTTCTTAGTTATCTTATCGTTTATCACTCTACTATCCTATTTCTAGTTTTCTTGTTATTATTATGCTTGTTTTCAAACTTGCTGGTTTTAGTTCCTAAGTGAAGCCTCCCTTGTGGTACTTGCTCTTTCTGGGGTCTGACCCAGCTGGTTTTATATGGCCAGATTTTAGAGTAGGACTCGAGGATCCTCCAGCTTTCCTGCCAGATGGTGACCACTAGGCGCAACACTGGCAACGAGTGGGTTCTTATTTTGCTCTCCCATTCTCTTATAAAAAATATTCTTCTGAGGCGTTTAGCTGCCGAGCAAGTGTTAGCTCGTTTGCAACTTTACTTACTGTCTGCCTACGGGCTGTAACATGATTGACAAATCATAGGGTTGATCATGTATGACTGGAACTCTTGCTAGTCTTCTCATTTTGTATGACTAGCTTCATGATCATATGAATATGTAATATTTGGGTCGCCTTACCTTGTATGTCTAATGATCTAACAACTTGTAACATTTACTTACTTGCTTGAGATTGAGACACTAGGCTTGTTCATGACCATAAGTGTCACGCCCCGCTCCCGCAGGAGCGATCGTCCTCGCTAAGGCGTGATGCCGTACGGGCCTAGGTTGTGCCCGTGCAAGGCTAAGTCTAGAAACGGCCGATTTGAGCTAGGCCACAGAGTCGCACAGAGTGTCCCCATTTGCAGCGAAAAGTAAATGAACACAAGTTGAAGCAAATTCAAACTCTTTATTGATTTTTAAGAAGTTACAAGCGGCGCTAGGCCGATATTACAAATCGCTCAAGCTCTCCCTCTCTGAAACATAAAAGGCGTGCCAAGTGGCTTACAAGATAGAATAATTCATGGCGATATTCTGATACATTATGTCCTGTATATGGTGCTCCAGCTCCTTGCAACGCTCCAAGGCTCCAGAGATAGCTCCGCGCCTTAGCACGCTCGAGGGAAGCTCCACACCCGATGACGTCTCCTACATCCTGCAAGCAGACTGTCAGGTTATCAGTACATTGTTATGCACTGGTGGGGAGGCTAGCTCGCCCACAATGCTATCATTACCAAACACGTTCTGTTTACTTTTGTGCACCGTCTATCATTCATTGTCTTTCTAATCTTACCTTAGGATCAGTTTTATGGCATATTTTATAGCCTATCTCGTGTTGTCGAATACAAGTGTCGCATAGAAATACATGCATGACTTACCCATACTTACCGTCCGGCCTTCCCTGTGCAAAGTAAACCAAGTTAGTCAACAATTCATAGGAAATAACTTAACGTGATTCATGTGAACTTTCAATGTCAAGGGCGTGTCCCTGTCTCGGGTCCTAGCACGTCGTAGGCGTATTTTCTAACTCCTTTGCTGAAGTACTCTCGATTATCTGGTGTGTTATATTCAAGCCTGTTCAGAAGGCACTTCATTTAGTTAACTTAGACTACTTTGATTTCAATGTAAGGACTTGCACGTGGATTGCCACCAGCAAAGCCCACTTAATCTATATGCATCGGTCGCTGGCATTACAAGCCAATTTGGACATATTTCCTCCTTGGTAATTTCTCACCTATCATGGCATGCGGCTTGGTACACCCTGATAGTCTTTTGAAATACCCGGCCTTACGTCTCCTGGTGGCCAAGCCCGCACTCAGTCCTGGACAGTAAGCCATTTTTCTTTGATTCCGCCTAGGTCGGTCCCGATCCTACACCTTGCGTCAGGCCGCTGGAATCCCTTATTTTCCCTCTCCCCCGTATACGATGGAGGTGTCCACGACCATTTAGTTTTATTTGTCATTTTAACTCAACGGCTGTCTCCGAGCCGTAGGCTAACCCTTAGCCATAATGCGTTATCGACCAGGTTGGCGTCCGTGCAGCGCGGGTAGCGAGCCCCGTTGCCACGTGCCCGTCATACCTGTCGTAAACCATTCCTTTCTTTCTTATCTTTTCTTCATTCATTCTTTTCTTTCTTTTACTTGTTCGTTCGTTCATTCATTCATTAATTCATTCATTCACTTATTCGTTCATTCTTTCTTTCATTCATCAATATGCAACTTCCCGTGCGGGAGTCGCCTTGGCGACCCATCGGTCCCAAAATCTTCCAATGTTGCTATGTTCTACTCGGAACGACTATGTCGATAGTCTTCCCATTTCATTTTTGTAAACCATTCATTGTTTCATTGTTGAACGCATAGGGAACTTGATACATAAGCCAGTGCCTTAGCACGAACGTGGAGTACGGTGCGAGAGTTCATATTTTCCAAGTTCCTTTCCATATTCTATACAAGCATACAAGATGGGATTATTCTCTTAGCTAGGTGCGTTGAGTCATTTATTAGCATGCGCGGTATTATCGCCTAGCAATTCTAGCAATAGTGTCCGTATTATTATGTGTCTAGGCTAAGCAAAGACGGGTTCATCGGATCCACCCACCTTAGCGATGTTCGTATCGGCCAAGCGATACTCCGAGCGCGCCTTTGAAAGTCTAAGTCTGGATTCATCTTTGACGGGCCAATGTAAGCCTTGCAACGATTCTTCCTCAGGTCGACGCAACTCTTCGGTTCGACGGCTCATTTGAGTCATTGCACTTGCTGTTTCAATCGGCATTCCGCTAGGGCGGAGCTGGTCATTACATAATACACCACTCAAAACAAGTCTCGTCCTTGAGACTTCCTGAGTGCAGGTCATCCTACCGTTCCTTAACTCATGTCGTGTGCGTATCGTAGACAATTCCTATCGACTGGCTTTATCGCTCGATGGCATCGAACTATACTCGATAACTTTTCAAGTTCCGTGTCTGCATACGTTTGGTCGATTTTATTGAATAACTTTTCATTCATTTTAGAGTTGATGGTACTTATTCAATTCAAGCGTTTCTTCGACTTGGTTGCTATTTTGACGTGTTATGGGACTGAAATGGTCGTACGAGGTGCGTTGTAATTTATCAAATATGAGAGACGTAAGGTGAGGCAAACTCACTCATTCGTTCATGCGCATCTCAACACCTACTTGCAGCTGCATTCGATTTCATCATATCGCTGAGTTTGTATCGTGCACATATTCAAGGCGTCCTCCGAATACGTACATTTCAACCAAACTTAGCGATTAGCGAAGTCGGACAAGCTACTCGTGATAGTTTCAATTTGTCGATCGTTTTGCTAACTTCGATTTAAAACCGAACTCATGTGTGTATCACATATCGTTTATCTCGGTCCTCGAGATTATTCGATTTGCTTCTCAAGCGCTCTTGTCAATGAAATTAATACGATTTTTTCTTAGCGGGGTCGACCAAGTCAAAGTAATTTCCGTCCGATTCAAGACCAAGTATTGTACCATCATCGAGTACGTCTTCCAATCAATGATTCAATTCGTTATCCCAACTTTACTTGTGCATCATCCATTCCTATTATTCACTTCGTTTGGGGCTAATCTCGCCGTCGTTCACGCACATCCCCAGTTCCACGTCCTACTCTAAGTCTTGTTGCCCCAAGTCTATCGTCCGTCCAGACGATATTGTAATGTCAATCGCACAGGTTCAATCACTCGGCATAGGGTCGTCCGCCTATCCGCTAGGTCAGCCCACAGGTCATAGTTACAAGTCAAGTCCGTGGCTCATCGTGCAAGGTCGTTGCACGACGCTCGCCCCAAATCTTATGGTCAAACCATTTGTTCGTTTGTACGGGAGTTTCTACCCAAGTTCGCTCCACTCAAACTTTTAAACATCAAGCAGCGTTTACCCTATTCGCCGTAACACATTCTCCGTTCCAAGTCCGAGCTTGTTAGAAAAGTCATCCTATGATAGGTTATCCTCAACCAAATCCTCGACATGTTAATATCGTGCGTCCGTACTAGCAATTATCGTAATCTATCTCTTCAAGTATATTTTGATACAGTTCACCTATCCAATTCACGTAGTCGATCACAAGGTCGTCTAGCCTTGTAATATGTCGCGCCCCGATCTCACGCAAGTCTGATTATCCACGGCGGACATGAATCACCATTTCGACATTCCCACAGAATAATCGTTCTCATCGGGACGTAACCCTTGCGTTGCATCTAGACTTACTCATTTTCGATACGCAGATTGGGCCTACTCAATCATCAACTTTACTTCATTGTCCATCATAAGTCCGATCAGTCCTCCAATTCGCCTTCGCTTCAAACCACAAGTCAAAGCAATCAAAATTGCCATGTCAAGGTATTTCGAGTTCGACCATTTCCGCTGGACATGAATCACCATGCCAACGCTCACGCGGAATGATCGTCCCAAATATAAGCCCCCATTTTTCAAAATTTATTTAATTAGTGTTAATTAATTTTTAATGTCACATTTAGCCTTAAAATATTTATTATGATTTTTAGAAATTTTTCTAGAATTTTTAAATGATTTTTAAATGAGTTTTAAATACTAAAATACCTATTTGTAATTAATTAAAATGTTTTAATACAATTCTGTAATTTTTAGAATTGTTATTATATCATTATGCAATTTATTAAATTGTTAATATAACAGTTTGCAATTTGTGAATTATTTATGCAAATTATAATTTGTATTTATCTACCTTAGGGACCTATCTGTAATAACCTAAACTAGAAGGACCTAATTGCTAAACCCTAATCTACCCACCCCGATTGACCGACGACTGACCGGCCGACTGCCCCCGCCATTTCCGGCCGCCCGACCGACCTAGGACCGCCTTAACCTACCTATAAATACCCCCCTCGACCCCAGACCAAACCCTAACCCTATCCACCACCACGACCACCGTAGTTCTTCTTCTCCGGCGAAAACCCTAGGTCCTAAACCCTAACTCCGGCGTACCCTAGCACCGCCTCACCGACCATCGTCGTCGATCGCCACCACCACCATTCAATTCGCCTCGTCGAGTCGACCGCAGCGCCACCTGAGCGCCCCGACCATGACGCCTCCTCCGCCCAGTCGCCACCCCGACAGCAACCCAACTTCGGACACGTACGTATCAGTACTGTCTCCGCGTCGTATTTGCGTCTCAAATTCACGTAGGTGACTCGCCAGGACACGGGCAATCTTTTGGTAAGCTTGGACACGGCCGAATCAATTCGTGCGTGTCGTGCTGAGTGTAGACACAAGACTCTGTGTCGTGTTTCATAAGCCGTGTCCCTAACTGCCAGGACACGGTATAGCATAATGGGTCGGGTTTGTTTCTTTAGCGGGTTAAAAACCATTAATTAATTCAACCCTTTATTATTAACCCGAGCCCCACCCTGACAGCAAGCCCGCTCAGGCCCACTGGCCACCGACTTGGGCTCTAAGACTTTACCCTTCCAGAACAGAGGGCCGAGTTCGAGCCTTCTGTCTGTTTTTCTTTTGTTTCTTTTTCTTTTCTTTTGTTTTTTTTCTTTTTATTATTTATATATATATACTTATATATATATGTATACATATATTTGTATATATATATGTATTATTATATATACTGTACTTAAATATATATATATATGATGTATTTATATATATATATATATATATATATATATATATATATATATATATATATATATATATATATATTTGTATTTATGTACGTATATGTATATATTTTCATATGTATATATATTATTATATATAAACTATTATATATATGTATATAATATTTGTATATATATATATATATATATATATATATATATATATATATATATATATATATATATATAGTTTATAATTAAGTATTTTCTTATATATATATATATATATATATATATATATATATATATATATATATATATATATATATATATATATATATATATATATATATATATATATATATATGTATTTTTAACATATGTATGTATATACCCATTATGTAAAATTTTGCCTTATTAAAATATTAGTATTTATCATATATTTTTATGTCTTTGTATTTTTGTATATTTAAATTACTGTAACTATTTGGTGTCCAAGTCTAGCATGGATTTTTGGGCCCAAATGTGTTTTTACACATTCAAGACCTGTACATGTCATATTGGACTTGATTCATGGCCTTGGGTCCTGTATTTGAACTTTGGTTCAAATTATGTACATGGACAAAATATGCAGATAATTAATTATTTAATTTTAAATTGTGTGCAATGCTGTTTTTGAATTTCTAAAAATACTTTAATTGTTGTTAAAATTCTGGAAAAATAGTATTTAGATACTATGTTAATTTAGCGAATTTAGTATAATTTTTATAGTATTTAATTTGTAGTTTTGCCATTATTTTGGCATATGAAACCAGAACTCATTTTCTGTATACTTAGGAAAACTGATTTTTATAAAATACTTGTACTGGTTAATAAATTCCAGAAAAATTATAATAATTTTCTATAATTAATAAGGATCATTTTAGTACTTTGCTTTATATAAAATTAAGCTTTTTGTCTATCTCAAAAATTGTTGGAACACAATGTTCATTTGATTTATTTATTGAATAATTACGACTTGCAACTTTTTGTGTTATTTTGAGTTTTAGCCGTATTGAACCTCACCCCTCACTAGTGTAAAGACCCTAGAAAGTTAGTTAAAGTAGTATGTCACCCCACATTGGTCTCCTATGCTAAAGTCATCATTTTGGCTAGGTGCCCAGTCACAAGTCGTGTTGCACCAATTAGTGTTTTAGTGTTTTAGCTTAGTGTAAAAACTAAGTTTATGTATTTATTTCTATAGTGACGAGTTACTAGACATCTATATCACTTTTATCGTAGCTTGTTTTGCTTTGCTTTGTTAGAGGCAAGTACTTTCTACAAACTTTACATACTGTTACATAAATGAACTGCAAATCCAACCATGTTAAATACTGATCCTTGGGGTAGCAAGTTAAAATATCACATGTTGTACTTTCCATTACTACCATGTTTAGAACAGTCTTTATGTATCTCTCACATGATTAGAATATGGGTTATGGAAAAACTGTTAGTAGCGTACGTGATCATGCCCCCTTACTCGTACGTACGTACCGAGCAAGGTTGACATTTTATATGTATACCTTGTCGTAGGCGCACCAGCTGTATTTGTACGTATGTACATCTATCGCTTGTTTTATTTGTACGGAAGTACATTTTATATACTTGTACCACAGTACATTTTACACCTATTGACGATCACGTACCTGCTACAGTTTTAAACATTACATATACATCTGTCTCTATGACATATGTGTCCTTGCCATAATAGATTATGTGATGCCATGTTCCCAGTTATTCCTCTATGTTCATTTCCTTGTTTCATGTGCTAGTTTGCTAGAATCAGTACTTGCTCCCGTCCTGACAGGATAACGTTGTAGGTATCCTTACTGAGGAGGACTTACTCTGCAACTCATATTATGGAGATACTGTCGAGGACCCGGCTTTGCTTTACGAGGATGTACCTGCGGGGAAACTCGCCTAGTTTGCATAGTCACTTGGGATACTTAGTGTAGTCATGTATTAGACTACGTATTTTGTAACTGGACATGTATCCAGTTTTATATTTCAGACTTGTACTTTGGACATTTTACTATTATGAGACGACTTTTGTGTTTGGAGCATTTATGACTTTTATTCACTTATAGAACTGTTAGCATATTTAGGCTTATCTTGTTATTTCAAGAACAGCTTACTATGCTTTAATCTCAAGCACAGGCTGGACATGACTCGGCCCGGCCCAACAATTTGGATAACGGGTCGTGACATGTTTTTAGTGGTGGCCCATGCAGGTCCTGACTAAATTGTTTGGTTACGTTATTTTACCAAGCATGCCTGCAATTAGGAACTTAAGGTAATTAGACAACATTAGGAATGACTCTTAGAACACCTAAAGGAATGCTAGGATTGCAACATAGGAAATACATCACATGCTTGCTATTATAATTAGATTTTCTTGCCTATGATTGCTTGCTTTAAACAAGTCCTTATAAGTCCTTTTTTATTGTAATTAGATGGTGCTTACTCGTTCATCCCAGTCTGTTACACCTGAGAATGGCGTACTCCATATCCAGTCAGCTGACCAGTTGACTGATACACCCCCACCTCCACCTACCATATTCTTCCACTCCATAGATCTACAAACCCAGATGCCTCCACCACCTTCCACATCACAGGCCCAGCAGGACCCAATACTTCCACCATCCCCTATCACTATACCTACCCAGGCTTCCGTCACACTCGACGGGAACCAACTGCTCACTCTGATCTAGGGGTTCCTAACAACCCATCAGGAGCAGACTACCCTACTCCGCCAGAGCATGGAGCATTCTGAGGAACGTCCCGTGGTCCCACCACTTGTAGAGCCACGGCAGAGAGCGGGGACGATCAAGGACTTCATAGGTCTGAATCCCAAGGAGTTCTCAGGGACTGAGGGGATAGTAGTAGCAGATGACTGGCTAGACTCGGTAGAGAGGAAGCTCCTTGGAGTTAGGATGCCGGGTGACCTCCAGGTCGAGGCAGCGGGATTTCTGCTGATAGACTTGGCAGGAGTCTGGTTCCAGAATGAGTCGTTGTTTGCGAGAGGAAGAGCCACTTGGGACCAGTTCAAGACCCAGTTCAAGAAAAAATTCTTCTCGACCACTGCTAGAGTAGCCATGGGGCTATGATTCTTGAACATCCAGCAGGGAAACCGTTCTGTTGACGAGTATGCGGCAGAGTTTAGTCGCCTGAGCCGTTTCGCTCCTAGTCTGGTTGCAGATCCAGAGGAGATGACCCGTAGGTTTTGCCTTGGTCTAGTTCCAGGCATTGGCATTCTTATAGTGGCGAACGGTACGACTGACTACTACCAGAGCCTAGAGTTGGCCCGGAGCATTGAGGAGCGTCTTCTGTCTAGCAAGAGGCCGACTTCTGTACATCATGAGGGACCGTCCAAGCGTCAGACTTTCCAGCAGAGAGCACCGACGCCGCACCAGCAGACATACCGTCCTCTTACACCACATCATCAGACCCCTATAGTTAGAGCCTCGGGACTCCGACAGCAGCAGAAGGGAGCTATATTTCATTTCTGCGGAAGACCAGGGTATGATTACTCCATCTGCAGGAAGAGGTTGAAGCAGTGCTTAGTTTGTGGGTCTGCCACCGACATGATACAGGAATGCCCAGTAGCCAAGGGACCTAGAAGACCACTTCCGACTCAGTAGCAGAGGTTTGGGCAGCATCTGCAGCATCAGAAGGGACCTCAGGGGAAGGTTTATAGTCTAGCTCTCGAGCCGGAGCCAGAGCAGGTTTCGGAGCCAGATTACTTAGCTGATGTCATCACAGGTCATATTTATTTGCATACTTTTCTAGCTCTATGCTTGTTTGATTCTGGTGCATCTCATAGCTTCCTATCATTAGAGTTTATGCATAAACACCATCTAGTAGCTACACCTACTGCGGAGATTAGTAGAGTGATGACGGGAGGAGGACCAGTACCTATTAGAGCTATCTATAGATGTTCTATTTTTATAGCCAGGAGAGAGTTCAGGGGACGATTCTTTGTGATGCCACTCCCCGGTTATGATATCATATTGGGGATGGACTGGCTTAGCTATGCCCATGCATCTATAGATTGTCATGAGGGTAGTATTTTGTTCAGTCCCCCAGGCACAGCACCATTCAGTGTCAGGAGGACAGGGCCGGAGATCAGCCTAGAGCCGAACTGTTGTACGACAGTTGGGGACGTAGCACCGCCATACCCTATCATTAGAGAGTTTATGGATGTATTCCCAGAGGATCTTCCAGGGCTTCTGCCTGACAGAGATGTGGAGTTCACTATAGATTTAGTGTCGGGTTCATCACCAGTATCCCGGGCTTGCTTTAGAGTGAATCCCAAGGAGGCCATAGAGATGAAAGAGCAGATTGATGACCTGTTGAAAAAGGGTTTCATTTGATCCAGTACTTCTCCATGGGGAGCGCCAGTGCTCTTTGTGCCTAAGAAGGATGGTACAGTCTGGTTGTGTATTGACTACCGGGCCTTGAATGCCATCACCATCAAGAACAAATATCGTCTGCCCAGGATAGATGATTTGTTCGACCAGTTGAGCGGGGCGAAGGTGTTTTCCAGGATAGACTTAAGATCCGGGTACCACCAGGTGAAGGTTAGGGCAGCAGACATCCAGAAGACGGCGTTCAATATGAAGTATGGGCAGTACGAGTTTCTGGTGATGCCATTTGGTCTCACAAATGAGCCAGCTATCTTTATGAATTTGATGAATAAGACATTCCACCAGTATCTGGATAATTTCGTCGTAGTATTTATCAACAACATCCTGATATACTCGAAGGCGCCAGAGGAGCATGCAGAGCACTTGCGGATAGTTTTGGGGATTCTGAGGCAGGAGAGATTGTTTGCCAAATTGCCGAAGTATGAGTTCTTTTTAGACCGAGTGGAGTTTCTCGGCCATGTAGTTACTAGAGATGGAATCTCGGTGGATCCCAGGAAGATTGCTGCAGTTGAGACATGGAAGGCTCCGACGTCAGTTTCAGAGATCATGAGCTTTCTGGGTTTAGCAGGATATTATAGAAAGTTCGTCCAGGACTTTGCTAGGATAGCTGAACCCATGAGGAAGCTGACGCGGAAGGATGTAGAGTATATTTGGTCAGAGGACTGCCAGGTAATGTTTGAGGAGCTGAAGAGGAGGCTGACGACCGCTCCAGTTCTGACTTTACCTTCAGGTTCTGGAGATTTCACCATTTACAGCGATGCTTCTGGGAAGGGGCTAGGATGTGTCCTACAGCAGCATGGGAAAGTGATTGCTTATGCATCTAGGCAATTGCGGACTCATGAGCGGAATTATCCTACCCATGACCTAGAGTTAGCTGCGGTGATCTTTGCACTCAAGTTATGGAAATATTACTTATACAGAGAGCGTGTGGAAATCTTTACTGACCACAAAAGCTTGAAGTATGTGCTCACGCAGAAAGAGCTGAACATGAGGCAAATACGATGGTTGGAGTTGATGAAAGACTTCGACATCGATTTACAGTATCACCCCGGGAAGGCAAATGTGGTGGCTGATGCGCTGAGCAGGCATCCGATGGCATGGTATCTGATGATAGATCGGCATTTATAGGAGGATCTGGAGAAGCTCGGTATCGAGCTAGTTTGGCCAGGATCAGTGATACATATGATGATGCTTGACATTCAGTCAGGTTTGATGGAGCAGATCCGGGAGGCACAGTCTACAGATGAGAGCCTTCGCAAACTTCGAGCCCAGGCTTTAGCTGGATTGCTGGATGACTTCACTATATCAGTGGATGGATCCTTGAGGCATGGCAGCCGGCTGTGCGTGCCGAAGGGAGAGCTAGTAGAGGCAGTCTTGCAGAAGGTGCACCGATCGAGATATTTTATTCACCCTGGTGCTAACAAGATATACCGTGACTTGCGGGAACATCTTTGGTGGCACGGGATGAAGAGGGATGTATCACGTTTTATCTCGAGATGCCTAGTTTGCCAGCAGGTCAAGGCGGAGTGCCAGAGGCCAGCTGGTTTGTTGCAGCCGTTACCCATTCCCGAGTAGAAGTGGGAACATATCACGATGGACTTCGTCTCAGGGCTTCCTCGTTCCCAAGGAGGGAAGGATGCCATTTGGGTTATCGTGGACAGGCTGACGAAGTGTGCGCACTTCATATCCTTCAAGGTGGGGCTTTTCACCGAGAAGTTTGCGGAGCTATACATGTAGCAGATAGTTCGCCTACACGGAGTGCCAGTGAGCATCGTGTCGGACAGAAAAAGCAGATTCACATCCCACTACTGGAGGAGCTTGCAGGAGGAGTTGGGCAGTAGGCTCAAGTTCAGTACGGCGTACCATCCGTATACAGATGGGCAGTCCGAGAGGACGATACAGACACTAGAGGATATGCTGAGGACCTGCGTGCTGGACTTCGAAGGATCATGGAAGAGCCATCTGCACTTGGTAGAGTTTTCATACAACAACAGCTACCAAGCCAGTATCGGTATGTCTCCTTTCGAGGTGCTATATGGACGACGATGCTGCACATCGCTCTTTTGGGATGATGTTGGAGACAGAGTTATGCTTGGACCAGAGATGATCACGGATGCGGCAGAGAAGGTCGGGATGATCAGAGACAGGCTCAGAGTAGCCCAGGACAGGCAGAAACACTGGGCTGATGCTAGTCGCAGACCGATGGAGTTCGTAGATGGTGATATGGTGCTAGTGACACCTACTAGAGGGACGATCCGGTTCGGACGATGAGGGAAGCTGAGCCCTAGATACATCGGGTCGTTCGAGATACTTGGCAGGATTAGAGAGGTAGCTTACAGGGTTGCACTTCCACCCAACCTAGCAGGAGTTCACGATGTCTTTCACGTATCTCAGCTGAGGAGATATGTTCCAGACCCCAGTCATGTGCTAGATCATACAGAGTTGGAGGTCGGACCGAGCCTTACAGTTTCTGGGCAGCCAGTGAAGATATTAGACAGGAGAGAGAAGAGACTGAGGAACAAGGTTATACCCTTAGTACGAGTAGCTTGGAGCCGTCACTCTCCGGGTGAATCTACTTGGGAGAGGGAGTCGGACATGAGGGAGAGATACCCTTACTTGTTCGATCCAACCGCTGCGAGGGAACCACCCGTTCCCGCTTGATATCTTAGAGGTTAGTTTCGACCATAGCCTTAGTCATTTGTTGCATTGATTGCTATGTTAGATTATTGTAGGGTCTTCAATCCTTCTGAATTTCGAGGACGAAATTTTTCAAGGAGGGAAGACTTGTGAGCCCCTGTTTTTCAAAATTTATTTAATTAGTGTTAATTAATTTTTAATGTCACATTTAGCCTTAAAATATTTATTATGATTTTTAGGAATTTTTCTAGAATTTTTAAATGAATTTTAAATGAGTTTTAAATACTAAAATACCTATTTGTAATTAATTAAAATGTTTTAATATCATTCTATAATTTTTATAATTGTTATTATATCATTATGCAATTTATTAAATTGTTAATATAACAGTTTGCAATTTGTGAATTATTTATGCAAATTATAATTTGCATTTATCTACCTTAGGGACCTATCTGTAATAACCTAAACTAGGAGGACCTAATTGCTAAACCCTAATCTACCCACCCCGACTGACCGACGACTGACCGGCCGACTGCCCCCGTCATTTTCGGCCGCCCGACCAACCTAGGACCGCCTTAACCTACCTATAAATACCCCTCCTTCGACCCCAGACCAAACCCTAACCCTATCCACCACCACGACCAACGTAGTTCTTCTTCTCCGGCGAAAACCCTAGGTCCTAAACCCTAACTCCGGCGTACCCTAGCACGGCCTCACCGACCATCGTCGTCGATCGCCACCATTCGATTCGTCTCGTCGAGTCGACCGCAGCGCCACCCGAGCGGCCCGACCACGACGCCTCCTCCGCCCAGTCGCCATCCCGACAGCAACCCAACTTCGGACGTACGTATCAGTACTGTCTCCTTGTCGTATTTGCGTCTCGAATTCACGTAGGTGACTCGCCAGGACACGGGCAATCTATTGGTAAGCTTGGACACGGCCGAATCAATTCGTGCGTGTCGTGCTGAGTGTAGACACAAGACTCTGTGTCGTGTTTCATAAGTCGTGTTCCTAACTGTCAGGACACGGTATAGCACAACGGATCAGGTTTGTTTCTTTAGCGGGTTAAAAACCATTAATTAATTCAACCCTTTATTATTAACCCGAGCCCCACCCTGACAGCAAGCCCGCTCAGGCCCACTAGCCAGCGGGTGGGGCTCTAAGACTTCACCCTTCCAGAACAGAGGGCCGAGTTCGAGCCCTCTGTCTGTTTTTCTTTTGTTTCTTTTTCTTTTCGTTTGTTTTTTTTTATTATTTATATATATACTTATATATATATGTATACATATATTTGTATATATATATATATGTATTATTATATATACTGTATTTAAATATATATATATATGTTGTATATATATATATATATATATATATATATATATATATATATATATATATATATATATATATATATATATATATATTTGTATTTATGTACGTATATGTATATATGTATATATTTTCATATGTATATATATTATTATATATATACTATTATATATATGTATACAATATTTGTATATATATATATATAATTTATAATTAAGTATTTCCTTATATATATATATATATATATGTATTTTTAACACATGTATGTATATACCCATTTTGTAAAATTTTGCCTTATTAAAATATTAGTATTTATCATGTATTTTTATGTCTTTGTATTTTTGTATATTTAAATTACTGCAACCATTTGGTGTCCAAGCCTAGCATGGGTTTTTGGGCCCAAATATATTTTCACACATTCAAGACCTGTACAAGTCATATTGGACTTGATTCATGGCCTTGGGTCCTGTATTTGAACTTTGGTTCAAATTATGTACATGGACAAAATACGCAGATAATTAATTATTTAATTTCAAATTGTGTGCAATGTTGTTTTTGAATTTCTAAAAATACTTTAATTGCTGTTAAAATTCTGGAAAAATAGTATTTAGATACTATGTCAATTTAGCTAATTTAGTATATTTTTATAGTATTTAATTTGCAGTTTTGCCATTATTTTGGCATATGAAACCAGAACTCATTTTCTGTATACTTAGGAAAACTGATTTTTATAAAATACTTGTACTGGTTAATAAATTCCAGAAAATTATAATAAATTTCTATAATTAACAAGGATCATTTTAGTACTTTGTTTTATGTAAAATTAAGCTTTTTGTCTATCTCAAAAATTATTGGAACACAATGTTCATTTGATTTATTTATTGAATAATTACGACTTGCAACTTTTTGTGTTATTTTGAATTTTAGCCGTATTGAACCTCACCCCTCACTAGTGTAAAGACCCTAGAAAGTTAGTTAAAGTAGTGTGTCACCCCACATTGGTCTCCTATGCTAAAGTTATCATTTTGGCTAGGTGCCCAGTCACAAGTCGTGTTGCACCAATTAGTGTTTTAGTGTTTTAGCTTAGTATAAAAACTAAGTTTATGTATTTATTTCTACTTTGACGAGTTACCAGACATCTATAGCACTTTTATTGCAGCTTGTTTTGCTTTACTTTGCTAGAGGCAAGTACTTTCTACAAATTTTACATACTGTTACATAAATGAACTGCAAATCCAACCATATTAAATGCTGATCCTTGGGGTAGCAAGTTAAAATATCACATGTTGTACTTTCCATTACTACCATGCTTAGAACAGTCTTTATGTATCTTTCACATGATTAGAATATGGGTTATGGGAAAACTGTTAGTAGCGTACGTGATCATGCCCCCTTACTCGTACGTACGTACGTACCGAGCAAGGTTGACATTTTATATGTATACCTTATCGTAGACGCACCAGCTGTATTTGTACGTATGTACATCTATCGCTTGTTTTACTTGTACGGAAGTACATTTTATATACTTGTACCACAGTTCATTTTATACCTATTGACGATCACGTACCTGCTACAGTTTTAAACATTACATATACATCTGTCTCTATGACGTATGTGTCCTTGCCATGATAGATTATGTGATGCCATGTTCCCAGTTATTCCTCTATGTTCATTTCCATGTTTCATATGCTAGTTTGCTAGAATCAGTACTTGCTCCCGTCCTGACAGGATAACGTTGTAGGTATCCTTACTGAGGAGGAATTACTCTGCGACTCATATTATGGAGATACTGTCGAGGACCCGGCTTTGCTTTACGAGGATGTACCTGCGGGGAAACTCGCCTAGTTTGCGTAGTCACTTGGGATACTTAGTGTAGTCATGTATTAGACTACGTGTTTTGTAACTGGACATGTATCCAGTTTTACATTTCAGACTTGTACTTTAGACATTTTACTATTATGAGACGACTTTTGTGTTTGGAGCATTTATGACTTTTATTCACTTATAGAACTGTTAGCATATTTAGCCTTATCTTGTTATTTCAAGAACAGCTTACCGTGCTTTAATCTCAAGCACAGGCTGGACATGACTCGGTCCGGCCCAACAATTTGGGTAACGGGTCGTGACACCAAATCCGACGTGACGCTTGTGCGAGGCTAGAGTTGCGCTCGCACAAGACAAGATCGTTTTCGTTGTGGTTATCATCGAACAATCAGGTCAATCCCCAACATAGCATCCTTTAACACATTGGGTTCTAACACGATCATCCTTCGTCGAATCAGAGTACCCCCGAGTTATTGTACATCGATCTTTGATACGCCTCAATACCATTGATGATGTACATAAGCTGACGATCTTCCTTTTGCAATGAATTCTGAGTCGTGCAACTTAATTCCTCAATCCGTATTATCTCGTGCTAACTCGTCGTCGAGCAACATCAATTTCAATTCCTTAGTCATTTTTGTATCTCCAAATCAACGTTTCCTATGCATGCTATCTTTCGATCGTGCTATCTTCGATCTCGTCCATGGGTATTTCACCTTAACTCAAGTTTCAATCCTTTCAACTAAATTTAAAATCGCATGCCCGATCTTCTATGTTTCCTCGACCAAGACCTCCATTCGTTTCATCGTTCCGACTCTCTATTCAACCGTTTCGTAACTTTGTACTACGCATTCTTAATTCGCCTGAACGATATCTCGTTTGAGACTCTCGAAGTCGAAACCAACTAAGTGTTACTCATTCTAAGGCTTGCGCGATATCATCGCTTGCCGACGTACTCGTTCTATTCGTAAATCCTTTAGTCTCGCTCGAACAATTTCTATGTCATCCATACACCACTCAGGGTTCGAGCCACTCGACTAGTCGTTGATACTCATTCTGCCTCGAAGCTATCACATACACCACTCGGAGTCAAGTCATTCTAAGATTTCCTCAAAAGTTCATTCGATTCCCAATCGACATGTTCAAATGTGCGTTCGCTCATTTCCTCAAAATCTAAGAACCATTTCCTCGTGTTCGCTTTAGCGTCGGTCAAGTAGCATCCCTATCGACATATGTTCAAAGTCTCACTTACTCTCATTCGAACGATAGTCGATCTCGCTCGCAAACTTGTTCGTACCAGAAGGTCTAGGTGCACGATACTCGGCACAGCTTAGCCGAAAGGCTGCGTGCATAATCATCCCGTTCGAACTATACTTCGATCTCACGTACACGTTCGCTACTTTCAGCGTAAGGTTATTCAAGCACGCCTTGCGTTTGCTAACTTTTAGCATTTTAGTTTTCTTTCGACTTAAGTCCGTCATGGTTTGGCACAAAGGCCTTCGTCGATCGATCCCGTTCAACCGAGCACTTGTACGAGCTTTTGAAAATAGTAGACTTATTGTATGGAACATCCCAAGGCATAATGAGAGAGAGCGTACACTTCTTTTGTTTCAACGAGCTTTTAAAACTGAGAGAATCAAAATGAAGTCCAAGGACGTAAAGCCGTGCTCTGATACCAATCTGTCACACCCCGCTCCCGCAGGAGCGATCGTCCTCGCTAAGGCGTGATGCCGCACGGGCCTATGTTGCGCCCGTGCAAGGCTAAGTCTCGAAACGGCCGATTTGAGCTAGTCCACAGAGTCGCACAGAGTGTTCCCATTTGCAGCGGAAAGTAAATGAACACAAGTTGAAGCAACTTCAAACTCTTTATTGATTTTCAAGAAGTTACAAGCGGCGCTAGGCCGATATTACAAATCGCTCAAGCTCTCCCTCTCTGAAACATAAAAGGCGTGCCAAGTGGCTTACAAGATGGAATGATTCATGGCGATGTTCCGATACATTATGTCCTGTATATGGTGCTCCAGCTCCTTGCAACGCTCCAAGGCTCCAGAGATAGCTCCGTGCCTTAGCACGCTCGAGGGAAGCTCCGCACCCGATGACGTCTCCTGCATCCTGCAAGCAGACTGTAGGGTTATCAGTACATTGTTATACACTGGTGGGGAGGCTAGCTCGCCCACAATGCTATCATTACCAAACACGTTCTGTTTACTTTTTTGCATCGTCTATCATTCATTGTCTTTCTAATCTTGCCTTAGGATCAGTTTTATGGCATATTTCATAGCCTATCTCGTGTTGTTGAATACAAGTGTCGCATGGAAATACATGCATGACTTACCCATACTTACCGTTCGGCCTTCCCTGTCCAAAGTAAACCAAGTTAGTCAATAATTCATAGAAAATAACTTAACGTGATTCATGTGAACTTTCAATGTCAAGGGCGTGTCCCTGTCTCGGGTCCTAGCGTGTCGTAGGCGTATTTTCTAACTCCTTTGTCGAAGTACTCTCGATTATCTGGTGTGTTATATTCAAGCATGTTCAAAAGGCACTTCATTTAGTTAACTTAGACTACTTTAATTTCAATGCAAGGACTTGCACGTGGATTGCCACCAGCAAAGTCCACTTATTCTATATGCATCGGTCGCTGGCATCACAAGCCAATTTGGACATATTTCTCCCTTGGTAATTTCTCACCTATCATGGCGTGCGGCTTGGTACACCCTGATAGTCTTTTGAAATATCCGGCCTTACATCTCCTGGTGGCCAAGCCCACACTCAGGCCTGGTCAGTAAGCCATTTTTCTTTGATTCTGCCTAGGCCAGTCCCGATCCTACACCTTGCGTCAGGCCGCTGGAATCCCTTATTTCCCCTCTTCCCCGTATACGATGGAGGTGTCCACGACCATTTCGTTTTATTTGTCATTTTAACTCAACGGCTGTCTCCGAGCCGTAGGCTAACCCTTAGCCATAATGCGTTATCGACCAGGTTGGCGTCCGTGCAGCGCGGGTAGCGAGCCCCGTTGCCACGTGCCCGTCATACCTGTCGCTAACCATTCCTTTCTTTCTTATCTTTTCTTCATTCATTCTTTTCTTTCTTTCACTTGTTCGTTCGTTCATTCATTCATTAATTCATTAATTCACTTATTCGTTCATTCTTTCTTTCATTCATCAATATGCAACTTCCCGTGCGGGAGTCGCCTTGGCGACCCATCGGTCCCGAAGTCTTCCAATGTTGCTATGTTCTACTCGGAACGACTATGTCGATAGTCTTCCCGTTTCATTGTTGTAAACCATTTATTATTTCATTGTTGAACGCATAGGGAACTTGATACATAAGCCTGTGCCTTAGAACGAGCGTGGAGTACGGTGCGAGAGTTCACATTTTCCAAGTTCATTTCCATATTCTATACAAGCATACAAGATGGGATTATTCCCTTAGCTAGGTGTGTTGAGTCACTTATTAGCATGCACGGTATTATCGCCTAGCAATTCTAGCAATAGTGTCCGTATTATTATGTGTCTAGGCTAAGCAAAGACGGGTTCATCGGAGCCACCCACCTTAGCGATGTTCGCATCGGCCGAGCAATACTCCGAGCGCGCCTTTGAAAGTCTAAGTCTGGATTCATCTTTGACGGGCCAATGTAAGCCTTGCAACGATTCTTCATCAGGTCGACGCAACTCTTCGGGTCGACGGCTCATTTGAGTCGTTGTACTTGCCGTTTGAATCGGCATTCCGCTAGGACGGAGCGGGTCATTACAATAAGAGACTGTTGGCTTGTAGATAAACCCTTATGCATCTAGACAGCCGTGACCGTATATCGAGGTAGATTATACTTCAATGTACGTAGCTGGCAGTGTCTGTCCCCCGCTCTTCAGTATTCTGGTTCTGGGGCGTGACACGGTTTAAGTGGTAGCCCATGCAGGTCTTGTAAATCAAGATGTGTGAGGATTTTACTGGATAGATGTCTCAATCAGCACTCGCCCTTGATCACTTCTCGTGTCTTCTAATCTTTCCGAAATCTTGACTTGATCACATGTTTATAACCTCAATCTATCATGGTCCTTCCTTATTGTTCCCTATGTCGTTTCTTCAGCGGCATTGTCCATGGTCCTACCGATCAGCAAGGCGGAGCACCTCCAGTGGACCAGCAGCAACCTGGAGACCAAGCCCAGCACTCTGGGGCGGCCTCCTGAGTCATGCATTCCGGGGAGCCAGAGCCCCCAGTTCAACCAGTCCAGCCTGCAGAGCCTGATAATGGAACCCTGGTGGGTCTCATCAGGGAATTGCTTGCATCTCAAAATCGTCGGGGCGATGCCCTGTACCAGACAGTAAAAGATGCCATGGGCAGAGTTGGTTACCCAGGGAACAACTCGGGCAACAGCTTCAAGCGTCTGAACCCTTCTTTCTTTGACGGCAGTGAAGATACTATCGCTGCTGATGCAGGGCTTCAGGACACAGAAGTAATCCTAGAGGCAGCTAGGATTTCCGAGGAAGAGAAGGTGGTCGTTGTGCGCCTACAGTTGTTGAACTTAGCCCGCAGCTGGTGGGCGATGCAAGCAGTTGGGCTGGCCACGCCTGTCTTATGGGCGGTATTCAGTGACAAGTTTCAGATCAAGTACTTTGATGCAGTAGCTCGGTATGATCGGCAGACCAGATTCAGCAATCTCAAGCAGATGGGAAGGACGGTCGATGGATATGCGGCCGAGTTTTCTAGGCTTAGTCGGTTTGCTCCCACATTGGTGGCGACCGAATTGGACCGAGCCCAGCGATTTCAGCAGGGGCTCCACCTAGAAATTATTTTAGCTGTGGAGTAGTTTGAGCACCAGACATTTGATGCCGTCTTGCGAGCAGCGAAGAGGCATGAGTATACTTCTCAGAGGATAGTGGACCGAACCGGAGGTCGGAAGATATCCCATGGACAAATGTCCCATTCATCAACACCAGCCCCAGCAGCTAGGGCTTTGACCATTGGAGCCCCTAGGAAGGCGACTACAGTTTCGTCGGTTCAGCACTCGACACCGACGTACCCTCAGAAGCAGAAGCAATCTTCCGTAATGGGCTGCACTCATTGTGGGAAGCCAGAGCACGTAGTATCTGAGTGTCACAGAGTACAGGGATTGTGCTTGGCTTGTGGGGCACCAGATCATAAGATTGGGTCCTGCCCGCATAGAGCCAGTTCATCATCGTCGAACCTAACCAGTCCATCGATTAGGGGACCAGCTCCAGTTCAGCAGCAGCACCAGTTCCCGAGGCCCTTGCCGCCCCAGGCCCAAGCTTTCCAGCAAAGGCCGCAACAGTATGCCCAGGTCCAAGCTCAGAACCAGAACAGGCAGAGAGATTTTCAGCAGAGGGGACCAGCACCCAGAGGGCAAGGTCAAGCGATGGCTTTGACCGTAGAGGAGAAGTTGGCATCAGGTGAGGTGGTGGCAGGTACCATTCTCGTCAATTCTTTTCCAGTATCAGTATTATTTGATTCGGATGCATCGCATTCATTTATGTCTGCACAATTCGCTACACGGATAGGACTGGAGCCCGAGTCATTGTCAGTTAGGCTCAATATACTTACTGGTAATGGTCTTGTGGGGGTAGATAGACCAATGCGCCAGCCGTATTCATGGACCTCATGAATCGTATCTTCATGCCCTATTTGGACCAGTTCTGTCACGACCCGCATCCTGATTAGGGGCACGAGAACGTGGGTACGTCCAGCCTACCCCGCAGTGTCGACGGTAGAACGCTGTATAGGTCATCTATAACATCTAACATCTAACAACAAGATATATAAACCTGTCATCTCCGTACGGAGGTATAACATAACATCTCAACTCTATATCTCAAACACAAGTCTAGAAAAGATAGAGCATGATATGGAATCAGATGAAAGGAAGAGACTGAATATAAATA
Source organism: Iris pallida (assembly GCA_029216955.1). Lineage (NCBI taxonomy): Eukaryota > Viridiplantae > Streptophyta > Magnoliopsida > Asparagales > Iridaceae > Iris > Iris pallida. The sequence continues at coordinate 18,865,661 of JANAVB010010600.1, forward strand.
GAGTTATCACTCCACACAAAGTAGATGTCCAACACAGTATCACTCCACACAAAGTAGATGTCCAACACAGATAAGTACAAGACCTGAAATATAACTAAGTCACAACTAACAATCGGAACAGTCCGATACAAAATGAAAACTATAAACACTAGACTAGACTAGGCACCCTCTACTGAGCTAGATGCTCCTTAGGCTCCTGAAGGTCACCCTCATGTGTTCCATAGAAGGTAGGACAGTCACCATCATCATTTGTAATATTTTCAACATGTCCAGTCAGGACAGGAACGAGCACAATACATCTCACGCAGTTCATATCATGTTAGAAAATATAAAGCATGCAAAGAGTATGATACATGGACTGTAAAGAATATATATAAAAATGAGAGAGATTTGATAACTGGAAATATCTATATATATGATAAGTAAGAACTGTAGGTAACCTGTGATTTAGAGCATAAGATGGTTATATAAACGGGTTAGGACAATGCAAGGGTAACTCCATCATACATGAGTGTACTATGGACATATACATGATTTTACAAGATTTCACAAGATAGGATTTTGATCACATAACCATTTCCTACTCACCCTCCCCAATCAATACACAAGGATCCAGTCAAGTTACGTTACCTTGCACAAGAGATTTTTATCATATTTGCTCACGTGATCATGAGAGTACAAGATTGCACAAGAGTATACATGAATAGAGGTGTACATGAAATACAAGATGTTCGTGAAAAGCACATGACAACTGTATTTGATGCACCCCGAAGGGGATAACATCGCATAACAAGATCCATATAGTACCAATCCGTGATAATAACGTGACAGCATCATGTAAGGTAATCTAGAGCAAGAATATAAATTCTAACAAGTATGAAATGATCAGAGAATGTACTCGCCTGTCACCCTGTATGATTGATATGAATAGATGTCCGAACTGGTGTCACAGAGTCCTATTCAGAGTAAAACAGGTCACAACATATCCACAATGGTAAAAATAGAGTATACAATGCATACTACATGATTCTAGGTCAATCTGGTCAACAGTCAACTCTTGGGCAACTCTGGTCAACCTTAAAAGTCAAAGTAGGTCAAACTAGTCAAAGTTAGGTCAACCAATGTCAAACTAGTTAAGGTTTAGTCAACTTAGCTTAACTAGTCACTTTAGGTTAATCCTAGTCAATTATAGATTAATTAGGTCAAGTTTGACCTAAGGTTGACTTTGGTCAACACTAGTCAAACAAAGGTCATTAAGGTACCTAGGTCAAGGGGTCACTTAGACAAATTAGGGTCAACCCCTAATTCGGCCATAGGCTAGTGTATCTAGACCACAACCTAGATACTATATGTATACCATATATATATATATATATATATATATATATATATATATATATATATATATATATATATATATATATATATATATATATATATATATCTAATATTTATATATATCTACAATTTGTCAACTATACATATATATATATATACATAACATATATATATCACTACATAGGCCTATAGCCTATGTAATATTCATGCATCATATAGTGTATACATACATAGCTACAATATATATAATAACATATATATATCTATACATACAATATACATATGTATATATCTACAATACATATAAATATATAGAGAGAAGTGAGAGAGAGAATAGTGTGTGTGTGTGTGGACTGTGATCAGGAACGGGGGGGTGTTTCCAGATTTCTGGAACCCAGAAATCAAACGCACACGCACACACAAATACATATATATATACCTATGTATATATACACACATATATACCCATGTATATACCCTAAGACACACACCTAAACACACATATACACATATACACATATACATATATATACAATATAAATACACACAGAAATACGCATATATATTACACAAATTTAGTTAGAAATTCATTTTGAAACTCAGAAAAATACCAAATTTAAGAACCCAGGAAATACTATTCATAGGAAAGTAGGTAAACCCGATACCCGACCCAAATCGAGGTAAGGCTCGAAACCCAAGGTTGGTAACGCTAGCCCTAGGTGTCCTCTAGTGTCCTACGTGCCTGACACGATTCGAAGTGTCAACCACTCCCAAACCCGAAACGGGTAAACACTGACACAGTGAACTGTCACCGCGTCGTGCACGCGTGCACCTAGCTCTAGGACACGACACACGTGTCCTCGTGTCTCGTGATTGTGTCCCTAGGTTCGCCTAGGGTTAGTCTAGGGGTAGGGTAGCCTGCACAGTGTCTACGTGTCCTTAGGACACGGTACGAACACCGTATCAGTCGAGAAAACTCGACTGATACACGCCGTTCTGTGCCGCATCGTGCACAAGTTCTCGTATCTCGTGGACACGACACGAGACACGTGGGACCTCGTGGTCATGTCCACGTGTAGCCCACATGTTGGGCTACACACTCGTGCAAACACGAGGTGTCCAAGTGTCGTGTCCGCGTGACACGACGCGCACGAAGTTGGCCCCTTGCGCGTGTGCACTGTCAGTGCACGACCAGTGCACGTGTCCTCGTGTCCTCGATACGGCACGAGAGTGTCTCAAACTCGAGGGGGGGCTTGTCATAGGTTGCCCCCTCCTCTGTGCCAAGTGGCACGTGTCCACGTGGCGTGGACACGAAGGAATCCGTGTCGGGTAGCAGGGTATTGTGCGTGCACTGTCACAGTGTGTCCGTGTCGATTTTCGATACAAAATTGACACAGTGTCGTGCTCAGTCAAGTGTAGATGTAAACAACAAGTCTAGGGCTACATGAACATGTAATTTGTTTTACAAAATATTAAAATTCATTTCTTTGTGGCATTTCAACAAATACAGCTTTTCGAACATGGATACGTGTCCGATACAGACACCAAACCAACCCTAGATTTTACCAAACTTGACCCACAGCTAGGGTATACCTATATGCATGCATTTATAAAGGATAAACACAATATTAACTAGGTTTATAGGTATTTACCTATTGAGTGAAAACTCAAGATTTCAATGGAAGGGGGTTGTGTCCTCTTCACTTGTTAGTGTCCACAGCTATGTGTCCAGCTTGCTAGCCTCCCTTAGCACCCTCTAGGTTGTAGGAACCCAATGCAAAAGACTAGGATGAGTTTAGAGCTAATTTGAAGAAGTTATGAAGGTTTGATGGAAATAGGAATTTTCTAGGTTTTGAAACATGTAAATTTGTATGGAATGAATAGATGGGGTTATATAGAAAGGGGGCATGCTAGGGGGTGCCCTTGGCTGGTCATGGCAAGGGGGTGTGCTCTTGCCTTCCTTCATGGTGAAGGCAAGGACTTCTAGGTAAAACTATGATATTTTGAGGGTTTTAAGGAAAATATCTAATATGTAAATATCTTAGATATTTTCCTACCTTAACTAATATGCAATATCCATCCTCTAGTCTCTAGGTTAGTGGCTAACCTCTAGATTAGTGCTAAACTAGGTTAGGAGCTAACATGACACTAATCAACTAATTAAATAATAACAAATTACATAAATCTAATAATTTCCTAGTAAATTACCAAAATATCCCTTAGGCTAAAAAGCCCTAACTTGATGTTCTAAACCTATGGCTAGGCTCATATGATCATGGTTAGTCTCTAGGTTAAGAAATCTCTAAGGTTGTACTAGCAAAACATCAAAATCACAAGTCGTAGTTTTAAATAGTTTTAAAATAACTAAAAATCACCAAAAATTATAATATGGTTTAAATATTATTATTAAATAATTATAATTACAAAATTTCAAAATTACCCTCATTTTAGAAACTTGGTGTTATAAGTCTACCCTCCTTAGAAAATTTCGTCCTCCAAATTAGAATGGTCATACTCCTTCTAGGTCAAACACCTCAATAATCACAGTCTCAACACACAGTCCGATAATCATATGCGTCTGTCCAAAATCATGATACTCGGAATCTTCGTCATGCTAGTGAGCAAGGCTACGATATTCACAGAGTCCTCGACTAAGGTACATACCTCTAGAATCATGGTATTTAAATTTTTTGCATTGCCGCTTGCCTGGCCGCGAAAACATTAAATTCCCACACCCGAGAAATACGTCCAAAATCCGACTATATGTCCTCACTATGTCAGCTAACATGACTATAGAAGACTCTAGATCCTATAATCGAGATGACCTATCCCATATGACTTATTTCAGAAGAAAATAATTTACAATGAAAAATTCGAACAAAAATTTATCAACTACAAGGAACAGATAGAATCAAATTTCAAGACAGTTATAAGGAGGCAAATACGGAAATAGAATCGAAAAGGTTGGAACCTGCAATCAGCTCTTCCTTTGCATGTGCATCATAGACTGCCATGGCGAAAGCTCGCCCCGGCTGGCCTTCCTTGGCCTGCTGCTGATGCTGGACAAACCTCTGCTGCTGAGACTGCAACGGTGGTCCCGTCTGCTGCCCCGTCGGAGCCCTAGCTCTTGCTGCTGCCTGAGCCAATCTTGCCAAGTTCTTGGAACACTCTCTCAACTGATGCTCTGCTGAACCACAAAGCAAACACAGGCCCTGCCTCTTCCTGCAGTCGTCCCATCCGTAACCTTGCTTCTTACAGAAGTTACATATAGGGTACTGTTGCTGCCTGGGTGCCTGCTGGTGAAGTATATGTCCCTGGCCCTGAAGCGGCCGCTGAACTGGCCTCTGCTGTATGTGAGGGCGCTTGGCTGGCCCTGCACTAGAACTAGCCCCTAAGGTATCACTGCCCCTCTTCGGCTTGAGGTCGAAGTCCTCCTCTGCAATCTGTGCGTCCATCAATATCTGATCGAACGTCGCATCACGGCGTCCCGAGGTGCGGGTGTGCACTGCATGAATAAGTCCCCTACGGAACTTACGAGCCTTCTGCCCCTCATCCTGGATCATATCGGGAGCAAACCTGCTAAGACGGAAGAACTCAGCTGCATACTCGTCCACCGACGAGTTCCCCTGTACTAGACCCACGAACTGGCCCTCCAATGCTGTAAGAGCCACGTCCGGGAAGAACTTTTCCTTGAAGAGCCTCCGAAAGTTCTCCCATGTCAGCCCTCTTACCGACGCATGAGGATCCGTGCGGTACCATGTCAGCACGATGTCGAAGAATCGGCTGGCTGCGACCGAAACCCAAAGTGCTCTAGGAAGCTCTGCTAGCTCCATGCTCCGCTGCATATCCTCTAGCCAGTCGTCTGCATAGAGGATGCCCTCCGTGCCCGTGAAGTCCCTAGAGCTTATCTTCCTAAAGTCTAATACTGTCCCCGGCCTGGACTGCTGTTGGTACGGCTGCTGGCCAGTAGGGCCCTGCACCGTACCCGGTGCTACTCTCTCCCCTGCTGCCAGTGCAAGCTGATGCGAGTTCTCCATGCTCTGCCTCAGCATCTCAATCTGACGGTGTGACACCTCCGACTGGCACTGCGATGCCTCTGCCTGGGCCCGCTGAGTCTCCATCATCTGCTGAAGGAGAAGGAACATATGATGTGTATCCGTCAGTATCGGTGGTGGTGGCGACAACATCTCTGGAATGACGACCGAAACCCTCTGGGGTGGAGGTAGTAGACCTCTCTGTGCAACTGACGGGGTCTCCGGGATAGTGGAATCACTGGAGGCAGTCTCGTGAACCTCCTCCTCAGCCTGGTCAGATCTATCGGGCAAGCTACTCGACCCAGTGGCCTGCGGGTGCGTCTTCGTCATCCTGGAGACGAATTGAAACAAAGATATCAATATGGCACATGAGTAGATTTATCAAGGAAGGACAGTTAATTTAATACAAGGAAAGTAATCATAATAATCAAAAGATCAAAAAATTTCCTAGGTGTGATTGAGAAACTCCTATCATGTCCTAGGTCCTAATTGCAGGCTCGTAATTAGTACTCTAAGTCGAGCACCATTACGAGATCGTACTAATTGTGACATAGACCTGCATGGGCTACCACAAAAACATGTCACGACCCGTACCCTGATTAAGGACACGAGAACGTGGATACGTCCAGCCTACGCCGCAGTGTCGGTAGTAGAACGCTGTATAGGTCATCTATAACATCTAACATCTAACAACAAGATATATAAACCTGTCATCTCCGTACGGAGGTATAACATAACATCTCAACTCTATATCTCAAACACAAGTCTAGGAAAGATAGAGCATGATATGGAATCAGATGAAAGGAAGAGACTGAATATAAATAGAGTTATCACTCCACACAAAGTAGATGTCCAACACAGATAAGTACAAGACCTGAAATATAACTAAGTCACAACTAACAATCGGAACAGTCCGATACAAAATGAAAACTATAAACACTAGACTAGACTAGGCACCCTCTACTGAGCTAGATGCTCCTCAGGCTCCTGAAGGTCACCCTCATGTGTCCCATAGAAGGTAGGACAGTCACCATCATCATCTGTAATATTTTCAACAGGTCCAGTCAGGACAGGAACGAGCACAATACATCTCACGCAGTTCATATCGTGTTGGGAAATGTAAAGCATGCAAAAAGTAAGATACATGGACTGTAAAGAATATATATAAAAATGAGAGAGATTTGATAACTGGAAATATCTATATATATGATAAGTACGAACTGTAGGTAACCTGTGATTTAGAGCATGAGATAGTTATATAAACGGGTTAGGACAATGCAAGGGTAACTCCATCATACGTGAGTGTACTATGGACATATACATGATTTCACAAGATTTCACAAGATGGGATTTTGATCACATAATCATTTCCTACTCACCCTCCCCAATCAATACACAAGGATCCAGTCAAGTTACGTTACCTTGCACAAGAGATTTTTATCATGTTTGCTCACGTGATCATGAGAGTACAAGATTGCACAAGAGTATACATGAATAGAGGTGTACATGAAATATAAGATGTTCGTGAAAAGCACATGACAACTGTATTTGATGCATCCCGAGGGGGATAATATCGCATGACAAGATCCATATAGTACCAATCTGTGATAATAACGTGACAGCATCATGTAAGGTAATCTAGAGCAAGAATATAAATCCTAACAAGTATAAAATGATCAGAGAATGTACTCGCCTGTCACCATGTATGACTGATATGAATAGATGTCCGAACTGGTGTCACAGAGTCCTATTCAGAGTAAAACAGGTCACAAAATATCCACAATGGTAAAAATAGAGTATACGATGCATACTACATGATTCTAGGTCAATCTGGTCAACAGTCAACTCTTGGTCAACTCTGGTCAACCTTAAAAGTCAAACTAGGTCAAACTAGTCAAAGTTAGGTCAACCAATGTCAAACTAGTTAAGGTTTAGTCAACTTAGCTTAACTAGTCACTTTAGGTTAATCCTAGTCAATTCTAGGTTAATTAGGTCAAGTTTGACCTAAGGTTGACTTTGGTCAACACTAGTCAAACAAAGGTCATTAAGGTACCTAGGTCAAGGGGTCACTTAGACAAATTAGGGTCAACCCCTAATTCGGCCATAGGCTAGTGTATCTAGACCCCAACCTAGATACTATATGTATACCATATATATATATATATCTAATATTTATATATATCTACAATTTGTCAACTATACATATATATATACATAACATATATATATCACTACATAGGCCTATAGCCTATGTAATATTCATACATCATATAGTGTATACATACATAGCTACAATATATATAATAAAAAATATATATATCTATACATACAATATACATATGTATATATCTACAATACATATATATATATAGAGAGAGAGAAGTGAGAGAGAGAATAGTGTGTGTGTGTGGACTGTGATCAGGAACAGGGGGATGTTTCCAGATTTCTGGAACCCAGAAATCAAACGCACACGCACACACAAATACATATATATATATATATATATATATATATATATATATATATATATATATATATATATATATATATATATATATATATATATATATATATATATATATACCTATGTATATATACACACATATATACCCATGTATATACCCTAAGACACACACCTAAACATACATATACACATATACATATATATACAATATAAATACACACAGAAATATGCATATATATTACACAAATTTAGTTAGAAATTCATTTTGAAACTCAGAAAAATACCAAATTTAAGAACCCAGGAAATACTATTCATAGGAAAGTAGGTAAACCCAATACCCGACCCAAACCGAGCTAAGGCTCGAAACCCAAGGTTGGTAACACTAGCCCTAGGTGTCCTCTAGTGTCCTAAGTGCCTGACACGACACCATGACACGATTCGAAGTGTCAACCACTCCCAAACCCGAAACGGGTAAACACTGACACAGTGAACTGTCACCGCGTCGTGCACGCATGAACCTAGCTCTAGGACACGACACACGTGTCCTCGTGTCTCGTAATTGTGTCCCTAGGTTCGCCTAGGGTTAGTCTAGGGGTAGGGTAGCCTGCACAGTGTCCACGTGTCCTCAGGACACGGTACGAACACCGTATCAGTCGAAAAAACTCGACTGATACACGCCGTTCTGCACCGTGTCGTGCACAGGTTCTCGTGTCTCGTGGACACGACATGAGACACGTGGGACCTCGTGGTCATGTCCACGTGTAGCCCACATGTTGGGCTACACACTCGTGCAAACACGAGGTGTCCAAGTGTCGTGTTTGCGTGACACGACATGCGCGAAGTTGGCCCCTTGCGTGTGTGCACTGTCAGTACATGACCAGTGCACGTGTCCTCGTGTCCTCGATACGACACGAGAGTGTCTCAAACTCGAGGGGGGCTTGTCAGAGGTTGCCTCCTCCTCTGTGCCAAGTGGCACGTGTCCACGTGGCGTGGATACGAAGGAATCCGTGTCGGGTAGCAGGGCATTATGCGTGCACTGTCACAGTGTGTCCGTGTCGATTTTCGACACGAAATCGACACAGTGTCATGCTCAGTCAAGTGTAGATGTAAACAACAAGTCTAGGGCTACATGAATATGTAATTTGTTTTAAAAAATATTGAAATTCATTTCTTTGTGGTATTTCAACAAACACAGCTTTTCGAACATGGATACGTGTCCGATACGGACACCAAACCAACCCTAGATTTTACCAAACTTGACCCACAACTAGGGTATACCTATATGCATGCATTTATAAAGGAAAAACACAATATTAACTAGGTTTATGATGTTTGTATATGATAGGTTAAACTAAAAAAAATGTTGCATCTTATTCATTATTCACACATCTTATTCATTACAGAAAAAAAATGATGTTCGTGTGTGACAGGTTAAACTAAAACCTGCCATCGTCTTCGACCATGAACTCCCTGTACTCGTTCTGGCTGGATCTTTCCATGGAATCTTGGATGAGTGATCGAATGGAAGCTCAGATACGAAATTTACTTGAGATTCATATGCGTGATATGGCTCCAGTCGAGCATGAATCCTAGAGATCATTGTGAGGTTATATTTTTTTATTTCTCTATTTTTTATTGTGACACCAATCATCATGTTGGAAGTTGAGCTTCAGTCAAGTAGGCCAAATATGGTGTTAGAAAGAGATTTGCAGAGATCACAAGTGATTCTTGAGTGTAAATTTTGCATTCCATTAAATATCCTGAAGAGTGAAATGTACACATCTATTATTCAGTAGTTCATACCATGAATTTACTTTCACAATTTACTTTGACTATTATTCAGTAGTTTATTTTTAGATATTTGCATTTATCCAGTTTGTTCCCACATATATCACTCTCAACTACAGCCATGCTGGTGTTAATTCAATCCAAACTTGAACTTAGTGGTCTTATATCTTCTAAGAGTTTCTAACCAATATTCTGGTCACTATTTGTGTCCACTCCATATGCTATCACTCAAATGATATTGTACAAGTATTTGGTGAATACAAACGTAATTCAAGAAAAGCAATAGAGCATCAGAAATTTTTAGGGTCAATTGGACAAGACATATGCCTTGTGTTAGATCCTATTAGTTGTTTCTAAATAGCTCTTCCAAGTTAGTTTTGCTCACAATATTTTTTGTGCTTTCCAATGATCCATGTTATGTTTCTTTCCATGATGAAGAATGGGGAGTTGCCCTCCATGATGATAACATATGGACCGGAGGGCTCCTTTCTGTTGACAATATCAAAAGCATTGTGCTTGTGTTGCTAGTTCTCTCTAATATTGTAAGATAGTTCTTTGTCTCTTAAACTAGAGTACATATTCATTTCATGTTCTATTGCACTAGTTCATGGTGGTGGGTTTTTTTTTCTTTATGTGCCTCATTGAATGACTAAGTTCTTAATTGTGATCAAATTATTTTATCATATTTTTAACAATCTTTGAATTGTTTACAGGACGTCGCATTTTTTGCTTCCTCGGTTATCATAGTTCCAGGGCCTACGCTCACTAACAAGAACATCAAGTGTCAAAGTCTCAAATTATTTTCACAGCTCCCAGATATTATTTTTTTGTGTGGTAGGCAACTTGTATTAAACTTACAATGTTTATGTAAGACATTTGGCTACTTTGTGTGTATGTAGCTTTAACATTATATATTCTCTATGCACTTGTACTATGAAAGTTCGTTTACTTTCATTTTATATTTTTGTGAGTTCTACATTTATAAATTCTCAAGATGATTACAAGATTGTGTCAATTGTTATTTTTTTTAAAATAAAATTTCTTGGAGCGCTACAGGTTTTGTAAGTCATAGTACTTATGCTAGCTATATATTATTTCAAGCTATATGTGTGCAATTTCAAATGATGTAGGTATATATATATATATATATATATATATATATATATATATATATATATATATATATATTGAAAACTGGAACACCTTTTAGGTGTTCCAAAATTTGGCTCAAAAAGTATTCTGGGATGCTTTTCTTAGGAACGTGTTTCTAATGTTCCAACATTGGAACTCTTTTTAGCCGTTCCAATAAGTGGAGAAAAAATAATTTGGAATGTTTTGTTGGAACTCTTTTTTGGAACGCTTTATCGGTGTTCCAATAGTGGAACACCATAAAAGCGTTCCAAATAATGTTTTGTTGGAACTCTTTTTTGGAACGCTCTATCGGTGTTCCAATATTGGAACACCATAAAAGCGTTCCAAATAATGTTTATTGGAACGCCTTTATTCCGTTCCAACAAATCTGGCAGTCCATAAATAGGCACGGAATATAGGTGTGCCTAAAATTATTTGGAATGGAATTTTAGTGTTCCAAAAGGATCTTTTTGGTGTAGTGTTTACCTATTGAGTGAAAACTCAAGATTTCAATGGAAGGGGGGTGTGTCCTCTTCACTTGTTGGTGTCCACAGCTATGTGTCCAGCTTGCTAGCCTTCCTTAGCACCCTCTAGGTTGTAGGAACCCAATGCAAAAGACTAGGATGAGTTTAGAGCTAATTTGAAGAAGTTATGAAGGTTTGATGGGAATAGGAATTTTTCTAGGTTTTAAAACATGTAAATTTGTATGGAATGAATAGATGGCGTTATATAGGAAGGGGGCATGCTAGGGGGTGCCCTTGGCTGGTCATGGCAAGGGGGGTGTCCTCTTGCCTTCCTTCATGGTGAAGGCAAGGACTTCTAGGTAAAACTATGATATTTTGAGGGTTTTAAGGAAAATATCTAATATGTAAATATCTTAGATATTTTCCTACCTTAACTAATATGCAATATCCATCCTCTAGTCTCTAGGTTAGTGGCTAACCTCTAAATTAGTGCTAAACTAGGTTAGGAGCTAGCATGACAGTAATCAACTAATTAAATAATAATAAATTACATAAATCCAATAATTTCCTAGTAAATTACCAAAATATTCCTTAGGCTAAAAAGCCCTAACTTGATGTTCTAAACCTATGGCTAGGCTCATATGATCATGGTTAGTCTCTAGGTTAAGAAATCTCTAAGGTTGCACTAGCAAAACATCAAAATCACAAGTCGTGGTTTTAAATAGTTTTAAAATAACTAAAAATTACCAAAAATTATAATATGGTTTAAATATCATTATTAAATAATTATAATTACAAAATTTCAAAATTACCCTCATTTTAGAAACTGGGTGCTACAAGTTCGTGATAGTGTTTATAGACAACATCTTGGTCTATAACAAGAATGAGACAGAGCATGAGCAGCACCTCCGTGTGGTTCTTCAGATTCTCAGAGAGCACCGGTTGTACGCGAAGTTCAGTAAATGCGAGTTCTGGCTTGATCGTATTTCGTACTTAGGTCACATCATCACTAGAGGTGGAGTAGAAGTGGACCCCCAGAAGATAGTTGCCATAGAGACGTAGCCAGTTCCCAGCACCGTAGCAGAGGTTCACAGTTTTCTTGGATCGGCCGACTATTACCGGCAGTTCGTATCAGACTTTGCTCGAATTTCAGCACCATTGATGCAGTTGACCCGCAAAGATGTGCAGTTTGCTTGGACAACAGAGTGTCAGAGTTCATTTGAGAAGTTGAAGCGAGGATTGATGACGGCACCCATTCTCACGCTTCCAGATGGGACTGGAGAATTTTCAGTTTATTGCGACGCATCCGGCAAGGGATTAGGATGTGTCTTGATGCAGCGTAGAAAAGTAGTAGCTTATGCGTCACGTCAGCTTCGTGATCATGAGAGGAATTACCCAACCCATGACTTGGAGTTAGCAGCGGTGGTCTTCGCACTTAAGCTTTGGAGGCATTACTTATATGGAGATCGGGTGGAGATTTTTACCGACCACAAGAGTCTTAAGTATGTGTTCACTCAGAAGGATCTTAACATGCGTCAAAGGAGGTGGCTAGAGCTACTTGTGGATTACGATATCAACTTGCAGTATCATCCTGGGAAGGCCAACGTAGTTGCAGATGCGTTGAGTAGAAGAGCCGGAGTTTATTTTCTAATAGCACAGCCAGAGTTGTTACCATATCTTCAGAAGATGGATATTGAAATTGTTTTTCCTACCAATGTGGCATTGATGGCCAGCATACAAGTTCAGTCCAGTATAGTTGAGAGGATTTAGTTAGCTCAGTCAGCAGATTCTAAGCTTCAGCGGCTTAGAGCAGAGTGTGAAGCAGGACGAAGACCCGAGTTATGCATTCATGAGGATGGTATACTTCGACATGAAAGGCGTCTTTGTGTACCCAGTGGTGATATCAGGCAAGAGATCATGGCAGAGGCTCACAGTTCTCAGTATTCAATTTATTCCGGTAGTACGAAGATGTATCATGATATTCGCCAGTATTTCTGGTAGAATGGCATGAAGAGGGAGATAGCCCGGTTTGTCTCTCGTTGTTTAGTTTGCCAGAAAGTTAAAGCTGAACATCAGAGACCAGCTGGACTTCTTCAACCTTTATCAATCCCAGAATAGAAATGAGAGCACATTACCATAGATTTTGTAACTGGATTACCTAAATCTCCAGCTGGAAGAGATGCTATCTAGGTTATAGTTGACCGGCTCACGAAGGTAGCTTATTTTATTTCCTTCAGAATTGGCCAGTCAACGGATCAGCTTGCAGAGATGTACCTCAGGCAGATAGTCAGATTGCATGGAGTGCCAGTTAGTATCATATCAGACAGAGATTCGAGATTCACATCTCACTTTTGGCGGAGTCTTTAAGAGAGTTTGGGGACTCGTCTCATGTTCAGTTCAGCATATCATCCGTAGACAGATGGTCAGTCAGAACGCACGATTCAGACTCTCGAAGATATGTTAAGATCATATACACTTGACTTCGGTGGTTCGTAGGAAGATCACTTGTACCTAGTGGAGTTCTCGTACAACAACAGTTGTCAGGCTAGTATTCTGATGGCACCTTTCGAGGCATTGTATGGCAGGAAGTACAGATCTCCTTTAGCCTGGGATAATATAGGCAAGAGGCAGATGCTTGGTCCAAAAATAATTTTATCGACTATCGAAGTGGTCAGACGAGTTAGGGATCATCTTCGAGTTGCACAAGATTGTCAGCGTCATTGGGCCGATTCTCATTGGCGTCCTCTTAAGTTCTCTATCGGCGACCATGTATTCCTTAGGATCTCGCCTACCCGTGGTGTCATTCGATTCGACGTACGGGGAAAGCTTTGTCCAAGGTATATAGGGTCGTTTGATATTCTCGAGCGAGTAGGCGATGTGTCCTATCGTCTCGCTCTTCCACCGTCGTTGCGTGAGGTACATGACGTATTCTATGTATCCCAATTATGATGGTATATCCCAGATCCGAGCCATATCCTTGATCATTCGGAATTGGTTGTTGGTACCAACCTTTCGTATGAGGAAAGGCCCATATCCATATTGGACCGAAGAGAGAAGGCACTCAAGAACAAGACTATTAAGCCAGTCCGTGTTGCTTGGGGTCATCACTCTTTGGGTGAGTCAACGTGGGAGCGTGAGGATGATATCCGATCGCGATATCCACATCTGTTTGACTCATAAGGTATAATGTCTTTCTTATGCCTTATGCTTTAATTCCTTGCTTGCATGAATGATTGTATGATTGATTGCTTAGTCATATATTGTTTGTGATTAGTATAGCTTGTCCCGACATCTCTAGGCTCTTGATTAAATTCCGAAGACGGAATTCTTTTAAGGTGGGTAGAGTTGTCACTCATGTTTCCCGTTATACGTATTTTTTCAGGATATGTATACGAATTTCTGACAATTGTCAGGTGGCCCGTATTTTGACTTATCTTGCTTAGCTTAGCCTTGGTTTAAATCTTGACTTGATTGGTTCAACTTGGTTCAACATGACTTGACTTGGCTTGGCTTGGCTTGGTTTGGTTTATTTTGGGTTGAGATGAGAGGGGTTGCTATATAAGTCAACTTCTTCTCTCTTCTACATTATTTGCATTTACTTCTTCATCTTCTTCGTTTGCTCCTCCCACCTACCAAGCCTAGGCAAGTGCAACTTGCTTCATGAGAGATCTCAAGTTTTCTTGTTCCATTCTCTTCCTTACTAGATTTTAAGCCTCTTTAGAACTGGAAGTTTTCGGTTTTGATGGTCATATTTTTGTAGATCTTAGTTTTAAGTTCCTTCTTGTTTATTTTTCTTGGTTTTGATCTCTAAAAACTTGGTATTTCCAAAAACTAGTGGTTCCATGTTGTAGAGAATTTGATTTCATGCAGTTTTCACCTTTATTTCGCTTGATTTCGAGTTCGGATGAGGAAGTTATGGCCATAGCTAGTTTTTAGGACTTTCATGGCTGAACTTGATGTTTGGGGACGATGAACCCCATGCGCCGGGAACCCCATGCGCCGGAACCCACATGCGTCCGGTAGGCCATGTGCCGTAAAGTCCCGGCAACGCATCCCTTGACTCCGAGCGTGTCATGCGCGTAGGTTCCTTACGCGCATGTACTGATGACGCAACGTGAGTTTAATTCCCATGCACGGCTGTGCAGGAATTCCCATGCGCGGATGTGCAGGAAATTCCATGCACGGATTGTGCAAGAATTTCTATGCGCGGATGTGCAGGAATTCCCATGCGCGGATTGTGCAGGAATTACCATGCACGGATTGTACAGGAATTCTTATGCGCAAAAATTGCTCTATCTCACTGTTTTTGCCTGTTTAAGTTGTTTTGTAGCTAGAATCTTGAAAAACTCAGAACATGAAAGTTGTAGATATTTTCCTTGGCTTCAAGAATATGTCACTAGTTATTTTATGCAAGTTTCTCTCATTCATGATAATGTAAGGATAGAACACGATAGTGACCCGTCGTGGTGCACTCTTGACAAGTAACTGGACATGAACAATCTTGATAGTGGCTCGTCGAGGCGCACTCCTGACAAGTAATCTTGACAAGTAACAAGTAACCTGACATGACATGAGAATCTTGAACGCTGTTGCGACAGCTACCCTGACTTGCTAAGTAACTCTTGTCTTAACACCGTGGATAACTTTTTTGATTGTACCTGTATAAGCTACATGTCTCATCTTGCATCATGTCTAGGACATGAATTCCTGATTTCCCACGGTCAGAGATTTATGCTGAATCGGACTAAGTTAATGACTAGATTGATCAAGTAGTTCATATAGGGAGATGTTTCCAGTTACAGGCGATCCCGTTATCCCGGCCACACCTGAGGGACTTGTAGCCTGCCGTCGTGTAGGGCACATTTCCAGCCAATTGTCATGTGGGGCACTTCATGAAACAAGTTCTATATACACCGTCATGTGTTGCACACCAAGCCACCTAATAATTCTTGATAACTCTTAAATGAACCTCGCCTGGATAACCTGGATAGCTGCAGGGCTTGTGACTGTGGAAACATCTCATTGCATCTTGCAAGTAACTAGGCTTGTGATAACCCTAGCTAGTTAAAGTATCAAATCGTGCTCTTTTCTTGGCCGTGATTGATGGATGTAGTCCAGTCTAGTCTTGTCTAAGCAATGCCAGTCTATGATTATTTCAGCACATGCTTGTTCATGCTGTGCTCTTGTCGATAATTGGTTAGAGACTAAGTTCTGTTCAGACGAAAGATTACAACCCCGGTCCTTGTTTGGTTTACGGGTTGTAACTTGGCTACCAGAATAGTTTTCTTAGTTATCTTATCATTTATCACCCTACTATCCTATTTCTAGTTTTCTTGTTATTATTATGCCTTGTTTTCTAACTTGCTGGTTTTAGTTCCTAAGTGAAGCCTCCCTTGTGGCACTTGCTCTTTCTGGGGTCTGACCCAGCTGGTTTTGTATGGCCAGATTTCGGAGTAGGACACGAGGATCCTCCAGCTTTTCTGCCAGATGGTGACCACTAGGCGCAACACTGGCAACGAGTGGGTTCTTATTTTGCTCTCCCACTCTCTTGTAAAAATATTCTTTTGAGGCGTTTAGCCGCCGAGCAAGTGTTAGCTCATTTGCAACTTTACTTATTGTCTGCCTACGGGCTGTAACATGATTGACAAATCCTAGGGTTGATCATGTATGACTGAAACTCTTGCTAGTCTTCTCATTTTGTATGATTAGCTTCATGATCATATGAATATGTAATATTTGGGACGCCTTACCTTGTATATCTGATGATCTAACATCTTGTAACATTTACTTACTTGCTTGAGATTGAGACACTAGGCTTGTTCATGACCATAAGAGACTGTTGGATTGTAGATAAACCCTCATACATCTAGACAGCCGTGACCGTATATCGAGGTAGATTATACTTCAATGTACATAGCTGGCTGTGTCTGTCCTCCGCTCTTCAGTATTCTGGTTCTGGGGCGTGACACTTATCATCATCTAATGCCCGGGTATTGCCTACACATTTGATGTGCTTGACACACACATATGCAACCCAACTACCTCTACACCGACTTGACCCTAGCTTGCACAGGTAACGTGGTGCACTCTGTCTTAAATATCATGTACCTTCCACTGGATAATACTCTACTACATATAGCAATGATCACAGGGACTTGCCAAAGCAAACCCAAATACTGATACTCTCTGTAACTGGTACAACATCACATCCATACACAAGTTTATATGGTAGTTATTGCCATTAAGCAACAACTCCCCATCCCTTCATTGATATATGTCTGCTATTGCACCTATTACAACTGGCCTACACTCGATTTTCTATGTCTTATTTGTAATGGCAAGCAACAGTACAACTCTGTACTGTGCTAAAGGTTCCTCGTGGATACCCTGAACAGAGGTCCGTCCCATCAACTGATACCCTTGCATAACACAACAAGGTTTGCTTACAGACATTACTGACCAAGGTCCCCCCTCATCTAAGAGCCTAAGCCCTCTTAAACATTAATACAAACACCCATACCATAGTTGACTAGATTTAAGGAAATAATGGACATGGTAGATGAAGAGAAAGGTTTACCTGCTTTGACAATTCCCTTGCTCTGTTCTTGAATCCTCCTGACGGCAGGCTTCACGAATTGAGGAGGACTTAGGGTTTGGGGAAGGCAGGGGTCGGCTAACTTTCCTTTAAATATAGCCTAGTTTTGGATTGATCAAATGGGAAAAGTAGATAGAGGAGAAGAGATTTCAATATCATAGGGTTTATCATACCAATTGAGTGGAATTCAAATTTTGGTATATAACCCTCAACACAGGAGCTCCTAACGGCTAACAGTCCACTTGGGCCTTTAAAAAAAGGTTTTGCACCTAAGCCCTAATATAATTCTGAATTTGCATAAAACCCCCTTCTATCAGTTATAGAATTTACAAATCCCCTTTTAGGGTTTAAATGCATAAGGGGAAATGTTGAACTAGTAATAAATATCTTTAGATATTAATAATAATAAATAATAATAAATTGTAGCTCCCCTTCCCGAAAAATATTTTTGAAATATTTTCTTATCCATTTATCTGATTTAATAGTGAATTTAGAATTTTGTAAATAATTATTAGATAATTATTACGATGGATGACTTTAGCCACAGATGAGTTTTGAAGTACAAGACGACTAGGAATCATGACACGGATAGTGCAGTAGCATGCTTTGACTAGTGGTTAGCCATGGTAGGAGAAGGCCGGGTCATAGGATTGTTCTAACTAGGAAAACCAAGCCAAGTTGCGACTTAACTCCTAGAAATAGTTAAATGGTTAATTATTTATGTTATTAAATATTAGGAGACCCGGTTGTACAAAATTAGTCTGGACTGGACTCGAACCAAGTCCAAGCCCAGGTACTGATGTAGTGAGACCAAGGACGACCATGTAGACACATTTTATGTGTGTACAAATATTTTCTTATTTATTTTTAGGACTTGACAAATACTTCCTAAATATATAATAGTTTATTTAAATATTGTTTTAGAATAATTGTATAAATTTCTGGAGCCAAATAAATGGTGTATTTGATGAGTTCACCGAAATATATTAATGGTTTAATTACAGTGTTATTAGGTTTATTATTATTATTAATGTTAATATTATGGTTATTAGATAAATAAATTATTTATTATTAATGGTTATTATCATTTTATTCTCTATCAAAGATATATATATATATATATATATATATATATATATATATATATATATATATATATATATATATATATATATATATATATATATATATCTTTGATAGAGAATTATATATATATATATATATATATATATATATATATATATATATTTTTTTTAATATATATATATATATATATATATATATATATATATATATATATATATATATATATATATATATATATATAATATATATATATAATATGTGTGTGTATATATGAATATATATTATATATAGGTGTTTTTGTATGTATATATAAATATATATAATAGCGTATGTGAGTGTATATATATATATATATATATATATATATATATATATATATATATATATATATATATATATATATATATATATATATATATATATATATATATATATATATATATTATATATATATATATATATATGTATGTATGTATATAATTGTATATATATATGTACATAAATGTATATATATATATATATATATATATATATATATATATATATATCTATATATATATATATATATATATATATATGTATATATATATATATATGTATATGTGTATATATATGTGTATATATATGTGTATATATATGTGTATATGTGAATATATGGATATGTGAAAAAAAAAAATATATATATATATATTTATATATATATATATATATATATATATATATATATATATATATATATATATATATATATATATATATATATAGATATATATGTATATGTGAATATATGGATATATATAAAGTGTGTACATATACATATATATATATGTATACATGTACTTATATATATATATATATATATATATATATATATATATATATATATATATATATATATATATATATATATATATATATATATATATATATGTGTGTGTGTGTGGTGTGTGTGTGTGTGTGTGTGTGTGTGTGTGTAAATAGAAAAAAGAAAGAAAAACAAAAACAAAAGGAAAACAAATTAATAAACCCCAAACCCATAAACCAGTCCCAGCCCACACAGCCCAGGCCCATAAGTCCCTGCGTGCAACCAGCACATGGAAAGCCCTTTCCTGGGTTCGAACTCAGCTATCAGCCTTAGGCCGACCCCTGTTTGCACCCGATACTTAGGTATATATGAACAACCGAGTTCAACAGAGAGAGGGAATCGAAAACCCTAACGAATCCAGCACCTCCACCACGCCACCACCTCTCCCTGGCGCAACCCCCAGCCACCGTGCGTGCGCCGCCCTGGGCCGCCGCCGGCCGCCGACAGCCTGGCCGAGCGTGCACAGTGGCAGCACACAAGCAGTCGCAGGTACATACTTTGCAATCAATTTTCTAACCCATTATTCGATCGATTTTGATTTCGAAAAATCCTACGGATAGCCAATATAACCGAGATAAAATCCCATCAAATCGATCGAGTGCAATTTGATCGTATGGTTCAAGAATCGAGGTAGAAAATCTCAAAAAAAACCTTGTCCTTAAGAACAGTGTAAACACTGCGAGACCCAGTTTTTGAAGCCGACTCACGAACAGTACAAAAGTTTTATAAAAAAGTTTTAATCTAAGAAAGTTTAGACAACATAGAGGCCTTCGATCTCCTTTTCGTAGTTTTTAATTTCAGCTAGTGTGCGTCGAGAAATCGGCGTGTGAAAATCCCAAAAAAAACTTGTAAAAACTGTTTTTAAAATAAATAAGAAATTGATCCACACGACGTGCGTTCCGCCATTCCGGGCGACGTGGTCGCACACCTTAAGCATCGAAAGGTGCGTAACGGCTTCGTGGTCGTGTCGGCTTTGACGGAATTCAAATTGGTCGCGTGTGCGCGACGAATTTGATGCGTATCCGTCAAAATTCACCGTATCGACCTTCGTGCAAATTTTCTAATTACTTTGTGCACGCTCGTCAGATCAAGACGAAACTTACGCCAACATGACCGTATCATTTTTCTGGTCTTGTATGCCAAGTTTGGTCCGATTCTGTGACAGTTGATAAAATTGCCGTTTCTGAGAATATTGGTAACGTTTATTTCAGCTTTCGGAGACAGTTGTGATGACTTGGACCTTCTGACTTGTTGATTGGCGATACATTGTTGGTTTTCCGTGCAACCCCAGGCAAGTATACCTTGCCAACTTATACAGTATAATTTATATGCATGTTCATTATCTCACTGCTGTTCTTTTCCTTACATTCATGATTGCTTCATTCCATGTCTAGTACACTCGTCTTGTTATAGTTTTACTTTACATGTTTCTAGTTGCCTACACATGCTCGTTCCTTTCTGTTTTGATATTTCTATCGGTTACACTGTGTTAGTCTCATATGTATTCCTTGATAGAGTCGTCTAGTCCTACACTACGATTTCTTCGACTTGATTATAACTTGACTTGACTTGACATGACTTGAGTAGGACTTGACTTTGACATTCTATAGATTGTGAGTACTTACCTTGACTACGGTCTATAGGATTTTATACTAGGATTGGCTGCTGTCTTGGTTGTGAGTATTTGCCTTGACTGCGATTGAGACACTATAGATTGTGAGTACTTGCCTTGACTGCAGTCTATAGCTTTGACCTATTAGCCATTTCTAGTATGGCATGCCAGTGTCTTAGGATCCTTGTGTTTAGATCTTGTGTCTCGGTCCATGTTGTCTCATTGGATGTCCTTGATTGTTCCTTACTTTCTTGTATATTTGTACTGTTACATGTTGGCTTGTATATTATGTATCTTGCTAGTCCTTTGAGGACCTAATGATCTCTTCAGGTTTAGCGACTGCATGGAGTTAGTTAGCAGAGCGGGATAGTAGAGGATTGCGATGTATGACACAGGTATTTGCGTGTGATATTTTTTTATTATCTTTTCGTGCTTTATATTCAGTACCATGATATACTCTGCTTATTTATAGACTCATACCATTCTTGGAGTCTAATCGAACAATATGCTAATGGGCTGCAGACCATGACCCATACTTGTTCATTCTTGTTTTATAATATTCATGTGGATTGAGATATAGTTTAGATTAGATATGATACCATGTTCTGGACAGCTTATACGTACTCGAGTCGGGCTGGAGTCCGCTCGATACGTAGCTGGCTTGCTCACGAGCTCGCATCCGAAAAGCGGGTGCGGGTCATGACAAAAATATTAGGCCAAGGGCTCACATAAGTCGACATAGAGTAGATTGGAATGGAACCCAAAGTGGATTTGATCAGGACAGTACGCCCCACATGGGAGAGCATATTCGGTTTCCAACCCTGAAGCCGAGAGGAGATCTTCTCAAGTAATCCCTTGTATGTGTTGATCTTGGCTTTGGAGAGAAGGAGTGGATGCCCCAAGTACCTGTCAGTGCTGCGCATAGGAGATAACTGGAGAATGCTGGAAAGCGAGGTCCTTTCTTGTGGGGAGACGTGTTTACTGAAGTGAATACTTGACTTCTCAAAGTTGATCAATTGTCCGGACTAAGAGAAAAACCTGTCGAGGATCCTTTGTACAGTCGAGATGGAGTTTGAGGAAGCATGCCCAAATACTAGAATGTCATCTGCAAAAAGTAGATGAGATAATACCTCTATAAAGATTTTTCTGTTCGTAACGGTAGAATAATTGGGAGAGAACCTCAGAGCATATGATAAAGATGTACGGTGAGAGCGGGCAGCCTTGTCTAATCCCTCTCTTAGATGTAAAGTGACCCTCCGGAGAGCCATTAATGAGAACAAAGAAAGAGGATGTTGTAATGCACTTCATAATAAGCTCGTTTATGTGATCACGAATCCCCAATCCATTCAAAATAGATTTTATGAACGGCCAAGCGAGACGATCATATGCCTTCGCCATATCAATCTTCATTGCAAATGAATTTCTCTTCTTGGAGCGATTGTTCATGGCATGAAATATTTCATGTGCAATGATACAATTGTTCGATATCTGTCTGCTAGGCACAAACGCATTCTGGAAAGGAGAAATTAACTTGTCCATTAAAGGAAGAAGTCTAGAAGCTAGAATTTTTGAGATGATTTTGTAGGATACATTGCAGAGGGCGATAGGGAAAAAATCTGCCACTGTTTTTGGGACAGCGCACTTGGGGATGAGAGCTAAATGAGTATGGTTCATGGCTTTGTAGAGCTCGCCACTGGAGAAAAATTGTTGGATTGTGTTTATAAGAGCTGCCCCAATCACTTGCCAACCTCTTTGGTAAAAGAGTGCAGGGAAACCATCGGGGCCAGGGGCCTTTAATGCCCCCATACTTCTAACAACTTGCTCAATCTCTGAAGACTCAGGGATCGACCCCAGTTGCGTATTTTCATCCCCTGTTACTGGGCTTGTAGAAATGATGAAGTCTGGGTCCATAGGATGGGAGTCATCTGTGCCAAGAAGATTAGAGAAGTGGCTAATGATAGAAGTAAAGATTACCTCTGGATCCGATGTCCATGTTCCGTTTGGAAGTTGGAGCGAGCGGATTTCATTCCTTCGTTTCCTGATAGAGGCCTTGATGTGAAAATATTTAGTGCTTCTGTCGCCTTCATTGATCCATTGACATCTTACACTATATATGGGGCTTCAAAACGGCTCACTTTTGAGCCGTCATTATATCACGGTCCATTATATTTTTAAAAATATTTTAATTGCGAAAAAACTGTTAAATTTTTTTAAATTTGTCAACATGTGGAATCGAACCAAACAAGAAAAATACCTCACATCTTAACCACATGAGCTAGAAGAGATATTTGATTATAATTGAATAATATTCTTATTATACGTTATTACACGTGCAAAGCACGTACATTTCTCTACTATTATAAAGGAGCTTCAAAACGGCTCAAGATTGAGCCGTCTAAGCCATGTATATCATCAACCATTTTATTTTTAAAAAATATTAAATTATGTAAAAAAATTGTTAAAAAAGTTTAAATTTTTTACATATACGCAAAATGGGGCATCGAACTCAACAAAACAAGAAGAAAACATCTCACCTTAACCACATGAGCTAGAAACAATACATGACTATAATTGGATAATATTATTATTATACGTTATCAAACGTGCAGAGCATGTGCATTTACTAGTACTAGTATATATATATATGAGGCTTCAAAAAATTTCAAAAGTGAGCCGTCTAAGACGCCTTATGTATATCATGGTCCATTTTATTTTAAAAATAAATAAATTATATAAAAAAAATTATTGAAAAGAGTTTAAATTTGTTCTATATATTCAACATGGAAAATCGAACTCAACAAAACAAAAAGAATACCTACCTATATATAATGAATACCTATGTATATCATGTGTTATTATACATACAAAGCACTGTTTGCCATTAAAATTGTTTGATTGAAAACTTTAATACAAACAAAACAGTGTTACAATGTAGGACTTAGATGTAGTCCTAGGAGTACACTTTTGTTTAAGCTGTGTCCTTAGTGCCAATGGAGCGAGTGGTAATGCGTTGACTCCGTTGACGGGCTGACGACGGTTATCGGTTCTCTGAAGGTGTGGATTGCTCTGGGTGCTGGAGCTTGCTGAGAGGAGGAAGACGTTGAGTGTCTGTATCTGCCTCTCTGATGATTCCTTGTATGTTCGTTGTGGATTCTGTGTGTGTGTGTGAAGGAGACGATCCTTCTATTTATAGATTTGCAGGCTGGCTGCTCATGCGCGCATGTGGGATGCGTCGGTGTGGGGACGCCACGTGGAGGTTGCTGATGGAGGCGCGTAGATGATGCGTCCTGATTGAGGGGGAGAACTCTTCATACTGCTGTTGTGAGCCGGCACGTAGCAGAGGAGAAGATCTTTCTGTTGCTGAAATCTTGGACGAGTTGAGTCAAAGGACACGTGTCATCGACCCATGGCTCGAAGATCTCGGATTTGGTGGGGGGAAGTAATCTGGTGAGCTGCGCCTTGATTGGGCGCAGGAGGAGGTTGCGGCTCATAACCTTTAGGGGTTACAAACTGTTTAGAGCGCATGGCTTTTGAGGCGCATGCAGGCGACTTTTCTTCTGTCTTTCGGGATCAGAGATCAGTCTGGGGCGCATGGCTTTTGAGGCGCATGCAAAGCTTCAACTGGAGACTCTTTTTCTGTCTTTAGGGATTAGTGAAGGGTCTGAGGCGCATGGCTTTTGAGGCGCATGCTGGTTTGGACGCATGGCCGTAGAGGCGCATGGCAATTTGGATGCATGGCCGTAGAGGTGCATGCAGATGGCCACGTGGCAGTAGCCGTCGGAATAGAGTCATGATGATGCTGACGTTGCCGACGCTTCGTTCTCTGAAAAAGCTGTCAACTGTTCAGACTTTGAAAAGCGTGCTGCCAACTCTGGTGTCAGTTCAGCATTTAATGTTTGTGACGTTCGATGGACAGCTGAGTGGGCACATTGGTTGGTGTTCCACTCGGCATGGAGATGTGAGGGGGGGCGCATCCTCTGTGATGCGCCGGGTACTGTAGGGCGCGTCTGTGTGATGCGCCTGATGCTTGAGGGCGCATCCGTGTGAGGCGCTGTTTGGCTGGCACATCCGACATGTCCTTTAATGACGCGGCTGTCTCGCTCCTCGAGTGCTATAAATAGCCGTTTGGCTGAATTCGAGGCGTCCGGTTCATCAATTTAATACAAATTCATTACACAGAATTCGGAGAGTCGTCCACTTGGCACATAGGTTTGATTTGCCCGGCCTATAAATAGTGGCATGGAGAGAAGGTTTGCTCCTCGTTCCCTCTCGTAATTCCAACATGAACTTGGATATGCGGGTGCATTCTGTTGAAGAAGTACTCCCGAGGGTGAAGATGAGACGTCGTGTTGTCTTCGATGCACTTGAAGGTGACTGTTACATCCAAAAGACGGAGTCGAGGGCTTCTGAGGCAGGCGGAAGGTGCCTGTTGCATCCAAAGATAAGGATGTTCGGGCCTCGTCTCCGTTGTTCCGGAAGAGCCGTAGATCGGAATGGCGGTGCTAGGTTCTCTCTTCCTTCAAAGTGGGTGCCGTCCACTTTGATTGTGTTGAAAGCTCCTTGTGCCATGATTTCGATCACGGTCTTCCTTGGTCTTTGGAGGCTCTTTCGAAGCCTCCCCTGGCCACAGCTTTGCCGTGCTCTCCTCTTTCTTGGTTCCAGCCAGAGGGTTAAATGCTTTGTGTAATCGAAGCACTTTCAGGTGACCCTGGCTGGAAGAGCAGCACATAACTGGGCTCTGCTCGGCCAGGTGAGCCTGGTTGGAAGAGTTGTACATGACTGAGCTGCTCGCCAGGTGAGCCTGGTTTGGAAGAGTTGCACATGACTGAGCTGCTGAAGAGATGGTGGGATGCCCTGCT
>JANAVB010010600.1:18895140-18910140 GCA_029216955.1 Iris pallida
TCGTCCGTCAGGAATAGGTCACCGGAGTGCCCCTTCGCCTCTCAAGCAGAACCCTCGGCGATCGATCAAAGCGATGTACAGACGAAGGATTGAATCTCCTGTACCGAAGAAGCAGAGAAGGCGTCGTCACCGACGTCATCGGATTCAACGTCCGCATGCAGAGGTAAGGCGTCCCACAAATCTGATTTTGGTTCCACTATTTACGAGGCTTCATCTCTCTTGTAGGAACCGTTAAAAAGAAAACCTCGCACCCCAAAGTCAGGTGGAGCAGCGAGAAGGACGGCGGCTCGTCTGAAGTGCGTATCCCGCCGACCATGATGTCTCCCATGGAGCAAGATCCGGAGGATGCTGTTGACGTGGATATTCCGATATCCCCAGATTATGTCAGGAGGGAAACTAAGGGGCAGCAGCTTCCGAGACGGCAAGGCCAGAACGAAGCTTCAAGTGCCGAAGGTTTAACAGCACGCCGTTTCCTGGTGTGAAGAGATGGAGTTCGTCGTCTTCCGATGACGTTGCTCCAGAGCTGCAAGAGCCTGTTGCGGAGGCAACAGAAGTAGTTGAGACAGAGGAGAGGGTTGAATCCCCTCTTTATCATGATGAGGGGAGGTCGGCTGTATCATTGCCGAGTCCCACCCCGGCTTCAACCGTGGAAGTTGAGGCGGCTACCGCTCAGGAGGTAGCGACAGATTCTGTCCCTGTTGATGATGAGACCCGTCTTCCGGTCGCGACCGCTGAGACGGGTCAAGAGACAAGTGATGATCTCCCTTTTCTGCCAAAGGAGGTATCAACTGTTGGTAGGACGTTGGGGGTAGAATAGGTGGCCGTTGACATCGGTGGTTCCTCCGGGCTTGAGAAGGGTAAGGGTGTAGAACCCTGTGTCGCTCCTTCTACTTGGGGGACCATCTCGACGCCTGTGCCGGCCCCTTCTGTTGCTTCGGCTCCTCGGGCTAGCAGTCCAGCCCCTGTTGATGAAGAGCCCATTGATGCCGAGGTTCAAGCCTCGCTGATTGAGGTTGGCGGATCTTCTTCCGGTCCGTAAACTGTAGTAGCTCCTCCAACTCCCGCGATGACGCCGCAGGTCCTAGCGGATGCAGACGAGTATGTGAAATTCCTCGTCGATGGGGTATACAAAATACTGCAGAAGGGTGTATCTGCTGTGATGGATGCCAACAGGAGTTTTGCGACGGCAAAAGCTTTGGCAATGCCCTGCATCGAGCTGATTCATATTCACCAAGGCCACGACCACATGGCCAAAATTTTGGAGGCTTCAGTGATTGAGCTGGATGAGCGGCTCGCGGAACTTCAACGCATCCAGCGAATCGACCTCTCTGTCCTGATAGATGCGGAGAAGGGGAAGCTGATTGCCGAGATCGAGTCTTCATACCAGGCCACCGTGGGCGTTTGGGAGCGCGAGGTGGCTGAGACTGAGGCTGCGGTAGAGCAGTTGTCTCAGTCCATGAAGACGACGGTGGAAACTCGAGCTGTATTGGAAGCTAATATCGCGGATATCGACACCCAGATGCACCGCCTTGAAGACCAACGGGCCCGACTCCAGTTAGAGGTCGAGCGTGTCCGGGCTGAACATGCAGCATTCAAGAAGGATGAAGCGACTTTTACTCAGCGGACTCTTGCCTTGGCGCAGCAACGACAACAGCTTGATGAGAAGCATGCAAGTGATACTTCCGCTGGGGCCGTTGAATTGATACGCCAAGAAGCAGAGCGACGAGTCCTGGCAACGGTGGAGGCCCGCACAGTCGACTTAAAGCTTCGAGTCAGGGAGCTCTCAGCCCATCCTGGGGAGATTCAGGGACCATAGCTTTTTCCTTTTTCTTTTGTGTTCTTTTGCAACCCTTACTGGGGGATGATGTAGCTTCTTGTACTCCTTTTTTCAGAAGAATAAAGAAGTCTACAACCTTTTTTGTGATGTGTTCATCTTTTGTTGTCATGAACTTGATGATTTGTGTGGACCTATTATCTTTTGTGCACCTTGGTTTTCAGGTACAGATAATAAGTTTGAAGGAACCATTATGTTTGCTCAGAGGTAATGTGGACATGGCAATCATTGGGTTCGAAATGATAGAATCTCCCTACTCAGAGGTATTATGGACGTGGTAGGAATGATCTTGGAGGATACGCTGAACAACTCAGAGGTTATATGGACGTGGAAGTTCTGCGATCAATGTACAATAACGCAGGGGTTGTTTGTACAAGATGTTTACTCAGAGGTAATGTGGACATGGTAAACATGAAGGGTAGCGTAGGCTTACGAAGTGTAAGATTCTGCTTTGTAGGGTGTAGAAAGACAACTCAGAGGTAATATGGACGTGGTTATCTTTCTACTGGAAGATGCCACGGAACAGCTGGGTTCCGGAAGCGTATGAGTTTGTGGAAAGAGGTTGTTTGGGGAAGTACATGTCTGGAGGATGTCAAGAATAGTACTTCTTTAGGAACTTGCCGTTGATGGGCATCATGAACAAGTCCCCATTGGGTTTGACGAGGCGGTAAGCACCGTTTGAGTATACCGTCTCTATGATGAAAGGTCCTTCCCACTTGGGCTCGAACTTTCCTGGTGTCTTGTGGGTCAACACCATTGGTCTTCTGACTGCTAAAACCAGGTCGCCAACTTGAAAAGTCCTCTGTTTGACCTTCTTGTTGAAAGCCTGTGATATACGGGCTTGGTAGAGCTCGATGCGTTGTTGAGCTAGGAGACGCTTTTCGTCAAGTGCCTCCAGTTCCCGCAGACGACGACGTTGATTGTCCTCTTCTGTGAGTTTGTTTGTGATTGCTACGCGGAACGAAGGTATCTGTATCTCGAGAGGCAGTACTGCTTCGCTCCCATAGACCAGGAAGAATGGAGTGTTGCCTGTTGGGGTCCGCACCGTTGTGCGGTAGGCCCAAAGGCATTCGCCAAGCTTTTCGTCCCAGTCGCGTTTGTTGGATGACACGACCTTTTTGAGCAGCCTAACGATAGTTTTGTTGAATGCCTCAGCCAATCCGTTTGCTGCCAGATTGTAGGCGGTTGAGGCCACGTTCTGAATGCGATTCTTGTCACAGAACCTGCTGAAAATGTGGCTGATAAACTGAGGACCATTGTCATGGATGATCCGCCGGGGTACTCCGAAACGGTAAATGACATGGTGTTTGATAAAGCTGACCACCCTGGAGCTTTTTACTTCTGCTAGTGGAACTGCTTTCACCCATTTGGAGAAGTAGTCGGTGATGGCCAGGATGAAACGGTGTCCTCTCGATGAAGGAGGGGTGATTGGCCCTACAATGTCCATGCCCCATGCTTCGAAGGGCCAGGAGACGACTGTAGGATGTAGCGGCTCCGATGGTGTATGTATGAAGTCTGCATGAAGTTGGCACGCGTGGCACTTCTTAGCATATTCGACAGCGTCGGCAGCCATGGTTGGCCAGTAGTAGCCCATATGTCGCAGTCGATCTTGCAACTTAGGACCGGGTTGATGAGCTCCACAAGTTCCGTCATGAGCTTCTTGAAGAGCTTCGGCTGCTTCTTCGTTGGACAGGCATCGAAGGAGGAGCCCATCGAAGAAGCGTCGGTACAGCATTTTGGTAGCTGTATCGTAGTAGAATCGAAGAGAGCGTCTCCTGACTGAGACGGCTTCCTTCGGGTCCTCTGGAAGGATTCCGTAGACAGCGAAGTCGATGAACGGGAACCTCCAGTCTCGGACATTAACCCCAGTATTCGTCGGCATGGCGTGGGCCACTTGTAAGCACAGGTTATTTCTGGGACAAATCAGGTCTCGGCCAGTCACCGTGACATAGTGTTGAGTCCCAAGGGGCGCTGCCAATGAGGCTGCGAGGCCAGCCAGAGCATCGGCCTCCAAGTTTTGTAAACGGGGGACATGTTCGATGAAGAACCCGGTGAAGGTTGAAATGATGTTCAACGCGACTTCATGATAAGGGATTAAATCTTCATGGCGAACCTCGTATTGTCCCCGAACCTGGTTTACGACGAGTTTTGAGTCGCCGTAGGCTTCCAGATGGTCGACCCCCAGCTGTTGTGCGAGCTGGAGTCCCATGACGAGTGCGTTATACTCGACAACGTTGTTGGAGCACGGCTTCGAAAGAGAGTACGCAAGCTGGATGACCAGCTGATCGGGGAAGACTAAGACTACCCCCACTCCTGCGATGATTTGGCCTTTGGGGCTTGTTCTCGAAGCGCCATCGAAGAACATCCGCCAAACAGAGCTTCCTTCGGTGACGTTGGATTCTTGGACCTCATCCGGGATATCTTCATAGAGTTTCGAGGATTCTGGGATGGGGTGTGCAGCTAAAAAGTCAGCCAGAGCTTGACCCTTGACAGCCTTTTGCGGAACAAACACCATGTTGTACGGTGTTAGCAAGATTGCCCATGTAGCCAGCCGGGAGTTCAATGATCCTGGCTTTGTCATGAGGACTCTAAGCGGATTGACTCGGGAAATGACATGAATTGTCTGACCCGAGACATAATGACGAGTCTTCTGGATGGCAAACACCAAAGCCAAGCACTCCTTTTCGACGGAATTGTACCGGTGTTCGGCCCCGATGAGTGTTCGACTGAGGTAGTAGATTGCTTGCTCGAAGCCTGTATCGCTGTTTTGAGCCAACAGAGCGCCAAAAGAATGATCTATGGCACGGACGTAGAGGAGAAATGGTTTGCCGGCGACTGGCGCTACCAGGACTGGTGGGCTTGTTAAGTAAGCCTTGATGTCGTCGAAAGCCTTTTGGCACTCCTCTGTCCAGACGTAAGAGACTCCCTTCTTCATGAGCTGAGTAAAGGGTTAACATCTACCGGAGAGGTTTGCTATGAACCTCCGGATATATGCCAGACGTCCCTGTAGGCCCCGAAGTTCTCGAAGGTTCTTCGGAGGGTCCATGTTGAGGATGGCTTTGGTCTTCTCAGGATCAACATGAATGCCTTTCGCTGTGATGACAAAGCCCAAGAATTTGTCGCTAGAAACCCCCAGAAAGAATTTAGCGGGGTTCATTTTGAGTTGATGTGCCCGCATGAGATCGAAGACCGTCTTCAGGTCCTGTAGGTGATCTCCTTTGAGACGGCTCTTGACTGCGATGTCGTCAACATAGCATTCGACTGTCTTGCGAAGATGTTGACGGAAGATGGTGCTCATAGCTCGCTGGTATGTCGCACCGGCATTCTTCAAGCCGAAGGGCATTACTGTGTAGCAAAAAACACCCTTTGGAGTCCTGAATGATGTGTGTTTTGCGTCATCGGGAAACATCTTGATTTGATTGTAGCCTGAATATCCATCCATAAAGGACATGCGCTCAAAGCCATATGTGTTGTCGATCATCACATCAGTGATTGGAAGCGAGAATTCGTCCTTCGGGCAAGCAGAGTTGAGATCCCTGAAGTCGATACAGACTCATATCTTCCCGTTCTTTTTGGTGACAGGAACGACGTTGGCTACCCAATCCGGGTGTTGTTCCTCACAGATGAAGCCACTGGTCAAGAGTTTGTCTACCTCCTGATCGATGGCATTCATGATGTCTGGACGGAAGCGTCGCTGTTGTTGTTTGATTGGTTTGGCATCAGGTAAGATGTTCAACCTATGCATTGCGATCTGTGGGTCGAGTCCCGGCATGTCTTCATAGCTCCAGGCGAAGACGTCGATATACTCTTTAGCCAGTTGGATTAAAGATTCTCGATCTTCTCCTTCTAGGCTTTTACTGATGAAGATGGGTTTGGAAGAAGACCCATCCCCGAGGTCGATCTGCTCGACTTCATCTTCGGTGGGAGGTTCGCGTAACTCAAAACAAAATTCCTATTGTTCTCCTAGGCGTTGGGCCCAGGGTTCTTCTTCGAAGGGTTCCGGCGCTTGGTCTTCGCCTTCATCTTTTTGAGGTTGTGCTGACGTCATGTTAGCTGACAGCACTTTCCTGAAGACTGATCCGATGCTGGTATCGGAATCCCAAGTCGATGCTTCGGACGAGTGGGAATGTTCTACGTCTTCTACATCTGAACTCTCTGGGGTTGATGGTGGTGTGACATAGCCTAACCCCCGTCGAGTCCGATTATAGTAGTCCTGTGGCTTTCCATTGGGCATCGAAAGCCGGACAGGGAGATGCCGACCCTTGCCGTAGTTTAAGCCTTTGTTGCTTTTCAGGTCGTAGCCCATCTTTTGGATGATGTGCTTTGCCGTATCTGTGTACCGATAGACTTGTACTCTGTCGGCATCAGGTTTGGGCTCGATTGACGGGAGGTCCTGATGACGCTCGACTTTGCCCGAGATGATGGTGCCTTCGTCTCGGCTCCGTGGAGGGACTATGAAGACCCCTTGAGACGGGACTACTCGATTATGATGGATGGTCGTTATTTGTGTTTGCAACGACCGTAGAGCGTTATCTAATATATACATGGCATTCCAGTGTGGAAGACAAGAATAATTAAAAGATACTCTATTATTGATAAAATACGAGATCTTATCCCGTGGGATTATATTGTCAAAGGAGGGTGCCTCTACGTCAGCCGAGATATATTCACCAAGCTCCTCGTCTGTAAGAACTGGGGGCAGACTAGGAGAGTCCACCATAGCTTTGATTCCGGGGTCTGAGAGGGTTATATGAGCCTTCTCTGATACCTTGGATGACTGCGGCGGCTTGCCCTTGAGACGCACTTTGAGAGGCGCCTCGGTTGCGCCTCCGGTGAGTGGTGCCTTCCCTTGTAATTTTGCCACCAGGGGAGCCGATGTTTGAGGTGGCTTTCCCTTGAGGCGTATCTTCAGGGGTGCTTCGTGAGCCGGCGCTTTCCCTGATAGCTTGATGCTCATTGGAGGCGCCTTCTGGGGTGGTTTCCCCTTCAGTCAGATTTTCAAGGGGGCGTCGGGAGTCGTCTCAGGCTCCATGTCCGGCTCTGTTGCCGTCTCTGCCTCATCATCAGCGTCGTTGGCTTCCTCCTCGTCAATGGGTTTGTACAAGTCAGAATCGGTAAAGTAGGCTTCAATCCCTTTGAAAGGATCGATGTCTGCAAACTCCGTCCGGATGACACCATTAGTGGATACATACTTCATGCACTGGTGGAGCGTGGAGGGCACCACCATGTACTCGTGTAGCCATGGTCGACCGAGCAGGATGTTGTAGTTGACTTCGGCATCTACTACATAACAAGTCACCTCAGTTTTGAGGCTGCCAATGTGGCACTTCAGTCGGATCTTGCCCAGTGGCTCGCTCTTGCTAGCATTGAAGCCACTGATGGTTGTATTGGAGGGCGCCAGCCGGTACATCGGGATCCCCAGCTTAGATAGCAGCACCTTCGGGATGATGCTTAGGGAAGACCCAGGATCGATCTGAATCCGGCTCACCTTGACCGAGCCAATGTACCCTGTGTAATACAGCGGTCGGTTATGTCGGTGATGCTTGAGCAGCATGTCTTGTTGGGTGAAAGTTATGTTTGGGATAACTTCATCCGCGCAATGACAGTGCGCACAAGTAGTTGGGAGGTCTTCAGGCTGCTTGACCTGACTGAGAAAGGATTCAGCGTCCTTCAGAGCTTCGCAGAGAGCTTCTCGGGAGTCTTTAGAAAGACGCAGGAGCTCGAACAAAGACAGGCGTGCAGGTGTACTGGCTAGTTGTGCCAGAATGTCGAAGTTGTGAGGCTTGGATAGCCCCGAAGCATTCTCCTTTCGTAGAGGTCTGTCAAAATGGGCCTCCACCTGCTTCTGCTTATTGGTTGCTGAGGGCTTAGATGGACCCTCCTCAGGGATGGTGCTAGGAGGCACCACCTCGGCGGCGGCTTCGCCGGACTGGGAGTTCTGTTGTGCACGTGTTTGCACTGGAAGTGCCTCTTCTGTTGAAGAAGAGACGGTGCGGCAAGACTTGATCTTCCTGCCTTTTGATTTGGAGGTAGGGCGTACCTCTGATTGAGTCACCTCGGAGACGAGGTCGGGGTGAACCCAGAGGACCTCTCCTCGAGATGTGGTAAGCGGGGTGAGTCCACTCACATTGTCACGGGTAGGTGGTAAGTTTACCACCTCCATTGTCGCCTTAGGGATGGGGACGACGCCATCTTGTGTGGTAGTTGGCGGCAAGGTGCCGAACTGAAGCGAAACCACATTGGCTGACACCGTCTTCTCTTCATAGTCGACAGAGATTACATCCGCATTGATCATGCGCTGGATGTAGTTCTTGAGGACGTAACAGTCCTTGGTCGGATGTCCGACAACCCAATGGTAGTGACAGTACCTCGGGTAGTCCACTTTCCCGACTTTATCGGGCCGTTTTGGGTCCGGTAGTTTGATCTTGTCACCCTGCTTCAGTATCTCAAAAAGTTGTAGGGTGTCGTCATCATTGAATGAATAAACCTCCTTGGGTCTCGGTGCCAGTGGAGGTTTCTGAGTAGGCGTAGATGCGCCTTTCGAGGCATTAACAGTCAATGCCTGTTTCCCCTTTGCTTCTCGTCCGGAGCTGTTAGCTGCAGACTTTTTCCCCTTATCGTCGAAGGTGGGGAAGCTGACACCCAGAAGACGTGCATTGGCCGCCTTCTTTTCTGCAGCTTCAGCTTCGATGATCAGGGAGCTCCAGTCAGGAGGGGGAGTAGAGTTGAGCCAGAGCTTCACTGCAGGCAACATGTTCATGCTGCAAGCGGAGAAGAGCGCATGTTCTGGCATGCCTGGAGGTAGCCTGAAGCAGGCCTGTCGGAAGCGTTCGATGAACACCCGAACCGTTTCCTTTTCCTTCTAGCGTATCTCTATGAGAGACGCCGTTGTCATGTCTTTCCCGCCGTCATAGAAGCGGTCGAGGAAGAGGCACGTCAGGTCGTCGAAGGACGATATGGAATTGTCAGGGAGACTGCAGTACCAGTCATACGCCACCCCTTTCAGGGCCCCGACAAAGATACTGGTGAGGAGCGCGTCCTCCTTTGGAAGATGCCCTGTCTGTGACTGGAAGTACGTCAGGTACCGTCGTGGAGAGTCCTTTCCGTCGTATGGGGTGAGTGTTTGTGGTTTATACTTTGGGGGATAAACCACCTTGTTCCACTCGAGGGGATAAGGCTGGGGAATGCCCATCTTCTGGCGTTCCTCTCGCCTGTTCCTGGACTCGAAGCGCTCCCGCAGGTCTTTGATCATTTCGACCACATCCTCCGTAGAGCTAGGAGTCGGGAAAGGAGGTACCATCTGGATTGGAGCGTTTGAGGGCTCCGAGGTCCGAGGTGCTTCTGTATCCGAGGGCGCCCGTTGGAGGGGCACACTCGACTCCCCATTAGCTCCTGGGTCAGGACCAGTTGAAGGTGTCCTGATCAAGGCCGACCGCATCTCAAACACTGCTTGAGTCAGTGCTTGCATAGAGGCAGAGAGGATTTTGAGACCTCCCTCTAATGAGTCTATGCGCTGGACTATGTCCTGTGACGGCGCATCAGACTCGACATCATCCCCAGCCATGTATACTGTCCTGACACGGCCAGGAGTGGATGGATGGGTTGAGGCTTCGCTTTCGGCCTCACTCTCATACGGGGGAGTTACTTTTCCTGGTGTTTGGCCACCCCCAGCCACATTCTGGAGTTCATCTTCAATAGGCGCATCTGCAAGGGTCTGATTGCCCTCAGCTCCGTCTTGAAGGACCTCTTCATTTCCAGAACTACCCCCGGCGGTGTCCTGGAGGACATCCTCATTTTGAGGGGCTTCAGGGAGACTAGCCTCGCCTTGATGATGAAGATCCGCCGCAGCTGTGCTTTGGACATCTTCGTCTTCGGAAGGAGGCTCGACAAGGGTCTGGCTACCCCCAGTTTCCTCCAAGAACTTCTTTCTCGGCCGAGTGCCTTCAAACACTCCAGAGGTCGAGACAGCTGCCTTGTTTTTCCTCGGCTGGCTTTTGGATGAGGACGAGGAATTGGCAGTCGGCCTCCGGATTGATGAGGAGTTGGAGATCACGTTGCATGAAGCAACCTTTGGTTCCTCTTCTGTTGACACCTTCGTCCCAAGGCGACGTCGGAGAGGTGTCGATGATTGCAGCCGTTGGAAGACCGACTGTCTTGGTGGAGCTGCCGCCTTGCAACAGCAGTTGATGGTGACCACCGCACAAGTATGCCCCGTGAGAGGCGCATCGTGCTTGTTGGTCGACTCTCCTGACCGGCGCTTGTGAGTGATCACGTTACGCAGGTCATTGGAGGAGAGTGGTGCCTTCACACCCCCTTCAGACGTATAACAAGGCCAAACGCCAGGGTGGTCAGGTGAGTGCTGTGCCCCCTGATCTAATACCAAGCAGGCATCACGATCAGTAGTGGGGGAACCATAACATTTGAAGTGACTTGAACGAACCTCAAACGCACAACCAGAGGAGGCGCAGGAGTTCAAGGCCACCGAGTTTGCCTTACTCGACTTGGTTGTGCACGCAGTAGATGCGCCCAAGCGAGATGAGGACTTTGAAGGTCGACTCATTGTTGGTACAGAAACACCTGAGTCAACCTTGTACAGCTTGCCATCGGCAGCGCGCGTGATTGTAAGCGCGTGCCTCTGGCTTGCTGCTGGCATAGCACTTTTATGGCGCATGGCCCGTGCCGCCTTGGATTTCTTCGTACTAGCCCGCTGGGGCGCATAGTACTCAGCATCCAACTTCTCCTCGCCATTACAGCGAGTGAGTCTGTCAAAGACAGAGGCTTTTTGTGGCGCATCAGAGGTGATGCGCGGGGCATTGGCTGCGCCCCTGCTCCGTCGACGCATCTTCCTCGCCTGAGAGGGAGATAGCTGGGAAACGTGGTCAGCCGCACGCTTTCCCAAGAGATGTACCGTATCGACGGGCACACCTTGGTTGCTGAGAACGTCAGCAGGAAGGGAAGGCTGGATTGCTGCATCCCCTTCAGTGGTGGTGCCCGAGGCGTCGACCTTGCGCACCCAGGTCGTGCGGATCTTCTTCGGCTTTGGCAGCCGCTTCGAAGGACTCGCACTTCCTTCAGAAATGAACTCCTCGTACGCATGTTGATTGAGGCGCACGACCAGCGTCTTGTGGGAGGAGCCCACCTTCACGTCGTCGGCCTGTGACACGACTTTCTCGGAAGAGGAGAAAGAAGTCCCCAGCAGAGTCGCCAGCTTGTTTGCCATTAAAATTGTTTGATTGAAAACTTTAATACAAACAGAATAGTGTTACAATGTAGGACTTAGATGTAGTCCTAAGAGTACACTTTTGTTTAAGCTGGGTCCTTAGTGCCAATGGAGCGAGTGGTAATGTGTTGACTCTGTTGACGGGCTGACGACGGTTATCGGTTCTCTGAAGGTGTGGATTGCTCTGGGTGCTGGAGCTTGCTGAGAGGAGGAAGACGTTGAGTGTCTGTATCTGCCTCTCTGATGATTTCTTGTATGTTCGTTGTGGATTCTGTGTGTGTGTGAAGGAGACGATCCTTCTATTTATAGATTTACAGGCTGGCTGCTCATGTGCGTATGTGGGATGCGCCGGTGTGGGGACGCCACGTGGAGGTTGCTGATGGAGGCGCGTAGATGAGGCGCCCTGATTGTGGGGGAGAACTCTTCATACTACTGTTGTGAGCCGGCACGTAGCAGAGGAGAAGATCTTTCTATTGCTGAAATCTTGGACGAGTTGAGTCAAAGGACACGTGTCATCGACCCATGGCTCGAAGATCTCGGATTTGGTGGGGGGAAGTAATCTGGTGAGCTGTGCCTTGATTGGGCGCAGGAGGAGGTTGCAGCTCATAACCTTTAGGGGTTACAAACTGTTTAGAGCGCATGGCTTTTGAGGCGCATGCAGGCGACTTTCCTTCTGTCTTTCGGGATCAGAGATCAGTCTGGGGCGCATGGCTTTTGAGGCGCATGCAAAGCTTCAACTGGAGACTCTTCTTCTGTCTTTAGGAATCAGTGAAGGGTCTGAGGCGCATGGCTTTTGAGGCGTATGCTGGTTTGGACGCATGGCCGTAGAGGCGCATGGCGATTTGGACGCATGGCCGTAGAGGCGCATGCGGATGGCCACGTGGCAGTAGCCGTCGGAATAGAGTCATGATGATGCTGACGTTGCCGATGCTTCGTTCTCTGAAAAAGCTGTCAACTGTTCAGACTTTGGGAAGCGTGCTGCCAACTCTGGTGTCAGTTCAGCATTTAATGTTTGTGACGTTCGATGGACAGCTGAGTGGGCACATTGGTTGGTGTTCCACTCGGCATGGAGATGTGAGGGGGGCGCATCCTCTGTGATGCGCCGGGTACTGTAGGGCGCGTCTGTGTGATGCGCCTGATGCTGGAGGGCGCGTCCGTGTGAGGCGCTGTTTGGCTGGCGCATCCGATATGTCCTTTAATGACGCGGCTGTCTCGCTCCTCGAGTGCTATAAATAGCCGTTTGGCTGAATTCGAGGCGTCCGGTTCATCCATTTAATGCAAATTCATTGCACAGAATTCGGAGAGTCATCCACTTGGCGCATGGGTTTGATTTGCCCGGCCTATAAATAGTGGCATGGAGAGAAGGTTTGCTCTTCGTTCCCTCTCGTAATTCCAACATGAACTTGGATATGCGGGTGCATTCTGTTGACGAAGTGCTCCCGAGGGTGAAGATGAGACGTCGTGTTGTCTTCGATGCACTTGAAGGTGACTGTTACATCCAAAAGACGGAGTCGAGGGCTTCTGAGGCAGGCGGAAGGTGCCTGTTGCATCCAAAGATAAGGATGTTCGGGCCTCGTCTCCGTTGTTCCGGAAGAGCCGTAGATCGGAATGGCGGTGCTAGGTTCTCTCTTCCTTCAAAGTGGGTGCCGCCCACTTTGATTGTGTTGAAAGCTCCTTGTGCCATGATTTCGATCACGGTCTTCCTTAGTCTTTGGAGGCTCTTTCGAAGCCTCCCCTGGCCACAGCTTTGTCGTGCTCTTCTCTTCCTTGGTTCCAGCCAGAGGGTTAAATGCTTTGTGTAATCGAAGCACTTATCAGGTGACCCTGGCTGGAAGAGCAGCACATAACTGGGCTCTGCTCGGCCAGGTGAGCCTGGTTGGAAGAGTTGCACATGACTGAGCTGCTCGGCCAGGTGAGCCTGGTTGGAAGAGTTGCACATGACTGAGCTGCTGAAGAGATTGTGGGATACGCCTGGCTGGAGGCGCATGGCATCTGCTGCGCCTAACTGACAGCGCATGGTGACTGTTGCGCCTATCGGAAGGCGCATGGAGGTGGGCGCTGCGCCTATCTGGAGGCGCATGGTGGCCGCTGCGCCTATCTGGAGGCGCATGGTGGCCGCTGGCTGTAGATCTAGGATCTTTCTTTTGTAGAAATTCTCCTTTGTGCAACCTTTTCTAGCCATGTAATAGACTTTTATATATAAATAAAAAGTCCTTCTTCGAATGGCTTATTTGATTTTGCTGTCTGAGTTCTGGCGCATATAGTGCCTGGCGCATGGGCTTTCTGGCTGTGAAATTCCATGCTTCTACAAGCACGTACATTTACTAGTATATATAATGAGCCTTCAAAACAACTCAAAAGTGAGCCGTCTAAGTCGTATGTATATCATTGTCCATTTTATTTAAAAAAATTAATTAAATTATATAAAAAATTATTGGAAAAAGTTTAAATTTGCTATATATATTCAACATGGAAAATCGAACTCAACCAAACAAGAAGAATACCTCCCACCTTATAAACCACATGAATTAGAAGAGATATTTAACTATGATTCCTTGAATAATATTCTTATTATACGTTATTATACGTACAAATCACGTGCATTTACTAGTATATATATAAATGACCTCTAGTCTAGTGGTTAAGAGTGATGAGCAACTAGGGTGCCATTAAGAGGAATTAAGTGGGGTGGACCAGGGCACAGTTTGTAGAAGGCGGGAGCAGTGCGGTACGACGGCGGCTATGGTTGCGTGAGGCCTTCGGGTTGGTGCCTTCGGGCATCCAATGTTTGGATTGCATATATAATTTATTAACTATGCAAATAACAGATGTGTTTGCGGAAAGACGTTTTTCAAAACTAAAATTAATAAAATATTATTTAAGATCGATTATATCACAAGAAAGATTAAATAGATTAGCTCTGTTCTAGCTATCTAGCCTAGTGGTATTAGAGCGGACATCCGGAGGGGCCGGCAAGATTCGAGCCCCAAATTGTGTGTGTGTGTGTGGAATTAAAAAAAAAAAAAAAAAAGCTCTGATATGTATTGAAAATAATATATATTTGTTGTGTGTGGCTTCTTTCACACACTGAGAGGAAAAGCTCAAGTCCATCCATTTTGTTTAGTTCCACAACGGCTAGGTGCTAGCACTATTGTGCATATTTATTATCCTTTACCTTCTTGCTTCTTTGAAGACTTGTGTGGTTTGCTCCATGGGCCACACGTGCGCACCGTCGCTGTCGTCCAGTCCAGTTCGGTTCTGTTCGACGTGCGTAACGGGTACAGATACGTGCCCACATCTGCGAGCGCCGAATGCCGATTCGATTTTCACTTCGGGTTCGGACTGAGACTAAAAAATTCCTTTTTGCTCCTCTTCAATTTTTTTTACCATTACACCCATTAATTTCGTAACGTTCGGAACAATTAATTCTGTCCAGGTTCAATGAACCATGTGTTTAACATATGCTTTATTTTTGTAACGTCCAATTAAATGTACATTAATTTTCTGTCCGTTAATAACTTTTCAACATTCTATATATTCCGAAACCTCTCATTCTTTCGGGAACATTGAAATCCGATCAGAGTTTTCCGTTCTTCGTTGTTGCTCTGGACAGAGCTAAGTCGGGGTCACTCTCTCTAAGTCGTGTCCGGCAAGGAGATTCCGGTGGAGGGGAGATTTTACCACTATGAGCGTTCGGATACAGTCTACACATAGATCCGAGCTAACTCGTAGGACAGTGCTACATGCTCGACTTTTCCGGAAGTCGGTAACAAATTTACTATTTTATTTTTTGTGTAGATATTAGAAGCAAGACAATTGAAGAAAATCCAACAATATATACTAGATAATTTTGATTATGACAGCTTAATTGATGTCTTTGCAGATAAATATGTTAAAGGAAAATTTTATTTTCAGTGGAAAAATGTCACATTTCTAGATTTCGACC
>JANAVB010010600.1:18915140-19172137 GCA_029216955.1 Iris pallida
CTGGTGGCGGAGTGACTCCTCCGTCTGTGCGGGGCCGAGCACACTAGTGGCGGTCGTAGAGGCCTGTGACGCAATGAAGGCACCATAGGAGCCCGTACCATAGTACGTACCCCTATGCATGCTACCAACGGCCCTCATCCATAGCTCGTCATCTGACTGAGCTGCGGTGCCCGGCACTACCAGAATAAGTCGTTTTAGCGACGCCTAAAGACGTCGCTAAAATGACAAATTACGTCGCTAAAAATATTTACCGACGCAATTATCGACGTTTTGGACTTGTCGCGGAAACGTAAGTCGCTGATCTTTAAAACGTTGCCGAACGTCACAAATACCGACGTTCACCGACGTATGATTACGTCGGTATATCCTGGGATATTACCGAGGTCTACCGTCGTTTCGTCGGTGGATTAGCGACGTGTTGAAAGTCGCTACACGTCGGTAAAATCCTGGGAACTTACCGACGTTTACCGTCGTTTAGTCGGTGAATTAACATCGTTGAAAATATCGCAAAACGTCTGTAAAATACTGGAAATTTGCTGACGTTTACCGTCGTTACGTCGGTGGATTGGCGACGACTATTATGTCACTAAATGTCGATAATTCCTGAGATTATTACCGACATTCACCGACTTTTACCGACGGTCTCCGACGTATAAGGGCGTCGGTAAACGTTGGTACCCTGAAAAATTTTACAGATTTACCGACGCAAACGTACGTCGGTGGACGTTGGTAAACGTCAGAAAACGTCGGTAAATCTGGAAAAAAAATAAAAAAATAAAATACAGAATATCCTTTTCTTCCTGCAGTTTAAAAAGATAACCATAAAGACACAG
The DNA here is from genome assembly GCA_029216955.1 of Iris pallida. NCBI lineage: Eukaryota > Viridiplantae > Streptophyta > Magnoliopsida > Asparagales > Iridaceae > Iris > Iris pallida. Next base: position 18,915,974 of record JANAVB010010600.1, read on the forward strand.
TATAACAGATATCCTTTTCTCCCTGGGTTCGCCGACCCCTTCGGTGGAACACTCAACACTGGTAAACGTAAACCACAGAAGCACATTAACATCCAATTGAAACGAATAATAACATAAACAACAGTATAACACAATGTAGCAGGCAACAAATAGAATGGGATCCAACAAATAGAATAGGATCCAACAAATAGAATAGGCACAACCAACAAGTATCCAAATAACCAAGTCTACACCAAATAACAAAGTCTACAACCAAATAACCAAAGTCTACACACAACCAACAAATAGAATATGATCCAACAAATAGGATCCAAACATCCAAGTCTACACAACCAACAAATATCTAAGTCACAAACAAAGGATCAAACAAACACAAACAAACAGTCCTAACTAGGACTACTAGGGATCTGGTGCAGGAGGGGCACCGCCGCGACGAATGGATCAGAACAACTCATACTCCTCAAGTGAAATCGATACCGATGGAGCAGGCAGTGACGTCGGTGGAGTCGGTGTCGATAAAGAAGGCGGTGGAGGCGGCGGAGTCGACGACGATGAAGGCGCACCCGGAGGACCAGCACGCTCGCTGTAAGTCGCTGGTTGTATGAATCCATGGTAGATAACAGTCTATCATTGCTCTGGACCATCGAATCCGTCGCCAATCTCAGCCTATCGGTCATGGTCACCTGTGCTGTCTGCAGCTCCGTCTCCGTGCGCTCTAACCCTCCAACGCTGTGCTCTGTCCTCTCAGTCGTCACCATGAGCTCCATAATGCTGCGGTCGAGCGCATCCAATCGTGCTAGCAACACAGGATCGTCCGTAGGATGCTGAGACTGCTCCTCGATCCGTCGTAGCAGGTCGTCACGGAGAGACTCCATCATCTGGTGGACTCGGGCAGACTCCTGGGACGGCTGTGGACTATGCACACTAGCAGGAGATGCCCTAGAGGACTGGGTCGCAACTAGGGCGCCATAGGATCCCGTACCGTAGTACGTACCCCTATAGAGTCCACCAGCGGCGGTCATCCACAGCTCGTCCGTCGACGGAGCTTGAGTGGGCTGCGAGGAAGTACCGGCCTCTCCTGCATTAGGTGCACTAGCAGCCGTCCGTTCCTGCAGCCTCTGATACTCGGCCTAGAAAGTATGGATAGTACTCTATAATTTCTAATTTCTAATTAATGTACTTATTATTACTAACTACATGAATATTTATTTGCATCATATTTACTAAGTTATATTAAAACTGACACGAAGTATTAAATTAAGATATCGTATTGTAATACTTACATAGGTCTGCTCGGCCCTCTCGTCAATAAGGCCTTCGCCCTTCCGATGGGTGGCCAGGAAGACGGTCACCATGTCGGCGTTACCGACCTTCCTTACCTGTAATTAAATATATTATCTTAGTAATAATTTATCGGATTTGTATTAAAATAATATTTCTAAAAGAGAAAGACATACCAGACGACGGAAATGTTCCATCATCGGAATCGACCTACCGCACCACTTCGAGGCATGTTGCCTAGCCGCCTTGGCCTTCTCCGACTTCTTCTTGTACCTTGGCTCGTCGAATCGAGCCTTCATAGCATTCTACTGATCAGGGGTGATCCAACCTTGGATCGGCTTTCCGGCACGATCACGATCCTTCTGATCATTAATAGCGTCGTGGATCAGCTTGGCAGCGATGGCAGGAAACATCCCCTCGATAAGCTCGGCCCAGTACGGTGGATAGAAAAACATATCCTAGAAGAGCGCAAACCAAATATTTATCAATTATATATAATATGAATTAATTATATGATTTATATTAAAAGCAAATCTATTTTAACCTTGAAGCGCGTAAACCAGTAGTTCTTCCTTTCGTCTGGAGCATCAGAGTAGTTAATCCAAGGACCACCATAATTATGCCTCAGCATGTGGCCTAGGCATCTCTGTACCTTTGGAGGACGATATCTATACAGACATATTATATTCATGAAAAAAGTTAATTTATGATAAAAATAGAAAAAAATTATAAACCAAAACACCTACTTTGTACCGTCGGCCCAGATCTCCGTCCTCCTCTCCTCCGGAGGTGCGCACGCATCATCTGCATGATGCTGGTCGGCCGTCGGCGCAGCCGTCTCGGTCGTCGGTGCAGCCTCCGCCATCTGCTCATCCGTCTCCATCGTCGTATCAGCAGCAGGAACGCTAGACGGACGAGTACTCTCATTAGGCCTTGAACTACTCGTCCCATGAGATATGCCACGTGACGTCGTCCCAGCAGGCCCAGCTACTGTCCGATATATCGGAGTAATCGACGACATGGATCCAGAGCTGGTACCAGTAGGAGGTACCGAAGGAAAATCTCGTCCTCTAGTAGTACCTGTAGGAAGTACCGGAGGATCATGACCTCGTCGTCCCCCTTTTCGGAATGATCCGCGACGACATGTCATACCTGATAACAGCATATGATAATACAACAAATAATAGAGACTAAAAATATGAAAGTACAACAAAGACAAGATAATAACCAAGACAACAAATGATGATACATTCTACAATAAACATCTAAGTCCAGATAATATATTCTAGAAGAAACATCTAAGTTCAGATAAGTATATCTCTCTCAATCATCTTCAGAATAATCATCTTGTTCGTCTTCCTCGACCTCATCTTCCTCTTCCTCCTCATCTTTACTTTCATCTTCGCCTTCGTCAGCTTCGTCTTCCTCTTCGGATAATTCTACATCTTCTACATTATGTGTCGTGTAATGCGTAACTTCCGTGGAGTCCACATCGACAATATTGGTTACAAGAGGTAGCTCGTCCTCCTGGTAAGCTTTTTCGTCAACATCAAAAGTATCTCTAGCTTTAGTCTTGCATACTGCCCACCAGTCAGACTTCGTTGCTCCCCGTCTCGGATAAGCTGTGAATTACACGAGCTGAGCCTGAGTTGCTAGGACAAACGGTTCGTAGCCTTGATATCTACGCTTGTAGTTTATATCCACAAGACCATGCTTGTCAATTTTCCAACCTTGATTTTCAATCGGATCGAACCATTCACACTTGAACAACACGATCTTTGCAGGTTCTCTGCCATTATTATATGACAACTCCATAATCTCTCGCAAGATGCCAAAAAAATTATTTTCTGGATCGACGTCTTTGTAGTTCGAAGACTTGATACACAAACAACTGTTTTTCGTGGAATCAAGATCCAGGAAGCTGTCTCTGATCGGAGCATTTGTCGACTTGAACCGAAAGCCATTGACACAGTAACTTGGCCAGATTTTAACAAAAGTAATTAGTCCCTTGGCAAGAGTTCTAATTAATTCAATCTCGGGTGAAATTAGACGATCGACCTGAATATCAAAGAAGAGATAATAAGTTATTTATTGCGCAGTTGCATTAGAAGAGGCCAGTAATTATCGAGCTACTTATATATTCGCTCAACCAAGAAGGAAAATAACGTCTCATTTCTTGTTCCAATGCTTCGTCTGTTAGGTAGGGTCTAACCAGCCTCAACTCATCATTATATGTGCTGGAAAAAATAAAGCAACCGCCGATTAGTACAATAATATTAGCTTATACTATTACATTGAGATGACGTAAACTCATCATTCTTTACTTACCCCTCTAGCTTCTCCACTTCATCCTCGTCGCAATTGAGTAATACATACAACTGAGCAGCCCTGTTAGCACCCTGAAATTCGGGTTGATTTTTTTTTTTTTTATTTATTTTCTGACTGTTTGGTTTCATTAAATATTTTATTCTATTTATTTATCTGTTAGTGTACTTTTTCATGCCATTGATATTTGGAGTATCAGGGATGTTCAACTCTGGAAATTCTCTTCACGAGTTTTGGAGTGGACACGATTACCTTCATGACGGTATATGGTGTCCCACCCAAACTTGTTCCCTTGTGCCCCTTTTTCTTCGCTGAACTTCGGGTCGAATTAGACCGTTCGATCAGTAATTGATTTTCCCACTTTTTTCCTTGATCATTTTCAGCGCGTTACCATGACATTTAAATTGGGAGCGCCAGACCAGTCTTTTCCTTGAAACCAACTCCTCATTGATGATCTACTCGAGACGCTCGTCACCCATGACCTTCGTTTCCCACTCATTCATGTTATTTTGGGCTCCATTTGATTCGCACAACTTTTCCGATGCGTGACCCAATTTTATTTCACGCCACGGCGTCACATTCATTTTCCAACTTGATTTGTGGGTCCCCTGTCGACCAAAACCTGTCAGCCCCAACTATGGACATGGCCCACTTTGAGCCTACTATCCGTCCGCCACTTGTGTCCCATTATTTGGAATTCCCATGTGCAACTTATTTACTCATGATCATCAACATCTAATTTTAATTCAATTTTCGTACGATGTCCAGTTTTGATCCAATCCGGCTCCACCGAGACCAGTCCAGCTCCATGATTTTCTCCATCGGGACACCCTCATTTTTTTGTGTCCAAAAATAATATTTAATACCATGTTTCCTTATTTCAATATTTATTTAAATTTCTATTTGTTTAATTCCCATCAGAATGACAATATTCCTCAAATTAATCTCTAGCCTTTTGATTTCCCAAATCAATCCTATCCATTAATCTTCAACTTTTCCCACACTCCCCATAGCCTATAGCTTGGCCGGCCCTAAAATAGTGAAGAGAATCTCTTTCTCTCTCACATTCAATGGTCTTCTCTCTCCTCAATTTTTCTCTCCCCTCTCATTATTTTTCCCATGCAAATAAACTATTCACACCAAAGCCTCCACAGCAGCTCATTTCTCTTCGACCCCTCCATCAAAACCCGACAGCCACCATGGCTCTTCCCCGACATCTCCTCCTCCTCCTCGGCCATGGCCGTCGACGACCACCATTCTTCAACTTCTCCACACAGTCTTTCCTCCTCCTCCATGAAAACACCACCACCATCAACTAACCGACCACCTGGCCATGCCCCGAGCTTGCTCTTCTCCTCCCAGCCAGGCCGACCACCCCCCTGGCCGGCCTCGCCATGGTCGACCACCGCCGGCACAGCAGGCCGCGCCACCTTCCTCCTCCTTCTTCCCTCTCATTTGCCATCTCCACTCCATTAGCCGACCACCACCACCTTCATTTCGTCGCGCCGCCGCCCCTGGCCTCGTCGGGCTAGGCCAGATGAGCGCGCCGCCGCGCCTCGTCGCCGGCCAGGCCACGCGACTCGGCAGCAGCAGCGGCTGCGCTTGTATGGCGCGCCTCTTCCGCGTGCGCACGAGCGGTACAGCGCCGCCGTGGACGGCCACGCACCGCCGTGGGCAGCCCCCCCCTCCGGCGATCTCAGGTGGATAGTTACCTGGCGGCCACCGTCCTCCGGGACGCGCCGTCGAGGCAATTTGTGCGTTTTGTACGACGTCCCGTCGTGACGCGCGCGAAATCACGTTCATTTTGGCGCTCCATCGCAGCAACTTCGTACGCATTTTCCCGGAGATCCGACCGTTGGATCGGCGATTTCTTCTCTCCGTCGCAATCTCGGTATATCCACCTTCATCCCTGTCAATTTTTGTCCGTTAATTTTATCGTTTGATACATGAAAACCGGCCACCAAGTTGACCGTTTAAATTGTATTAAATTTGGACAGTTTTGTGGGGCCAACTTCGTCAGCTTGTATCTCCTCCACCGCAGCTCCGTTTGGCGTGCTACCAGTTCCGGTGCGAAGCTGGTATAACCCTCTTCCTGCCCCCTTTAGATTTCATTTTTGTTTGAGCTTGTTTGATTGGTTGAATTCGACGCCAAAGTTGGTCGTCCGAATTCGTAATTTCTAACTTGTAAAATTTTATTCTTGAACACGGGACTCCAGATTTCATTTCTGACACCACCATTAGATTCGTGGCGTCGTTCTGGCATGTTTTCATATAAAATTTGTTAGATTTGGAGAACGTGGGCCCGGGCACGCATTTCGGTGCAAAGCGGGTCCCACATTCTGGGTCAACGGGACTTTTTGACGCCGGCTCAACGAAATCCAATTCTGGAGATACCGTTGGGTTCGTATCGACATTCTGGTTGCGTGGACATATATTTTGCTATATTTTATAGACTTGTTTTCTTGCACGTTTTTCGGTGCAAAACGGCTCCGACACGGACACCGTTTTGACCCGAAATTACCTTTTTGCCCTTGTGTCCAAATTGGACCGTTGGGTAGGCTATCCTAGCTAATTTGACCATTCTGGACACGTTGGCGATGTTCATTTCATCGTCCGACAATGTTTGTTGATAATTTCTCTAAGTTTAACCTTTTTATAATTAATTAATAAGTAATTCATATAATGTTCGTATTTCGGGATTAGTACAACGAAACTGAGATCAGCCAATTCCAGTGATCTCACATCACTGAAATTGACAAGTTGGACACGCGGATCACTATAATGAGATTATCAACCTTACCGATAATCTTCTTATCTCGATTTGCGTGACGTAAGTTTCGACGTACAAATAACGAAGTACACTTTATATTAGACTAGAATTGCCCCAGTTTGACCAGAGTTGACCAGTTGACCCAAAATCAACTGTAAGTCAACACTTGACCTAGTTTGACTAGATTGTTGACCGGAGTTGACCTAGAGTTAATTTGACTTAGAAGAACCTAGAATAATATAGATTGCTTGTAGGGATTCCTTTATTTCAACTTAAACACCTTGTAACCTGTGTTGCTTTAAATAGGACTCTGTGGCTTCAGTGGGACCTCCCTATACTTATCAGCTGTTCAGGTTATCGAGGCGAGTACATTCTCTGATCATTTTATATCCTGCTTAGAATTATTTCCTGCAGTAGATTACTTTACTTGTACTGTCACGTTGGTCACACGGATTGGTACTATATGAATCCCTCTTTGAGATGTTATCCTTAGGAAGCATCGGAGACTCTATGTTCTGTGCGTTTCACTTACATAGCGTATCACTATGCTTCGTTGGTTCTTTGATCACTTACGACATATACTCTTATGATCGTAGAGTCTTCTCAGAATCCTTATCCCATTTATGGGACTACTATGTATCACCTTCGGGGTCTACCACCTTCGGGGTCTGTTACATAGCATCACATAACATAACTTGGTTGGATTCTTGTGTATTAATTGGGGGTACGGGGGAGTATATGTGGACATGTGAATAATACACCAGTAGTGTAGCATCAGAATCATTCCATAGTGTAGCATCAGAATCATCCCAGGCCATTTACATGTTCATATTGTACTCTGACTCACTAGTCACATGCTAGTTCTCTATGTATAGTAGATATTTCTATTATAGTTATTTCTCTGTTTACATACTATTTTTCTTCAGTACCTGTATCTTACTTTACTGCATGTTATATGTTTTCTAACCTGCTATGATATGTTGAGATGTACTGTGCTCGCTCCAGTCCTGACTGGACCTGTTGATAAATTTTACAGATAGCCTGGAGGTGCCTGCTAGCCTAGAGGAGACACAGTAGGGTTTGTTTAGGTAGTTATTTCTTTGTCTGGAGTTGTATTTACTTTGTGGATTACTGTATCTTATTGAGTTTTGAGATGTACTTCTGGGTTCATGTATCTTAGACACTTAGACTTCTATCTCCTGTATTTATTTTGGATTTCATGTTTTATCTATTCTTATCATGCTCTACTTTAGATGTGATTGAGTTGTATCTGCTATGTCACCCCCATTCGGGGAGTATAAACTGTTTAGTCTCATACTGTTAGATGCATTGAGAACTAGGACAGCGTTCTACCGCCGACACTGCGGCGTAGGCTGGGCGTTGTTACGTTCTCGTGCCCTAACTCTAGGGTGCGGGTCGTGACACGTTTTTAGTGGTGGCCCATGCAGGTCTAGACTAAAGTGTAGTAGTATTTGAACTAGAGTACCACTACAGCCTGCAGTATGAATAGGATATATTTTGAAGGTACTCAATCACAGATAGGAACCCTTGAGAGATTTCCGGGACGACCCTGGAGAATCTTATTTAACTTCGATTTGAAAACTCTCTTTTTCCTTGATTTGATTCATTTTTTACTTTTGTTGTTAAATTGATTTTTATGGATTATTGTTGAATTTGAGTTTGTATTTATTTTGATGGAAGATTTCCGAATTTTGAATTTTGATGTTCGTTAATAAATTTGATTTGATTTTGAGTATTCATTATTGATTAATTTAATTTTTGGCAAGATGAAATTATATGGGCTAGGTCATCTATGTTATGGAATCTAGTCTTCTATAGTCACATTAGCCAGCATGGTGAGGACATATAGTCTGACTCTGGATATATTTCTCGGGTGTGGGAATTTAAGGTTTTCGCAGCCAAGCATGCGGTACCGCGAAAATGTTAAATACCATGATTCTAGAAATATGTGCATAAGTCAAGGGCTTTGTGATTATCGTAGCCTTGTTTACTAGTATGACGAGGATTTAGAGTACCATGATTTTGGATAGACACATATGATTATCAGATTGTACTTAAAATATTTTGAACATGTTTTCTCTACTTTTTCTCAGTCATTCAAAAAAAAAAGAATTATTATTTGTTGTTTTGCCTAGTTTCTTGTCATTTGACTTAAGAGTATGTTTAGTTGTTTTCATAAACCTTTGTGTAACTTTTTGCTATGAGTTTTTTTTCATAATACAATGAATCGATGATTTTGCTAAAAGGCCTCATGTTGGATTTGATATTTTAGCTCTGGATTTCAAAATCGTTCCTTCTTTAAACAGATAAGCAAAACAGATTTTATCGTTATTCTTTCTTGCTATTTTTCTTGTTTTAGATAATAATAAAACTGTCTTGATTTTGTCAATCACCTACTCTGTAATTTTTGGTAAGAATTTAAATGTTGGTCCTGATGTAGAAATAAATTTTTTTTTATTTTATTGGGACATGAGAATATGTATATGAATATGTATAGCAAACACTTTGCCTAACACGTATGCATGCTACACTTGATTTTTTCACATATCTAGATACATATTAATATGTCGTTGATGTTAGATTGTCAAAACCTCAATATTTCTGGTCCTCTACTTTTCCATGTTTAGATTCGTAATTTAAATGAAAATTTCATGTTATTAGTTATGTTTACATCACTGCAACATGTTAATATGACACTTGTTTAAATGTTAGCTTATTTTCAGATTTTGTATGTAAATGCTGAACTAAAACTGGGTTTAACCTTTCAATACTAAGCTATAACCCTGTACCAGGACACACACACATGCCTACTCTCTAACCATATGAACATGCCCCCATACACATGATGCTAGTTTTCCCTCTCTAACGCTCTCTCTGTATATATATATTGTGATTGGATTTCAATGCAAGTGACTTTCGATTCTTTAACTTGTGATTTTGATTTTCTTGGGATAGTACTTTTTTTTTTTCAAATGATTGGTAGTTACCTTCCTTTATTTTTTTATAAGTACCAGTTTTCATACGGGGTGGTAGACAACCTTATAGTTTTGATGGTTGTTGTTTCTGCATCTTTTCTCGTTTAGCACCCTGGATTTGTTTGTGTGTTTGATACCCTATGACCGTTGGTTAGCATGACTAGTATACCTAGATGAGACTTTCACTACCACCGTATGCCATGACCCTGTATGTCGTCCTTTTGATCACATGATTTGTTTTAATCTGGGACTTTGATTATGGGGGTTTGACCTAGAGGGAGTAGGGACATTTCAATTTCGAGGACAAAATTTTTATAAGGTGGGTAGGATGTTAGCACCCTGAAATTCGGGTTGATTTTTTTTTTATTTTATTTATTTTCTGACTGTTTGGTTTCATTAAATATTTTATTCTATTTATTTATCTGTTAGTGTACTTTTTCATGCCATTGATATTTGGAGTATCAGGGATGTTCAACTCTGGAAATTCTCTTCACGAGTTTTGGAGTGGACACGATTACCTTCATGACGGTATATGGTGTCCCACCCAAACTTGTTCCCTTGTGCCCCTTTTTCTTCGCTGAACTTCGGGTCGAATTAGACCGTTCGATCAGTAATTGATTTTTCCACTTTTTTCCTTGATCATTTTCAGTGCGTTACCATGACATTTAAATTGGGAGCGCCAGACCAGTCTTTTCCTTGAAACCAACTCCTCATTGATGATCTACTCGAGACGCTCGTCACCCATGACCTTCGTTTCCCACTCATTCATGTCATTTTGGGCTCCATTTGATTCGCACAACTTTTCCGACGCGTGACCCGATTTTATTTCATGCCACGACGTCACATTCATTTTCCAACTTGATTTGTGGGTCCCCTGTCGACCAAAACCTGTCAGCCCCAATTATGGACATGGCCCACTTTGAGCCTACTATCCGTCCGCCACTTGTGTCCCATTATTTGGAATCCCCATGTGCAACTTATTTACTCATGATCATCAACATCTAATTTTAATTCAATTTTCGCACGATGTCCAGTTTTGATCCAATCCGGCTCCACCGAGACCAGTCCAGCTCCATGATTTTCTCCATCGGGACACCCTCATTTTTTTGTGTCCAAAAATAATATTTAATACCATGTTTCCTTATTTCAATATTTGTTTAAATTTCCATTTGTTTAATTCCCATCAGAATGACAATATTCCTCAAATTAATCTCTAGCCTTTTGATTTCCCAAATCAATCCTATCCATTAATCTTCAACTTTTCCCACACTCCCCACAGCCTATAGCTTGGCCGGCCCTAAAATAGTGAAGAGAATCTCTTTCTCTCTCACATTCAATGGTCTTCTCTCTCCTCAATTTTTCTCTCCCCTCTCATTATTTTTCCCATGCAAATAAACTATTCACACCAAAGCCTCCACAGCAGCTCATTTCTCTTCAACCCCTCCATCAAAACCCGACAGCCACCATGGCTCTTCTCTGACATCTCCTCCTCCTCCTCGGCCATGGCCGTCGACGACCACCATTCTTCAACTTCTCCACACAGTCTTTCCTCCTCCTCCATGAAAACACCACCACCATCAACTAACCGACCACCTGGCCATGCCCCGAGCTTGCTCTTCTCCTCCCAGCCAGGCCGACCACCCCCCTGGCCGGCCTCGCCATGGTCGACCACCGCCGGCACAGCAGGCCGCGCCACCTTCCTCCTCCTTCTTCCCTCTCATTTGCCATCTCCACTCCATTAGCCGACCACCACCACCTTCATTTCGTCGCGCCGCCGCCCCTGGCCTCGCCGGGCTAGGCCAGATGAGCGCGCCGCCGCGCCTCGTCGCCGGCCAGGCCGCGCGACCCGGCAGCAGCAGCAGCGGCTGCGCTTGCATGGCGCGCCTCATTCGCGCACGCACGAGCGGTGCAGCGCCGCCGTGGACGGCCACGCACCGCCGTGGGCAGCCCCCCCCCTCCGGCGATCTCAGGTGGATAGTTCCCTGGCGGCCACCGTCCTCCGGGACGCGCCGTCGAGGCGATTTGTGCGTTTTGCACGACGTCCCGTCGTGACGCGCGCGAAATCACGTTCATTTTGGCGCTCCGTCGCAGCAACTTCGTGCGTGTTTTCCCGGAGATCCGACCGTTGGATCGGCGATTTCTTCTCTCCGTCGCAATCTCGGTATATCCACCTTCATCCCTGTCAATTTTTGTCCGTTAATTTTATCGTTTGATACATGAAAACCGGCCACCAAGTTGACCGTTTAAATTGTATTAAATTTGGACAGTTTTGCGGGGCCAACTTCGTCAGCTTGTATCTCCTCCACCGCAGCTCCGTTTGGCGTGCTACTAGTTCCGGTGCGAAGCTGGTATAACCCTCTTCCTGCCCCCTTTAGATTTCATTTCAGTTTGAGCTTGTTTGATTGGTTGAATTCGATGCCAAAGTTGGTCGTCCGAATTCGTAATTTCCAACTTGTAAAATTCCATTTTTGAACACGGGACTCCAGATTTCATTTCTGACACCACCATTAGATTTGTGGCGTCGTTCTGGCATGTTTTTATATAAAATTTGTTAGATTTGGAGAACGTGGGCCCGGGCACGCATTTCGGTGCAAAGCGGGTCCCACATTCTGGGTCAACGGGACTTTTTGACGCCGGCTCAACGGAATCCAATTCTGGAGATACCATTGGGTTCGTATCGACATTCTGGTTGCGTGGACATATATTTTGCTATATTTTATAGACTTGTTTTCTTGCACGTTTTTCGGTGCAAAACGGCTCCGACACGGACACCGTTTTGACCCGAAATTACCTTTTTGCCCTTGTGTCCAAATTGGACCGTTGGGTAGGCTATCCTAGCTAATTTGACCATTCTGGACACGTTGGCGATGTTCATTTCATCGTCCGACAATGTTTGTTGATAATTTCTCTAAGTTTAACCTTTTTATAATTAATTAATAAGTAATTCATATAATGTTCGTATTTCGGGATTAGTACAACGAAACTGAGATCAGCCAATTCCAGTGATCTCACATCACTAAAATTGACAAGTTGGACATGCGGATCACTATAATGAGATTATCAACCTTACCGATAATCTTCTTATCTCGATTTGCGTGACGTAAGTTTCGACGTACAAATAACGAAGTACACTTTATATTAGACTAGAATTGCCCCAGTTTGACCAGAGTTGACCAGTTGACCCAAAGTCAACTGTAAGTCAACACTTGACCTAGTTTGACTAGATTGTTGACCGGAGTTGACCTAGAGTTAATTTGACTTAGAAGAACCTAGAATAATATAGATTGCTTGTAGGGATTCCTTTATTTCAACTTAAACACCTTGTAACCTGTGTTGCTTTAAATAGGACTCTGTGGCTTCAGTGGGACCTCCCTATACTTATCAGCTGTTCAGGTTATCGAGGCGAGTACATTCTCTGATCATTTCATATCCTGCTTAGAATTATTTTCTGCAGTAGATTACTTTACTTGTATTGTCACGTTGGTCACACGGATTGGTACTATATGAATCCCTCTTTGAGATGTTATCCTTAGGAAGCATCGGATACTCTATGTTCTGTGCGTTTCACTTACATAGCGTATCACTATGCTTCGTTGGTTCTTTGATCACTTACGACATATACTCTTATGATCGTAGAGTCTTCTCAGAATCCTTATCCCATTTATGGGACTACTATGTATCACCTTCGGGGTCTATCACCTTCGGGGTCATATCACCTTCGGGGTCTACCACCTTCGGGGTCTGTTACATAGCATCACATAACATAACTTGGTTGGATTCTTGTGTATTAATTGGGGGTACGGGGGAGTATATGTGGACATGTGAATAATACACCAGTAGTGTAGCATCAGAATCATTCCATAGTGTAGCATCAGAATCATCCCAGGCCATTTACATGTTCATATTGTACTCTGACTCACTAGTCACATGCTAGTTCTCTATGTATAGTAGATATTTCTATTACAGTTATTTCTCTGTTTACATACTATTTTTCTTCAGTACCTGTATCTTACTTTACTGCATGTTATATGTTTTCTAACCTGCTATGATATGTTGAGATGTACTGTGCTCGCTCCAGTCCTGACTGGACCTGTTGATAAATTTTACAGATAGCCTGGAGGTGCCTGCTAGCCTAGAGGAGACACAGTAGGGTTTGTTTAGGTAGTTATTTCTTTGTCTGGAGTTGTATTTACTTTGTGGATTACTGTATCTTATTGAGTTTTGAGATGTACTTCTGGGTTCATGTATCTTAGACACTTAGACTTCTATCTCCTGTATTTATTTTGGATTTCATGTTTTATCTATTCTTATCATGCTCTACTTTAGATGTGATTGAGTTGTATCTGCTATGTCACCCCCATTCGGGGAGTATAAACTGTTTAGTCTCATACTGTTAGATGCATTGAGACCTAGGACAGCGTTCTACCGCCGACACTGCGGCGTAGGCTGGGCGTTGTTACGTTCTCGTGCCCTAACTCTAGGGTGCGGGTCGTGACAAGCCCTTAGCTCTTCGTCATTCAAATACCTCTTCTTCATTTTCCCCGAAGGCTTTTCGGACGTATTGAATACTTTCAGTATTCCATCATTAAATTCTTGATATCCGTCGTCGTTTCTCGGAGCCCTCGTTCTATTCGTAGCAACATGAGGTTTAAAATAGGAGGAGCATAAATTTGTAATCTCCTCGAGAATATAGGCTTCACAAATAGAACCCTCGACCCGAGCGTTATTTTTTACCTTTCTTTTTAGGTGATTCAGATGTCGCTCGAACGGGTACATCCATCGATATTCGACGGGTCCACCAACACGTGCCTCGTAGGAAAGATGAATTGGCAAATGCTCCATAGAGTCAAAGAATCCAGGAAGGAACACCCTCTCTAGCTTGCACAGTGTTATCGCAATATCCTTCTCTTGCTTTTCTAGACGATCAACGAGCAATTTTTTAGAACAAAGGTCCCTGAAGAATATGCTAAGCTCCGTCAATGGATCCCAAACTGCCTGCGGTAAGAATTCCTGAAATGCAATCAGAATTAACCACTCCATGAATACGTGACAATCATGGCTCTTCATACCTGTCAGTTTGTTCTCCTTGAGGTCGACGCATCTTCTCAAGTTCGAAACATACCCATCTGGAAATTTCAGACCTTGAATCCACCTACAAAGCCTCACTTTATCCTCCTTCTCTAGTGAGAAAATTGCCTTAGGCTGCTTCAACTTCCCATTACCGTCCTCTATCAAATGTAATGCAGGACGTCTACATATTTCTTCCAAGTCCAATCTAGCCTTTGGATTGTCTTTCGTCTTCCCCTTTACGTCCATTACAGTATTAATTATGTTGTCAAACACATTCTTCTCAATATGCATGACATCAAGGTTATGTCTAATCAGTTGGTGCTCCAATATGGAAGATCCCAGAATATACTCCTCTTCGTCCAGTTATGAGTGCGACCAAATCTGTCACACTTGTAGCCCGTAGCAGGCTGCTCAATAGCTCTTGGTAAATCTTTTACCTCTTCCCATATCGTGTATCCGGGCCACCTTGACGGGGGATTAGCCTTCTCCACAACGCCAGCACGAAAAACATTCATGTTCCTCCGGTACGGATGATCCTTCGGCAGGAATTTTCAAAAACCATGTTCACCAACCCATCGTCGTAAGGAGCGTTGTTGTGGACATCCATATAAGGCTCGTACTCCGATGCTAAAGACACAAGTTCTCCGTGCTCGCTCCACTGATAGTAATTCGGCGTGAAACCCTTCGAGTATAAATGATACGTGACATCCACTTCTGGATGATATTTCAAGTTACGACATCTCACACACGGACACTTAATTTTGGTACCGTCCATGTACTGAGGGAACGCCTTGGCAAACTGCAGGAACTGGTCTACACCCTCTATGAATTCATCCTGCACACCACACATGTCATCAGGATGACGGTTGTACATCCAAGTACGATTTTGCAGATAGTAATTCAGCTCCATAATTCTATAAGATAGATACATTAAGGTAGTGAATGATATGCAAGTGTCAAAGCTTTAAAATAGTAGCTCAACCGAGGGATAGAGTTAATTGGAGAAAGTTACTAGGGAAAGTGAAGACCGACATGAACTGATGACGCACGAAAATGAGGGTCTCAAAGCTGGAACAAGTCAAGTTGTGCTTTGGAAAAAGAACTCTTGCAAGCTCTTTGTTCACAAAGCAAGCTATAAATAGAGAATACAGAACAAATATCGAGTTCGTAACTCAAGTATAGAGCATACAAGAGTCGTAAACTCGAGAGATGTTCTGCATTTGTTATATCTTGCTTTGTGCACAAAGAGCTTAACAAGAATAGAACATATCCAAAACACAACTTTACTTGTTACAACTTTGATCCCCAAATTTTCGTTTGTCAGTTCATGCGGTCTACACTTTCCGCAGTATATGTACACATGATATTTTACGTTAAATGGTCAGAGATTATCGGTCATCTTCTTTTCGTATTGCTAACTTTTGTTTCGCGTGTTTGTGCGTACGGTGGTCAGAGATTATCGCGACGGCATATCACTCGTGTCTACATAAGGACGTCGTTACAATATTTCATATAGGGTTGGCTGCTCGATCGATTTCATTTTTTCACCCAAAATTTTTGTTCTCCCGCCTCCTTCTTCCTCGACGAGCTCCTCCCCCTCGGCGACCCCCTTCCCCCTCAGTGACCTCCTCCTTCATCGGTGCAGCGATCGCGGTGGCATATCACTCAAAGGTTGAGTTGTATAAGTCAAGTTTTAGGATATTAGTCTATATATTATGTATAGTCCAACCGAGTCAACTCTAAGCTAAACTAGTCCAACTTGGTCAAACCAGCCATTTCTAAGTTGTATAAGTCAAGTTTTAGGATATTAGTCTATATATTATGTATCTAGCTATATTATATCTAAGCTAAACTGTGTCAACTTTATACTAACATAACTTTATAAGTCAAGTATATAGTATTACTAAAAGAGCTTTTGGACTTATAGTCCTAGGCATATTGAATCAGATGTTGGCAAATCAGTTGGTTTAGAATGTTAGGTTGCAGATATTGAAGTGGATAGAGGTAGGTTCGAGCAAGTGATCCTTTACAATTAAGACTCTGACACTATGGTCAAGTATCATAACTGAATCCTTCTCCATGTCAAATTAATGATGTTAACCTTAGCTGAGAGTAAGCATTTAATGTTTCCAATTGAGTACTCACCTAGACAGGTTGCACTAAAATTAACAGTAGGAATGATGTTTGGAATGGTTTATGAAGTGGTGAATCAACATTAGGTAGTTGGATTTATTTCAGACAACCATATTAGTATGTGGAGGGCCAAACAGTTAGTGTTAGATGTAGACAAACTAAACTGTGAAAGAAGATGGATATTTGTATGAGTTAGCTTCAGTAGAAAGACTGTGACTATGTATGAGTCATATTAGAGGAGTTACTCTGCATAATCATGTACTAAGTATAAGATATGGGTTAGGGTTTAATGGGCTAAGTTAAGCTAGGAGTCCAATAACAGCAATAGTAATGTCTGTAACTAGGGTATTTGTGAATATTATGTATCAATATGATAATAAAGTTTGGGTAGTAATTTAGCATATTATTTATCTTATATCTAGAATACCCTAATTTAGCCAAAATTTGAGCACATAGGTGTCATAGTGTGTGTGCGTCAGTGTTGTGTCATGTGTCAAAGTGTGTGTGTGTCAAAGTGTTGTGTCATGTGTCAAAGTGTCGTATCTGTGTGTATACGAGCCGGTTAGGGTTAGGGTTTACCTGATCAACCGTGGCAGGAGGGGAGGGGCGACGGCGAGGGGGAGCGGCGACGGCGAGGGGGAGCGGCGGTGGAGGTGGCTGGAGCTGGCTCTGGCGAACGGAAGTGACGCTCGAACGAGGGATCGGGCGCGGCGATGGCGAGGGAGAAGAGGGGGTCGAGGAGCGGCGGTCACCAAAGGAGGGGGTCGGGGAGCTGATGGGGGGAAGGGGGAGGGTTGGGGAGAGGAGAGGGAATGTTTTGGGTTGGGGAGAGGAGAGGGGTCGCCAAACGGGGTGGGGGTCGTCGAGGTCGGTGGGGGTCACCGAGGGCGGTCGGTCGGGGGCCGAAGGGGGTGGGGGTCGCCGGATCGGGGTCCGGGGGGGAAGGATGAAAGAAATTTGGGGGCAAAAATAATGGGGAGAATGAAAACTCGAACCTGACCTATATTTTTAATTTAGCGACGTCATATTAGAACGTCGGTAAACGTCGCTAATATCAGTGATATTAGCGATGAAGTAATAAATACGTTGGTAAACGTCGCTAATATCACTAATATTAGCGACGTTTACCGACTTATACGCGACGTGAGCTCTTTAAAACGCAAACATAGTTTAAATACATCGCAGAACGTCGTTGTCAGTCGCTAATGATGACATCTTGCGACGTTATTAAAAAATGTCGCTAAATTATTATTTTCCTGTGACGTTTTCTTAAAACGTCGCTAATTACGTCTGTAATATGACTTATTTTGGTAGTGCAGGGGCTGCTGGAAAGTGCTAGCACCAGCTCCCTCTGACCGTGTCGGCCCGGCCTCCCTAAGCCTCAAAAAGTCGGCCTAGAAATTACATCTATATGAATTCGCACGTGGTCGCTAAAAATTAATATTAATGAACTAGCATTAAGTAAAACTTCAAAAACTTGGCCTAGAAATAACATCTATATGAATTTTCTACGTAACTAAAAATTAATATTAATGAACTAGCACTAAGTAAAACTTACGTAGGTGTCCCGGGCCTTGTCGTCTACGAACCGCTCCCCCTTCGTGTGGGTGGCGAGAAACAAGGTCACCATATTCAGGTCTTCTCCCGATTTAACCTGTTACGAAATTATTATATGATTTGTCAGTTAAGTTGAAAGAAATATATTACTATAAAGTATTAATTATGGGTATACGGTGAGATACGTACCATATGGGTGAAGAAATCCATGATGGATCGTGATCCACCACACCACTGCGACCCCGCCTGTCACGCTCTTTTAGACTTCGCGGACTTCTCCTTGTAGACTTCCTCCTCGAATCTCTTCTTTATTACCGCCCAGTCGGTGGCAGAGATCCAATCCTGAATATGCTCTACCCGGCGCTCGCGATCCTTTTGGTCGAGGATTGCGTCCCTAATGAGCTTGCTGGCGACGCTGGAAAAAATAGCCTCGACAACAACGGCACGGTGGGAAGGGAAGAAGTAAGTCCGCTGAAAAAATCATAAAAGTATGTAAGTTATAACATAACATACTAAATGTTAAAAAAAATAAACTTTTACGTACTGAAAAGTGCTCAAACCAGAAGGCCTTCTTGTCGGCCGGGACATCCCTCCAGTTGATTCGGGACCCCCCATAGTTTTGTCGCAGGAATGTACCCAGCGAACGGTGTACGGAGGAGGGATGATACCTGTAAAATAGAAATTAAAATTTATTAAACAAGTTTATAAAAAATTTAAATTAAATGCAACAATTTTACTTATCGCCTGGTCCGAGTACAGGCCCAAATCTCCAACCTCATGTCCCCTTCCGGGCGACACGGAGGATCTATCTCAAATGGGAGCTGCAGCCTGCCCCCTGCCCCTACCCCTGCCCCTGCCCGCAGCCTGCCCCTCGGCCTCGACCTCGCCCTCGGCGTGGGCCTCGCCATCGCCCTCGACCTCGACGTGGGCCTCGGCCTCGACCTGCTCCTCAGTAGTGGGGTCGGCCTCTGGAATACTCGACGGTACTGGCTGCATAGAAGAAGAAGGCCCTAGCCTCGAACTACTAGAGCCGGGTATGGAGACACTGCCGACGACTAGACCGCTAGTGTATACTGGAGTACGGGGGGTGAGGAGTCGGTAAGAGGAGTGGTAGATGGAGACTGTCGGCCTCGTCGACTCCCACCAGCACCGAAACCAAAGGATCCACGTCGAGCCATATCTGAAAAAATATAGAAGTATACCATACTACATCTGAAAGAAACAAAAGTAAACCATACTACATCTGAAAATGTCGCTAAGTAAACCATACTACATCTAAAAAAAACAAAAGTAAACCATACTATATCTGAAAACGTCGCTTATTAACGTCGCTAAAACAAAAGTAAACCATACTACATCTGGAAAAAAAATAAAAGTAAACCATACTACATCTGAAAATTAAACATATTCAATCCTCGTATAAAAATTCATCGTGTTCCGATTCCTCTTCCTCTTCCTCTTCCTCTTCCTCTTCCTCTTCACTTCTATCAACTTCCTCTTCCTCTTCTGATACTTCTACCTCTTCCAATTGATGAAACATGTCATGAGGAACTTTCGTTGAGTCCACATCGACAATATTTGTAATAAGAGGTAGTTTGTCTTCCTGATAAGTTATCTCGTCGACATCGAAGGTATTCCGAGCTTTAGTCTTACAGACTGCCCATCAATCTGATCTCCCGGCTTCTCATTTTGGATAGCTGGTAAAGTAAACTAGCTGAGCCTGGCTTGTTAGAACAAACGGCTCATAAGCTTGATATCGACGGTGATAATTTATGTCAACAAGACCATGTTTGTCAACTCTCCAACCTCGACCTTGGATCGGATCGAACCAGTCACATCTGAACAAGATGATCTTACAAGGTTCTATAGCATAATTGTATGTCAGTTCCACAATCTCCCGTAAGACGCCAAAGAAGTTATTGCCTGGGTCGACGTTTTTGTAGTTTGAAGATTTTATGCACAAACAGCTATTCTTCGTAGAATCCAAATCCAAGAAGTCGTCTCTTATTCGAGCATTTGTTGACTTGAACCTGGAGCCTTTTACGCAGTAATTTGGCCAGGTCTTCACTTGATAAATTGGTTCCTTAGCTAGAGTTTTAATATACTCATTCTTAAGGATTGCCTCCAGACGATCAACCTAAATACCATATAAACGATGCTAACTTAATTATTATGTGCAAGTATAAATGTACAAAAAAAGTAAATTGTGAAGATATCCGTACATATGCTCTCAACCAAAAAGGAAAATAAAGTCTCATTTGTTGTTCTACTTCCTCCTCGGTTGCGTACGGATTGTTGGACATTACCTCATCCTTAAACATGCTAAAAAGCAACGAAGCATAGGTATATTAGTTATATTGAGAAGCAATGAAGCACGCGAAATAATTTTACTTACCCCTCTAGCTTGTCCACTTCTTTCTCGTCGCAGTTGAACAATACATATAACATTGCAGCGCTAACCTCGTCGTCATTTAGATATCTTTTTTTTATTTTACCAGATGGTTTTCCGTAGGCAGTAAATACTTTCAGCTTTGCCTCAATACCAACTTCATAGCCGTCGTTATTTCTGGGAGCCCTTGTTCTGTTTGTAGCAATATGAGGCTAAAAATACATGGAACAGAAGTTTGAAATCTCCTCAAGGACATATGCTACACAAATAGAACCCTCCACCCATGCCTTATTTTTTACCTTCCTCTTGAGGTGGTTCAACTGTCGCTCGAACGGCTACATCCAACGATAACCGACAGGTCCAGCAACAAGAGCCTCATGGATAAGATGAATCGGCAAATGATCCATTGAGTCGAAGAATGCATGAGAAAAAACTCTCTCAAGTTTACAAAGTGTTACCACAATGTCCTTCTCTTGCTTCTCTAAACGATCGACGAGCAACTTGCAAGAACAAAGATCTCTGAAGAATATGCTAAGCTCTGCTAATGGATCCCAGACTACCGACGGTAATAATTTTCGAAATACAACAGGAATTAACCTCTCCATGAATACGTGGAAATCGTGGCTCTTCATTCCGGTCAGTTTATACTCCTTTATGTCGACACATCTTCTTAGATTGGAGATGTATCCGTCCAGAAATTTCAAATCCTAGATCCATCTACAAAGTCTCACTTTGTCCTCCTTGTCCAGCAAGTAGATTGCCTTAGGCCGCAAAAGCTTTCCCTTTCCGTTGTCTATCATGTGCAAAGTAGGGCGTCTGCATATTTCGGCTAAGTCCAATCTAGCCTTCTGATTGTCTTTTGTCTTTCTCTTGACGTCCATTACAGTATTAATTATGTTATCAAACACGTTCTTCTTGATACATGACGTCAAGGTTATGTCTAATCAGATTTGTGCTCCAATATGGCAGATCCCAGAATATACTCCTTTTGGTCCAGTTATGATCTTCGCCAAATTTCTCGCAATGGCTGCTCGTTGTAGGATCTTCAATAGCACTTGGGATTTCTTTTACTTGCTCACATGTGTCCTCTCCGGACCATATTGGCGATGGATCGCCCTTCTCCATAGCTCCGGCACGAAAAGCAGTTCTGTTCCTATGATACGGATGGTCTTTCGGCAAGAACTGCCGGTGACAATCAAAGAAGCATGGCTTTCCTCCGTGTCTCAAATAAAAAGCCTTAGTGCGGTACATGCAATACGGACATGAAAGTCGACCATGAGTGCTCCATCCAGATAATATTCCATAAGCCAGAAAGTCGTTGATTGTCCACATTAGTGCTGCCCGCATCTAAAAATTCTATTTTTTTGAAGCATCATACGTGTACGCCCCTGTTTTCTATAGTTTCTTCAGCTCATATATCAACGGCTGTAAGTACACGTCGATGTTCCTCTTCGGGTTGTTCGGACCGGGGATGATAATAGTTAAGAACATGTAAGGTGTCTTCATGCACATCCAAGACGGTAGGTTGTACGGAGTGAGAATTACCGGCCAGCATGAATATTGGGAGCCTGAAAGACCAAATGGGGTGAAACCATCAGAGCAGAGCCCCAACCTTACATTACGCGCATCAGAAACGAAATTAGGATATGCTCGATCGAAGTGCTTCCACGCTTCTCCATCAGATGGGTGATCCAACACTCCTTCGGTCTGTTGTCGCTTGTGCCACCTCATATTTTCGACAGTCTCTTTCACCATGAACAAACTCTGTAACCGCGATGTCAACGGCAAGTAGTACATTGAAGCAGTCGGTCTTCTAGACTTGCCTGCAGCAGTTGGCTTGTAGCGATCAGCACCACAAAATTCGCACACTTCTGCATCTTTGTGATCTTTATAGAAAAGCATGCATCCGTTCTGACAGCAATCGATCTTGTCGTATCCCATCCAGAGGAATCTCACCATCCTCTTAGAGCGATAGAAGTCTTTCGGCAACTTGGCACCCTCCGACAAGATATCGGTAATCAACTCGAGCACTCTATTGTAGCATTCTTGCGACATGTTAAAGTCAGACTTTATGCTCAAGAGCCGAGTGATCACCTCTAACGGTGAATGGTCCTCACAGCCAGGGTACAAAGGAGTCCTTGCATTCTCCAGCAACTCCATGAACTTCGCGGCATCGGCATTCGGTGCCTCCTCAGCTGCGTCACGATTGTATGGATCGAAACTAGGCCCCGCAGTATTGAAGACCATGTTCACGTACTCGTTGTTGACACCAGTTCGGTTATGGACATTCATATAAGGTTCCACATAAGACTTAAAATAAGGCTCCACATAAGGCTCCGCTTGGAATGCTAAAGGTACAAGCTCTCCGTGTGCGATCCATTGGTTGTAATTCGGAAGAAAACCCCTTGGGTATAAGTGATACGTCACATCCAATTCTGGTTGAAACTTCATGTTCTAAAATTTTGCACACGGGCACTTAATGTCTATGCCGTCCATGGATTGAGGAAACGCCTTCGCAAATTGGAGGAATTGTTCTACTCCGGCGATGTATTCATCTCGCACACTGCACCTGTCATCTCGAATACGGTTGTACATCCACGAACGGTCTAGCAGATACATGGATATAGCCATTTCTAGATATCTATAAATATGAATAAACTTTAAAACTAAAACGAATATACTACACACTACATACATACATATATACTGCGAGCCCCCTAGGGGGCCTACCCCGAGCAGCAGACCCCCCAACCCCACGAGCAGCAAGAAGGTCCTAACCCGACGTACGGCCGTGACTCGGGACCATTTCTATGAGTATCGGGATCAAGAAAAATAGACGACGGCATTAACCAACCAACAAAACTACGTGTTACAAATATCGGCACTATCGGTACGTGGTTTCGAATCGGAGTATCAGATTTTTCGGTGTCGAAAAATAAATAATTATTACTAAATTATCAGATTTTTTGGCACTATCGGTGCCCCTGACCCAACCCCCACGCACCCCTCCCCCCTACACCACCCCTAACCCTAACCCAAACCCTATCCCTAACCCCTCCCCCACCAGTCCTCCTCCCCTCTCCAGCCCCCCTCACCCCCCTGCTCCCCTGCTGTCAGCCCCTGCTTTTCAAATTTTGGTTTAATTAGTGTTAATTAGATATTAATGACCTATTTAGCTTTAAAATAATTTATAATAATTATTAGGAATTTTTCTAGAATTTTTAAATAATTTTTAAATAGTTTTTAAATCAAAATATATTATTTTGTAATAAACTGAATTGTTTTAATATCGTTTTGTAATTTTTAAATTTGTTTTAATGTCGATTTACAATTTAATGGATTGTTCTAATTACAGTTTACAAATTGTAATTTACAAACTGTTGGGCGTGGGGTTATTTTGCCAAACCTTAAAGTTGGGGAACCTTGCTGCAAAACCCTCATCAACTGCCCCGACGACCGACGACCCCTTTCTCCGCCTTTTTCGGACGACCTAGCCATTGAAACCGACCTCTCTTCCCCTATAAATACCCTCCAGTCCTAACCCTAACCCTAGCACACCACCACGACCCCCCACAGCGTCGCCTTCACTCTTTCTTCCCCGACGAGAACCCTAATCCTAACCCTAACTCCGGCGACCTTTAGCGCCACCCCCACAGCGGTATTCACCACCCACAACCGCCACCACCGAGTTCGCCGAGGCCAGGCGAGTGCAGCGCCACCCGAGCGCCGCGACCACGATGCCCCTAGCCGCCGGAAGGACTTCAACTTTGAACCCTAACGTCGGACACGCAGGTAACAGTTCGAAAACCGTGTCGTGCATGTCCCATTCTCACCTATGTGACTCGCCAGGACACGAGCAACGCAATGGTAAGTCAGGATACGGCTGACTTGGGTCGTGCGTGTCGTGCATGGCCAGGACACGGGGACTCAGCCGTTCTTCGTGTCCCTAACAGTCAGGACACGAAGTTTGGGCTATCAGGTCAAAACCCGCTAACCTAAATCTAACCTAAAATTAACTCTAACCTATTCCCTAACACATGACTCGGGCTGACCCCCTGGCCAGCCCGAGTGCGCTCAAACCCGACCCTCCCCCTGGCCGAGTTCGAGCCCCCCTTTGGTTTGTTATTTTGTTTTATTTTTGTTTTTATTTTATTATATATATATATATATATATATATATATATATATATATATATATATATATATATATATATATTATATATATATATATATATATATATATATATATATATATATATATGTATATATATTTTATATATATATATATATATATATATATATATATATATATGTATATATATGTATTTATATATATATGTATACATGTATATGTATTTATATATATATTATTATATATACTGTTATATATGTATATATATATACTGTATTTGTATATATATATATATGTATATTTTATATATATATATATATATATATATATATATATGTGTGTGTATATATAATAGTAATTATTGTATAAATATGTATATATTTTCAAATACAATTTTAGTGCTAAAAAATTATTATGTAAATTTCACAAGTTATTTTATTATATATTTTGTGACTCGGAATTTTACCACTTTAAAAATATATATTATTTATATTTAAATTCTTGTAATTTTATTGATTATGACCAATTGATGTCCAAGCCTAGCATGGATTTTTCGGCCCAATTGTATCTAATACATTCAGAGTCTGTATAAGTCATATTGGACTTGATTTATGGCTCTGGGTCCTGTATCTGGACTTCGGTTCAATTTAGAATACATGGACAAAAATAATAATTAATTAATTAATTAATTTTCAAAAAATGTTATTTGCTGTATTTGAATTTTTATATATATTTTAATTGCTGTAAAAATTTAAGAAAAATTGTATTTAAATACTATGTTAATTTAGATAATTTATTATAATTTTTTCTAGCATTTAGTAAGTACTTTTGGTATTTTACAAAAATAGGAAAACATAACTCATTTTCAGTATATATATATGTTTGCTAATTTTTAATAAATTTTTAGGAGGGTTTATAAATTCCAGAACATTTAGTATAAATTTCTATAATTAACAAGGATCATTTTGGTACTTTATTTTATGTAAAATTGAGCTTTTTGTCTATCTCAAAAATTGTTGGAACATAGTGTACAGTTTGATTTATTTATTGAATAATTACGACTTTCAATGTTTCGTGTTGTTTTGAGTTATAGACGTATTGGACCTCACCCCGCACTAGTGTAAAGACCCTAGGAAGTTAGTTTGGGTATTGTGTCACCCCACATTGGTCTCATATGCTAAAATCATCATTTGGCTAGGTGTCCAGTCAGAAAGTCGTGTTGCACCACTAGTGTCTTAGTGTTTAACTTAGTATAAAAACTAAGTTTATGTATTTATTTCTACAGTGACGAGTCACCAGACATCTATAGCATTTTTATCGCTGCTTTATTTTGCTAAAGGCAAGTACTTCTACAAACTTTACATACTGTTACAACAATGAACTGTGATTCCAACCATGTTAAATGTTGATCCTTGGAGTAGCAAGTCAAATCTTCACATGTTGTATTATTTTTCAGTCCCTACCATGTTTAGAACAGTTTTATATCTCTCACATGAATAGAATATGGGTTATGGGAAAACTGATAGTGGAGTACGTGATCATGTCCCCTTTATCGTACCGAGCAAAGTTTTATTCTACATGTTACTGCGCTGTAGGCCATTATCCCGTATTTCTGTACGGATGTACACCTATGCTTGTACACTTGTATGTATGTACATTTTATTTACATGTGCCACAGTACATTGTACACCTATTGACCGATCACGTACCTGCTACAGTTTTAAATATTACATATACATCTGTCTCTATGACATATGTGTCCTTGCCATGATAGATTATGATGTGCCATGATTCCAGTTTATTATATTTATGTTCATTTTATGTTTCGTATATTTAGTTTGCTAGAATCAGTACTTGCTCCCGTCCTGACAGGATAACGTTGTAGGTATACTTACTGAGGAGGAGTTGCTCTGTGATTTATATTATGGAGTTACTGCCGAGGACCAGACTTTGTCTTATGAGGATGTATCTGCGGGAAAACTCGTCTAGTTGTCTATTTATATTTTGGACTTTTAAGAGTAGTCATGTATTAGACTATGTATTTTGTGACCGGACCTGTACCCAGCTTTACATTTCGTACTTGTACTTACTATTATACGAGATGACTTTTGTGTTTGGGAACAATTCTGACTCTTTATTACTTATAGAACTGTTAGCACATTTTAGTCTTATCTTGTTATCTTTAGAACAACTTACTACGCTTTATCTCAAGCGTAGGCTCGACATGACTCGGCCCGGCCCAACAATTTGGGTAGCGGATCGTGACATATTTTTAGTGGTGGCCTACGCAGGTCCTGATTAAATTGTTTGGTTACGTCATTGTACCAAGCTTGCCTGCAATTAGAAACTTAAGATAATTAGACAACATTAGGAATGACGCTTAGAACACCTAGAGGAATACTAGGACTGTAACATAGGAAACGTATCACATGTTCGTTATTACAAAAATTGGATTTTCTTGTTATTTATGACTGTTTACTTTAAAGAGTCCTTATAAGTCCCTTTTATTCATTTATTTAGATGGTGCTCACCCGTTCATCCCAGTATGTCACACCTGAGAATGGCACACTCTATATCCAGTCGGTTGACCAGTTGACCGATGTACCTCCACCTACCATATTCCCCCACTCCACAAATCCATAAACCCAGATGCCTCTACCACCATCCACATTACAGTCCCAGCAGGACCCGATACTCCCAGCACCACCCATTACTATACCTGTCCAGGCTTTCGTCACACTCGACGGGAACCAACTGCTCACACTGATTCAGGGGTTCCTAACAACCCATCAGGAGCAGACCACCCTACTCCGTCAGATCATGGAGCATTCTGAGGAACGTACCGTGGTCCCACCACCTGTAGAGCCACGGCAGAGAGCAGGGACAATCAAGGACTTCATGGGTTTGAACCCCAAGAAGTTCTTAGGGACTGAGGGTATAGTTGTAGCAGATGACTGGCTAGACTCGGTAGAGAGGAAGCTCCTTGGAGCTAGGTTGTCGAATGACCTCCAGGTCGAGGCAGCGGGATTTCTGCTGATAGACTTGGCAGGAGTTTGGTTCCGGAATGAGCCGCTATTTGCGAGAGGGAGGGCCACTTGGGATCAGTTCAAGACCCAGTTCAAGAAAAAATTCTTCTCGACCACCGCTAGGGTAGCCATGGGGCTACGATTCCAGAACATCCAGCAGGGGAACCGTTCTGTTGACGAGTATGCGGCAGAGTTTAGTCGCCTGAGCTGTTTCGCTCCTAGTCTAGTTGCAGACCCTGAGGAGATGACACGTAGGTTTTGCCATAGTCTAGTTCCAGAAATTGGCATTATTATAGTGGCGAACGGTACGACTGACTACTACCAGAGCCTAGAGTTGGCCCACTACCAAATTACAGTAAATTAGCGACCGAATATTAGCGACGGAACTTTTTCGTCGGCTTTCACGACGGCTATGTGGCAGCTAGCCGACGGATTATCGACGACAGGCCGTTACATTTTTTATTTTATTTTTAGGAGGAGGAAAGGTCGCACATCCGTCGCTAGGGCGTCGGCGATATAGCGACGGATAATCAGCCGTCGCTATTCAGTCGATTATTTGGCGGAAATTGTTGTAACGTCCATATTTCGGGATACGTATTTTAATTAGGCATATATGTATTTCGGACCTGTTTTTTATTTTCTCAGATTATGGCCTGTAATTGTGTTTTGGCTTAACTTGCGGATTTTGGTTTTCTCGTAAAACGGGTTTTAGACCTGGCTGGGTTTTATTTTGTGGAGAAGAAATTGGTTTGGTTTGGTTTGGTTTAATATGCATTGGAACACCCTAGTTAATCTCCACCCTCATTCCACCACAACCCACCCTCATTAAAACTCCACCTAACTTTCTCTCTCCTCATAATTTCCATTAATTTCTTCATCTTCTTCTTCCTTCCTCCACACAACACCAACACCATAGGCAAGTGCACCTTGCCACCACATAAGGACCCAATTTTATTTGTCCATTAGCTAGATTAGGCCATGGTGAACAATATTAGAACTTGGCACTTTATGATTTGGAGCTTCCATTTTTCTAGATCTAGGTTTTAACTATTTTTGGTTTTTCTTGGTTTTGATCTATTAAACTTAGATTTTTCCTTGTTTTGAGGCTTCCATGTGGAAGAGAATTCAATTTTACACAAGTTAGAACTTTGAAAATCCAAATTTGGTTTTGTTTTGGCAAAGTTATGAAGATTTGAAATCTAGGGTTCTTGGAGTTCTTCCTCTCGGCCAGTTGGAGAAGATGACTCTCGGCCTGCGCTCTTTAGCGCATGGCCAGACTGTACACTCCTCGGCCAGCGCTTTACGCTGGGCTGACTTGCGCTGGCGCTTCTTAGCCCAGTGCCTTCCTCCCCTTGGCGCACTTGAATGCTGCGCCGTTCATTCCCTCCGCAAGCCGACCCCAGCGTACTTGACTGCTGCGCCGCTCGCTCTCAGCT
Source organism: Iris pallida (assembly GCA_029216955.1). Taxonomy (NCBI): domain Eukaryota; kingdom Viridiplantae; phylum Streptophyta; class Magnoliopsida; order Asparagales; family Iridaceae; genus Iris; species Iris pallida. The sequence goes on from JANAVB010010600.1 coordinate 18,945,089, forward strand.
CAGCTCCAGCACAATCCAACCTTAGTGCAGCTCACCCCAGCGTGCTTGACTCCAGCGCAACCCGTTCCCAGCACAAGCCAACTTTGGCACAACCTAACCCAGCGTAGTCCATCCCCTGCGCAGTTCATCCCTTGCGCAGTCCATCCCCCTCTGCGCAATCTGATCCCCTACGCAACCTACTTGCCCATGATGATTTGGTTTTATTTCTTGGACTTGACTTCTCTTTTATGGATTAGAGTTTTGGGATCTTGTTCCACACAACACGACTGTCTTGGCCCAACACGACCTGGCACGGTTTTCGGTGTTTTGCTTATGACTAGTACGATTTTCGTGATTTCTGTGAAGTATGATTTAGTACTTTCTGATCTCCTTGATAGTGACCCGATGGGGTGCACCCTTGACTTTTAACCTATAATTCATGATTAATCTTGATACTGGATAACTTGATAGTGGCCCGTGGCGGCGCACTCCTGACTTGTAACTTGTAACCTGTAACTTGCAACTTGACTTGACTCGTATAATCAACTCTGACTCCCTGGGTGTTCATTTTTGCTGCTTTGTGCAATCCACTTGTCTTGTCTTGCATCATGTCTAGGACGTGACTCCCTGGTTACCACGGTCAGGGATTCACACTGAATATGGATTAGGCTAATGACTAGATCAAACTATAGTTCATGGAGAATTTCCAGTCACAGGCGATCTCGTTATCTGGGCGCTTTTAAACGGACTTGTAGTCTGCCGACGAGTAGGGCACATTTTCAGCACACGGTTACGTGTTGCACCCTCTAAGTCACCTAAGGGTATATCGTCTCCTGGGCGATGTACCCATCCATACTCTCAACCCGCGGAAGGATAACTGAATAGTCTGCAGGGCTTGGGACTGAGAATTTCTCATTTGTACCTTGTTAGTAATTAGGCTTGTGATAACCCTAGTTAGTTAAGTAGTAAGCCGTAGTAATTGCTTGGCCGCTTGTAAATGGATGGTGTCCAGCCTTGTATAAGTCTCGTCTAGTTCCTGTACCTGGTACCCCTGAACATGATTGTTTTACTTACCCTTAGCAATAAATGGGAAGAGACAAAGTGCTATTCAGGCGAAGGGTTACAACCCCGGTCCTTGTTTGGTTTACGGGTTATAACCTGGCTCCCAGAATGGTTCTACATCCCTAGTCATTTATTGTCATGTTGTACTCTTTATTACTTGTACTTTTCTTCTATTTCTTATGTTCTGATATGCTGGCTTTTGTTCTTATTTCGTGGCCTCCTTTGTGGCACTTGCTCTTTCTGGGGTTTGACCCAGCTGGTTTTGTGTGGCCAGATTTCGGTACAGTACCCGAGGATCTACCGAACTTCCAGCCCGATGGTGGCGACTAGAAGGAACCCGGGCTACGAGTGGGTTTTCCATTTTGTTTCACTCACTCCATTATAAATTATTCTTTTGAGGCGTTTAGCCGACGAGCACCTGTTAGCTCGATGCACATTTACTTACTGTCTGCCTACGGGCTGTAAACATGATTAACAGATCCTAGGGTTGATCATGTATGACTTAACTCTTGCTAGTCCTCGTATTTTGTATGACTAGCTTCATGATCAGCTGAATATGTAATATTTGGGACGCCTTTTATTTTATATTTGGTGGTCTAACATCTTGTAATTATATTACATGCTTGAGATTGAGACAATAGGCTTGACCTTAAGAGACCGTTGGCTTGTAGTAAACCCTCATATCTAGACAGCCGTGATCGTATAGCGAGATGGATTCCATTTCAATATACGTAGCTGGCTATGTACGCCTCCGCTCTCCAGTATTCTGGTTATGGGGCGTCACATGGTTTAAGTGGTGGCCCATGCAGGTCTTGGCATTCAAGATATGTGAGGGCTTACCGAATAGATGTCTCAATCAGTATTCGCCCTTGATCTCTGCTTGTATCTTCAAATCCCTGAGAATCTTGACCTGATCACATGCTTGTATTGTTGATCTGTCCTGGTCCTTCCTTATTGTTTTCTGTGTCGTCTTCTTCAGCGGCACTGTACCTGACCCCGCCGATCAGCAAGGTGGAGCACCTCCCGTAGACCAGCCGTAACTTGGAGACCAAGCCCAGCATTCCGGAGTAGCCTCCAGAGTCGTACCTTCCGTAGGAGAGCCACCAGTTCGGCCCGTCCAGCCTACAGAGCCTGACGATGGCACCTTGGTAGGTCTCATCAGGACCTTGATAGCTTCCCAGGATCGTAGAGGAGACGCCTTGCACCAGATAGTGGCAGATGCCTTGACCAGAGGCGGTCATCCAGGGAACAGCACGGCCAACAGCTTTAAGCGCTTGAACCCTCCATTCTTCGACGGCAGCGAGGATGCGATTGTCGCGGACGTTTGGCTTTAGGATACCGAGGTGATTCTGGAAGCAGCTAGGACACCTGAGAATGAGAAGGTGGCGATGGTATGCCTACAGTTGCTGGACTTAGCTCGTAGTTGGTGGGCGGCGCAGGCCGTGGGATTAGCGGCACCATTTACTTGGGCGGTATTTAGAGAAAGATTCCAGACGAAGTATTTTAATGCTGTAGCTCGGTACGACCTACAGACGAGATTTACCAACTTGAAGCAAGGAGGCAGAACGGTCGACAGTTATGCATCTGAGTTTTCTAGACTCAGTAGGTTTGCCCCTACCTTGGTGGCGACCGAGTTTGATAGGGCCCAACGGTTCCAACAGGGGCTGCATTTGGAGATCTTGTTGGCAGTTGAGCAGTTCGAGCACCAGACGTTCGATGCAGTATTGAGAGCAGCTATGAGGCATGAGTACACCTCCCAGAGGATCGTGGATAGGACCGGAGGTAGGAAGCGGTACCACAGTCAGATGCACCAATCATCAGCTCCAGCCCCGGCAGCTAGGAGTTTGACTATTGGAACTCCGAGGCGGGCGGCCTCAGTGACGTCGGTTCAGCATTCGACCCTGACGTACCCGCAGAAGCAGACTTCCGCGATGGGATGTTCTCATTGCGGGAAGCCAGGCCATGTAGTGTCGGATTGTCGTAGGGCACAGGGATTGTGCCTGGCTTGTGGAGCGGCATATCACAAGATAGGAGCCTGCCCGAATAAGGGTAGTTCATCCTCTTCCAACCTAACCAGTCCATCGGTTAGGGGACCAGCACCTATGCAGCAGCAGCAGTACCCGAGGCCATTGTTGCCTCAGGCCCAGGCATTTCATCAGCAGAACCAGCAGCAGTACACCCAAGCCCAAGTGCAGAGCAGGCAGAGATGTTTTCAGCAGAGGGGACCCGCAGCGAGAGGATAAGGTCCGGCCATGATGATGACTATGGAAGAAGAAGTTGCACCAGGTGAGGTAGTGGCAGGTACTATTCTCGTCAACTCCTCTCCAGCATCGGTATTATTTGATTCTGGTGCATCGCACTCATTCATGTCTGTACGATTCGCGACACAGATAGAATTGGAGCCCGAGTCATTATCAGTAAGGCTCAATATACTTACTGGTAATGGTCTTGTGGGAGTAGATCGAGTGTTTTCCTCGTGTCGGATCGTAGTTAGCGGTAGAGAGTTCCCCGCTAGATTTATAGAGTTTCCTATGGCAGACTATGATGTAGTCTTAGGCATGGATTGGTTGAGGAACCAGTATGCTAGGATAGACTGCCATATTGGCAGGATTGTCTTTAGTATTTCAGGCGAGCCAGAGTTTTTATTTTCCAGAGGCACAGTGGAACCATCATCCCCAGTATTGCAGATGGCAGTAGCAGCAGTACAGTTACCCCAGATAGTTGAAGAGTTTCCAGATGTCTTCCCAGAAGAACTTCCAGGGATGCCGCCAGAGCGGGAGATCGAGTTCACTATAGACTTGATCCCCGGGACAGCACCAGTATCAGAGCGAGTCTACAGGATGGCGCCTTCAGAGTTGAAGATTTTGTACAAGATGATTGAATAATTAAGGACCAAGGGATTCATTCGTGCAAGTGGATCACCTTGGGGATCCCCGATGCTTCTTATGAAAAAGAAGTATGGTACGTCCAGGTTATGTGTAGATTATCGTACCTTGAACTCAGTGACAATCAAGAACAGATACCCTCTTCCGAGGATAGATGACTTGTTTGATCAACTCAAGGGGCTTCAGTATTCTCGAAGATAGACTTGCGGTCAGGATACCACCAGATCAGAGTCAGAGAGCAGGACATCCCGAAGACGGTGTTTAGATCTAGGTATGGGCACTGGAAGTTCCTTGTTATGCCCTTTGGAGCGACCAATGCACCGGTCGTATTCATGGACCTCATGAATCGCATTTTCATGCCTTACTTGGATCAGTTCGTGATCGTGTTCCTAGATGATATCCTGGTCTACAGCAAGAACGAAGCGGAGCATGAGCAGCATCTTAGAATCGTCCTTCAGACGCTTAGAGAGCATCAGTTGTACGCCAAGTTTAGTAAATACGGGTTCTGGCTCGATCGTATTTCGTACTTGGGTCACATCATTACTCGAGGAGGAGTAGAAGTGGATCCCCAGAAAATTGTGGCTATCGAGATGTGGCCAGTACCTAGCTCAGTGGCAGAGGTTCGCAGCTTCCTTGGATTGGCCGGTTACTACCGGCAATTCATTTTAAATTTTGCGAGGATTTCGGCACCGATGACCCAGTTGACCCGTAAGGATGTGCAGTTCGCTTGGACAGCAGAGTGCCAGAAATTATTTGAGAAGTTGAAGCGAGGTTTGATAACGGCTCCCATTCTCACACATCCAGATGGGACCGGAGGATTCACAGTTTATTGCGACGCTTCAGGCAGAGGATTGGGATGTGTCTTGATACAGCATAGGAAGGTAATATCTTATGCATCACGTCAACTTCGTGATCATGAGAAGAATTACCCGACCCACGACTTGGAGCTGGCAGCAGTAGTGTTTGCACTTAAGCTTTGGCGGCACTACTTGTATGGAGATAGAGTAGAGATATTTACTGATCATAAGAGCCTGAAGTATGTTTTCACCCAGAAGGACCTTAACATGCGGCAGAGAAGATGGCTTGAGCTACTGGTGGACTACGATATAGATTTGCAGTATCACCCAGGGAAGGCCAATATTGTAGCAGATACATTGAACAGGAGAGCCGGAGTTTATTTCCTAACGACGCAACCAGAATTATTGGCAGATCTTCAGAAGATGGGAATTGAAGTGGTTCTTCCTACCAACGTGGCGTTGATGGCCAGCCTACAGGTTCAGTCCAGCATAGTTGAGAGGATCCGGATGGCGCAATCTACAGATTCCAAGATTCAGCGACTCAGAACAGAGTGTAAGGCAGGAAGAAGGCCAGAGTTGTGTATCCATGAAGATGGTACACTTCGACACGGCACTCGTCTTTGTGTACCCAGTGGAGATATCAGACAGGAGGTCATGGCAGAAGCTCACAGTTCACAGTATTCTATTCATCCCGGTGGCACGAAGATGTATCGTGATATTCGTCAGCATTTCTGGTAGAATGGCATGAAAAGGGAGATAGCCCGGTTTGTCTCTCGGTGTTTGGTTTGCCAGCAGGTTAAAGCTGAACATCAGAGGCCCGCTGGACTTCTTCAGCCCTTACCGATTCCAGAATGGAAGTGGAAGCATGTGACCATAGATTTTGTGACTGGATTGCCTAGATCTCCAGCTGGTAGAGATGCTATTTGGGTTATAGTTGACAGGCTCACGAAGGTGGCTTATTTTTTTTCATTCAGAGTTGGTCAGTCTACGGCCCAATTGGCAGAGATGTACCTCAGGCAGATTGTCAGGCTTTATGGGGTGCCGGTCGGTATCACCTCGGACAGGGATTCAAGATTCACATCACACTTTTGGCACAGCCTGCAAGAGAGTTTGGAAACTCACCTTCAGTTTAGCTCAGCTTATCACCCGCAGACAGATGGCCAGTCGGAACGCACAATCCAAACTCTTGAAGATATGTTGAGGTCTTGTACCCTTGACTTCGGTGGTTCATGGGAGGATCACCTGTACCTGGTAGAATTTTCGTACAATAACAGTTTTCAGTCCAGCATCCAGATGGCACCATTCGAGGCACTGTATGGTAGGAAGTGCAGATCCCCGTTAGCATGGGACGATGTCGGAGAGAGGCAGATGCTCGGTCCAGAAATGATTGCCCATACAGTTGAAGTAATCAGAAAAGTCAGGGATCATCTTCGAGTTGCCTAAGATCGCCAGCAACATTGGGCCGATGCCCATCAGCGTCCCTTAGAGTTTGCTATCGGCGACCATATATTCCTTAGGATCTCGTCTAACCACGGTGTCATTCGCTTTGGCGTATGGGAAAAGCTTAGTCCTAGGTATATAGGGCCGTTCGATATCCTGGAGCGAGTAGGAGATGTATCCTATCGTCTCGCTCTTTCGCCGTCGCTAAGTGAGGTGCATGATGTATTCCATGTGTCCCAATTACGACAGTATATCCCGGACCCGAGCCATATCCTAGACCATTCGGAATTGGTTGTTGGTACCAACCTTTCGTATGAGGAGAGGCCCGTGTCTATATTGGACCGGAGAGAGAAGATACTCAAGAACAAGACTATTAGCTTAGTCCGTGTTGCTTGGGGTCATCACTCTCTAGGTGAGTCAACGTGGGAGCGTGAGGACGACATCCGATCGTGATATCCCGACTTGTTTGACTCATAAGGTATAATGTCTTCCTTATGCCTTATGCTTCCATCCCTTGCTTGCATGTATGATTGCATGATTGTTTGCTTAGTGTAGCTTAATTGTGGATAGCATAGTTGGCTCTTACATCTCTAAGCATCTTGATTAAAATTCCAATGACAAAATTCTTTTAAGGTGGGTAGAGTTGTAACGTCCATATTTCGGGATACGTATTTTAATTAGGCATATATATATTTCGGACCTGTATTTTTATTTTTTTCAGATTCTGGCATGTAATTGTGTTTTGACTTAACTTGCGAATTTTAGTTTTCTCGTAAAACGGGTTTTAGACCTGGTTGGGTTTTATTTTGTGGAGAAGAAATTGGTTTAGTTTGGTTTAATATGCATTGGAACACCCTAGTTAATCTCCACCCTCATTCCACCACAACCCGTCCTCATTAAAACTCCACCTAACTTTCTCTTTCCTCATAATTTCCATTAATTTCTTCATCTTCTTCTTCCTTCCTCCACACAACACCAACATCATAGGCAAGTGCACCTTGCCACCACATAAGGACCCAATTTTATTTGTCCATTAGCTAGATTAGGCCATGGTGAACAACATTAGAACTTGGCATTTTGTGATTTGGAGCTTCCATTTTTCTAGATCTAGGTTTTAACCATTTTTAGTTTTTCTTGGTTTTGATCTATTAAACTTAGATTTTTCCTTGTTTTGAGGCTTCCATGTGGAAGAGAATTCAATTTTACACAAGTTAGAACTTTGAAAATCCACATTTGGTTTTGTTTTGGCAAAGTTATGAAGATTTGAAATCTAGGGTTCTTGGAGTTCTTCCTCTCGGCCAGTTGGAGAAGATGACTCTCGGCCTGCGCTCTTTAGCGCATGGCCAGACTGTGCACTCCTCGGCCAGCGCTTTGCGTTGGGCTGACTTGCGCTGGCGCTTCTTAGCCCAGTGCCTTCCTCCCCTTGGCGCACTTGAATGCTGCGCCGTTCATTCCCTGCGCAAGTCGACCCCAGCACACTTGACTGCTGCGCCGCTCGCTCTCATCTCAGCTCCAGCGCAATCCAACCTTAGCGCAGCTCACCCCAGCGCGCTTGACTCCAGCGCAACCCGCTCCCAGCGTAAGCCAACTTCGGCGCAACCCGACCCAGCGCAGTCCATCCCCTGCGCAGTTCATCCCCTGCACAGTCCATCCCCCTCTGCGCAATCTGATCCCCTGCGCAACCTACTTGCCCATGATGATTTAGTTTTATTTCTTGGACTTGACTTCTCTTTTATGGATTAGAGTTTTGGGATCTTGTTCCACACAATACGACTGTCTTGGCCCAACACGACCTGGAACGGTTTTCGGTGTTTTGCTTATGACTAGTACGATTTTCGTAATTTCTGTGAAGTATGATTTAGTACTTTCTGATCTCCTTGATAGTGACCCGATAGGGTGCATCCTTAACTTTTAACCTGTAATTCATGATTAATCTTGATACTGGATAACTTGATAGTGGCCCGTGGCAGCGCACTCCTGACTTGTAATTACTTGTAACCTGTAACTTATAACTTGACTTGACTCGTATAATCAACTCTGACTCCGTGGATGTTCATTTTTGCTGCTTTGTGCAATCTACTTGTCTTGTCTTGCATCATGTCTAGGACGTGACTCCCTGGTTACTACGGTCAGGGATTCACACTGAATATAGATTAGGCTAATGACTAGATCAAACTATAGTTCATGGAGAATTTCCAGTCACAGGCGATCTCGTTATCTGGGCACTTTTAAACGGACTTGTAGCCTGCCGACGAGTAGGGCACATTTCCAGCACACTGTTACGTGTTGCACCCTCTAAGTCACCTAAGGGAACATCGTCTCCTGGGCGATGTACCCAACCATACTCTCAACCCGCGGAAGGATAACTGGATAGTCTGCAGGGCTTGGGACTGGAAATTTCTCATTTGCACCTTGTTAGTAATTATGCTTGTGATAACCCTAGTTAGTTAAGTAGTAAGCCGTAGTAATTGCTTGGCCGCTTGTGAATGGATGGTGTCCAGCCGTGTCTAAGTCTCGTCTAGTTCCTGTACCTGGAACCCCTGAACATGATTGTTTTACTTACCCTTAGCAATAAATGGGAAGGGACAAAGTGCTATTCAGGCGAAGGGTTACAACCCTGGTCCTTGTTTGGTTTACGGGTTGTAACCTGGCTCCCAGAATGGTTCTACGTCCCTAGTCATTTATTGTCCTGTTGTACTTTTATTACTTGTACTTTTTTTCTATTTCTTATGTTCTGATATGCTGGCTTTTGTTCTTATTTCGTGGCCTCCTTTGTGGCACTTGCTTTTTCTGGGGTTTGATCCAGCTGGTTTTGTGTGGCTAGATTTCGGAGCAGCACCCGAGGATCTGCCGAACTTCCAGCCCGATGGTGGCGACTAGAAGGAACCCGGGCTACGAGTGGGTTTTCCATTTTGTTTCACTCACTCCATTGTAAATTATTCTTTTGAGGTGTTTAGTCGACGAGCACCTGTTAGCTCGATACACATTTACTTACTGTCTGCCTACGGGCTGTAAACATGATTAACAGATCCTAGGGTTGATCATGTATGACTTAACTCTTGCTAGTCCTCGCATTTTGTATGACTAGCTTCATGATCAGCTGAATATGTAATATTTGGGACGCCTTTTATTGTATATTTGGTGGTCTAACATCTTGTAATTATATTACTTGCTTGAGATTGAGACAATAGGCTTGACCTTAAGAGACCGTTGGCTTGTAGTAAACCCTCATATCTAGACAGCCGTGACCGTATAGCGAGGTGGATTCTATTTCAATATACGTAGCTGGCTATGTACGCCCCCGCTCTCCAGTATTCTGGTTATGGGGCGTCACAATTGTGTTGAGAATTGGCGGGACAATTCTTCGACTACGTAGCGACGGATATTCAGTCGACAAGTATCAAATATAGCGACTAACGGGCGACGGACTACAGTTGGTCGCTAGTCCGTCGCTAAATATATGTTCCAGACTTAAAATGAAACGGCAGGGGAAACTTTTCATATTTCTCCAAATTTACTCTCTCTCCTCTCCCTCTCTCTCTCTCTCTCTCACCCGCGGCGTCGGTGATCGGCGTCGGCATCGGCGTCCTCTCCTCTCTCTCTCTCCGAAGGTAATCCCCTCTCTCTCTCTCTCTCTCTCGATCTCTCTCGCAGTGTCGTAGGGGCAGCGGGGGCGGCGGGCTTGGGACGGGGGCGTCGGTGGCTAGGCGGCGAGCTTGGGGCAGGGGCGTCGGGGGCTGGGCGACGGGCTTGGGACGGGGGGCTTTGGTCGGGGGCTGGGCGGCGGGCTTGGGGCGGGGGCGTCGATCGGGGGCTGGGCGGTGGGCTTGGGACGGGGGCGTCGGGGGCTGGACGGCTGGCTTGGGGCGGGGGCGTCGGGGGCTGGGCGGCGGGCTTGGGGCGGGGGCGTCGGGGGCTGGACGGCTGGCTTGGGGCGGGGGCGTCGGGGGCTGGGCGGCGGGCTTTGGTCGGGGGCGGGGCGGCGGGCTTGGGGCGGGGGCGTCGTGGGCTGGGCGGCGGGCTTGGGGCGGGGGAGTCGAGGGCTGGGCGGCTGGCTTGGTGCGGGGGCGTCGGGGGCTGGGCGGTGGGCTTGGGGCGGGGGCGTCGGGGGCTGGGCGACGGGCTTGCGGTGGGGGCGTCGGGGGCTGGGCGGCGGGCTTTGGTCGGAGGCTGGGCGGCGGGCTTGGGGCGGCGGGCTTTGGTCGGGGGCGGCGGGGGGCTTTGCTTCTCAAATTCATCTGAGTTTATATATTGGCTAAATAATGTGTTATCCATATTGGGTATTATCCATTAGTTTGGTGGTGTTTGGATTAGTAAATGTGAATATGGGGTTTGGGTTCATGGTGTATATGCTCACTGTCTCATGGTGTATCAGTTGTGTGCTTCTATATAGATGTATATATCTATACATCTAACTGTGATATACATATGTGTATGTGACAATCTCAGTTAGCGGCGGACTAGTGACCGGTTAGCGACGGATATTTCCAGCTCCATTTGCATTAATCTACGGTACGACATGGTGATCAGGACATAGTCCCTGCAGCCATTCGACTGGCGAGGCAGAAACTATGTAGCCGTAGATAAAGTTGACTGTCCTCCGACCCTCATCCCTCGGCAATGATGATACGACAACCTATCACTATATCTTATATAGTAGTAGATGATGTCTTAGTATTACATTATGTGAGTTCATCTTGATTCTGTTATATCCTTCAGATACTAGATATGATAAGAACATATACTACACCATATGTATACAGAATATAGATGATTCACACTATTGTATGCTAGAATAATTTTTGGGTTGTGTTCTGAGCCATACGTTCTCACACTTGGAGATACATCGAATTATAACGACGGATATTAGGTTACTCATCAGAATAATTGATGTCTATTTTATATTAATTTGGTTTGGTCTATATGATTCTTGGATAATTGGTGTGTATTAAATTCGTATGCGTATATTTGGTCTATGTGATTGTTGGATAGTATATATTGGTTTGGTTTATGCATATTTTTGTGAACAGGGAAAGTGCTGCAATTTTTTTCCAAAAAATCTCAGTTAGCGACGGACTAGTGACCGGTTAGCGACGGATATTTTCAGCTCCATTTGCATTAATTTACGGTACGACATTGTGATTAGGACATAGTCCCTGCAGCCATTCGACTGGCGGGGCAGAAACTATGTAGCCGTAGATAAAGTTGACTGTCCTCTGACCCTCATCCCTCGGCAATGATGATACGACAACCTATCACTATATCTTATATAGTAGTAGATGATGTTTTAGTATTACATTATGTGAGTTCATCTTGATTCTGTTATATCCTTCAGATACTAGATACGATAAGAACATATACTACACCATATGTACAGAACATAGATGATTCACACTAATGTATGCTAGAATGAATTTTGGGTTGTGTTCTGAGCCATCCGTTCTGATCAAGCATCTTCCTTCTCCTCTCCTCCACCATGGCTCTGGACCCATCTGCTCCTCCCTACTTCCCTTCTTCTTATTTGACTCTCTCAGCCACATATGATATCCACCTCAAGTGTCGAGTCGGGGGAGAAGAAGTGGGCAGGAAGAGGAGGGGGAAGCAGCACAGCCGGCGGCATGACCCGGAGGAAGTACAGATATTTTCTTCAACATCCGTAGGAGAACTATAAGGATATATCTTTTCACAACATGTCACCTTGTCAAAGACCCTTAATATGAATATCATGTTACCGCGGTGTCGGAAGACTAACATATCATAATTTTTTAAGTCGTGTGTTTTGACATAATCCTCCCAACTCTTTCCTCCTATGTAGTAATCTTGCATTACTACATAGCAGGAAAGAGTTTGGAGGATTATGTCAAAACACACGGCTTAGAAAATTATGACATGTTAGTCTTCCGATACCGCGGTAACATGGTTGTCACATTAAGGATCTTTGACAAGGTGATATGTTGTGAAAAGATATATCCTTATAGTTCTCCTACAGATGTTGAAAAAAACCTATGTACTTCCTCCGGGTCATGCCGTCGGCTGTGCTGCTTCCTCCTCCTCTTCATGCCCACTTCTTCTCTCCCGACTCTACACTTGAGGTGGATATCATATGTGGCTGAGAGAGTCAAATAAGAAGAAGGGAAGTAGGTAGGAGCAGATGGGTCCAGAGCCATGTTGGAGGAGAGAAGAAGGAATATGCTTGATCAGAACTTGAGGTGGAAAAGTTGTGACGTTGATAGCATGAGAGAGGGAGAGGGTGAATGGAGGGAGGGAAGTGGCTGCATGCCTTTGGCTCACTCGAGCGGTATTTGTCCTCCGACCCTCATCCCTCGGCAATGATGATATGACAACCTATCACTATATCTTATATAGTAGTAGATGATGTCTTAGTATTACATTGTGTGAGTTCATCTTAATTCTGTTACATTCTTCAGATACTAGATACGATAAGAACATATACTACACCATATGTACAGAACATAGATGATTCACACTAATGTATGCTAGAATGAATTTTGGATTGTGTTTTGAGCCATTCGTTCCCATACTTGGCAATTAAGCATGTGAAATAGAACTGATTATGTTTAGTTTGTCTTAAGATACAGATTTTTACATCCAAATTGAAATGGATCGTTACTTCGTTGATCGTACATGGATGTACTAGCGGATCAACCTCCTGGACCGTAGGTACTTATAAGTATTGACCGTATCGGATTAGTATCGATCTATCGTTTTGGTATGGGCCGTATCGGTTGTTATTGGTCTTAGCGAATTGGTATCGTCCTATCCGATATGTATCGGCCGTATAGCTAGGATTCATATTGGCCTTATCGATTTGGTATCGGTCATATCCGATAGGTATCGGCCGTGTTGGATTAGTATAGACCATTTTGGATTAGTATCGTGGAAGGTTTAGTAACAACTGTACTTGGATTTCTCTCTTCTAGAACTAGATTACCATTGCAAGAGAGTCACGAGAGCGTAGCTGGCCAGTTACAGAACATCCAAGTACAGTTGTTACTAAACCTTTCACGATACTAATCCGAAATGGTCTATACTAATCCAACACGGTCGATACCTATCAGATATGACCGATACCAAATCGATAAGGCCAATATGAATCCTAGCTATACGGCCGATACATGTACATATCGGATATAGGACGATACAAATTTGTTAAGGCCAATACCAATATGATACGTCCTATACTGTCACGACCCGCACCCGTTTTTTTTTTACGGATACGAGACGTGTCCAAGCCAGCCTACGCCGCAGTGTCGGCGGTAGAACGCTGTCACGGCCATGAAGATCAAAATTACAAACAATGCTCATTCACAACATTAATTTAATTTACAAAGATCACAAGTTTTACATTTGTAGAAAAATATAAACTTGTACAAATATGGAAAGACTACAACTCATCTATCTAGCTAGTTTCTAGGCCTTTGTCTGCAAGTATTTCCTGTCACTCCCCAAGCTAAGTGAATCCACGGCTAACCTGAAAATGTTGGTTTCCAGTCAGGAATGGAACGAGCACAATTCACTGAATGCAATTTCAAATAAAGAAGATGACTATAAAACAAAGGTTAGACATCAATTATGAGTTTTGAAAATAAACAGAAAATACAGAAAACCAATAGTAAATAAATAGACACAACAGACTTTCTCCAACTGCTAGAAGTACCTTTGATATGTGATCAGTCTCGGAACAATTATGCGACACTGTCTACACTATCTAAAGTTACACTGTCTACACTGTCTAAGTTACACTGTCTACACTGTCTAAGTTACACTGTCTACTTTGTATAAAGCTACACTGTCTACAGAAAATATTGCAATAAAGAAACACTGTCTACAAAATAATAATCACGATCTACACAATTTAAATGCAGTAATAATCATAGTCTACACTGTCTACTTTGCAATAAATAAATCACTGTCTACACTGTCTACAAGAAATAAATAGATCACTGTCTACACTGTCTACAAGAAATAATGAATCACTGTCTACACTGTCTAAGGTCAGATCACACATCGTTGGTACTTTCCATTCCCGACTCAACAATTTTAATAGAAAATAATCACATAACCAATGGCCAATCAATGAAATATAGTGAAAATCAATATCGAAATGCAGACAATAAACTGTACTCGCCTGTGGTCCTGTGCTGGTGAAACCGATGATCCAAATCACTCAAAATGCCACAATAGTCAAAACCCGTACAACAGTCCCCGAAAGCTGAAATAGACAATACCAATGATCTCAGAATAGTCCAATTAGCTAGAATTGCCTGTCCTTAAGTCTAATTCTGGACACAGGGGCAAAACGGTAATTTTGGGCCAAAACGATGTCCGCCGTTGGATCCGCTTTGCACCGAAAAGCGTGCCGGAGTCAATGGTCTCTAAAGTCGTCAAACTACATGTCTACGGATCCAGTTTTCCGATACGAATCCAACCGTATGTCCAAAGTTGGATTTCGGCGGGCCGAGCACAAAATCGTCCGTTGAGTGGGACCGTGGGGCCCGTAAAACGGTGATTTTATCAACTGTCTCAGAATTGGACCAAACTTGGTATACAGGACCAGAAAAATGATACGGTTCTGTTGGCACAAGTTTCGTCTCGATCTGACGAGTGTGCACAAAGTAATTGGAGAATTTGCAACGTGTACGATACGGGAAATTTCGACGGATACGCATCAAATTCGTTGCGCACACGCGACCAATTTGAATTCCGCCAAAGCCCACACGACCACGAAGCCGATACGCAGTTTTCGATGCTTTCGGTTCGCAACCACGTTGCCCGGAATGGCGGGACGGACGTCGTGTGGATCAATTTTCATATTTTTAA
The DNA here is from genome assembly GCA_029216955.1 of Iris pallida. Lineage (NCBI taxonomy): Eukaryota > Viridiplantae > Streptophyta > Magnoliopsida > Asparagales > Iridaceae > Iris > Iris pallida. The sequence goes on from JANAVB010010600.1 coordinate 18,960,093, forward strand.
AACAGATTTTTCCGAGTTTTCAACTCGATTTATCTTAACATGTATTGATTAATAAAATAATCTAAAAATAGGGTTTGAAAGCTGGTTAGGTTGTCTAAAATCATGTTCAAATGGTTTTCCAATGTTCGCGATGTTCTGGTCGTAAATCGACCGTAAACATTGGATTTCGGGACAGTTTTCTAAACATCCAGAAAATTGGGTTTTTCCTCGATTTGGATCTCGATTTCCATCGCACATGGTGCGAATCGAATTAAACTAATTGAAGGGGTTTCGAGAGGGTAGGTTTGGCTTCATACCTCAAAAGACGGTTCACAATTTCATTGCTCGTGCGCGACGGGGTGTCACTGCGAACTCACTCCCGTCGCGCGGCCTGCTGCTGCTGCGTTCTCTCTTGCGCGCGCACGCGTGGCCGATTCCCGTCGCTCGTGGCCGGCCATTGGCCGTGTGGGGCGGCGCCAGGTGGTCTCCAGGGTAGGGGCGGCCTGGTATTTTAGGGTTTCGAGTTTTTCGATTCCTCTCTCTCTCTCGATATCTCCGTTCGGTCGTGTATGTTAATACATATATATACACATTGTTTTGGAGGGCTCGGTTTATTCGTGTACTGGGGGTTGCTGGGCCATTATGTGGGTTCGGGTCTGCTTATCCCTGCTGTGGGGAAATTGCAAGGTTAGCTATTGTGCCCCTGTGGGCTCTTCTTTTTATTTCTTTTTCTTTCTCTTTTCTATATAACATATATATATATATATATATATATATATATATATATATATATATATATATATATATATGTATGTATGTATATTTCTATATATATATACACTTACATATATGCAATATATATTATATATATACACACAAAAATATATAATAATAATAATAATGTAATAAGAATAATATGATAATAACAATAATGATAATAATAATAAGAATAATAATAATAATAACAATAATGATAATAAGAATAAGAATAATAATAATAATAATGATAATGATAATAAGAATAATAATACTAATGATAATAATGATAATAAGAATAATAATAATAATAATGATAATGATAATATGAATAATAATAATAATGATAATAATGATATTAAGAATAATAATAATAATATCAATAATGATAATGATCATAAGAATAATAATAATAATGATAATGATAATAAGAATAATAATAATAGTAACCATCTAAATTAAGATACGAAGTATACACGTAAAATAAATATCACATGGACGTCTTTGGGCTTACTATAAGCCTACACGGCTTGGGCTCATTCGGGCTGTCCGAACTATTTTGATATAACCGAAATGTCTCAAGTCAAAATATTAATAAATAACTAATTAAACCAATCATAGGGGTTAACTCGCAACTTGGCCTGGTTTTCCTAGTTAGGACACTCCTATGGCTCGGCATTCCTCTACCATGGCTAAACACTTAGTCAAAGCGCACCACTGCTCTATCCGTGCCATGATTCCCAGTCGCCTTGTGCTCCAAAACTCAACTATGGCTAAAATTACTTACCGTAATAATTAACTAAACAATTATTTATAAAGCAATCTAAAAATAACCCTTCAAAATAAAATAAAAAATAATAATTTCAGAAATTCCGGAAAGGGAGGCTACAAATCTACCCACCTTAAAAATAATTTCGTCCTCGAAATTCTAACTCATAACCATGCATAAAATTTAAAATAAAAGTCCAGGGGTAAATCCACTATTACCACAATCTCCTTAAATTTAGTTTCTCAAAAATAATTGTATTCTCCTTCCAGCCATTTTGTAACTACAAATCTCCGAGGACTTCTACCCACCTTTGGTCACGCTACTCCTTCAAGGTATGTCACTAAAAATTTTATAACCTTCCATCAAGTTGCTAGAGTCATCATTCCTAGATATCTAAGACATAAGATATCTATATTCCCACATGTCTATCAAACGACCAAGTATTCAAATCAAACAATATTCTAATATAACTTAAGAATCTTTGATGAATTCTAGACAGTAAGATCATTCGTCACCCCGAAATAGGAAGGACAGGAAAGTAAGAAAGAATAATTAAGAGCAAAATGAAGTTTCAGAACGGTAGAGAATGTCCAATAGTACAGATAGAAAGAGAGTTTATGAACCCCTGCCTTATTTGTTAGGCGAGCCACTCTAGTCCAGTCAACTGATAAATCGAAGAACACTTGTTTCTTAGAGGGGCTTGCAATCCGTGCAACACGGAAATTCTGTTCCCGAAGTTTTAAACAAGGTTTCACAATAGAGCGGAATTTGGAAAATCAAGGTTGGGGTCTTACTGGGTTCTTTATTTGGGCATCAGTCGTTGGTTGGATGATTATTGGTTTTCAATCTATTTTGACTAGTCAAGATTCCAACGATAAAACTCTTCCTACTAGATTTAGGGTAACCTAGAATAGGGTTCCTTCCAAGTGGTTGAGCTAGTTGCTAGTCGGGTTGGTTAGCTAGGTCCATAAGCCTGAAATGCGCCTCCAGTGACTCTTGTGTTTAATTAGCACATGAGGCCTCAATTGGGTGGACGCTAGTGGCAGGCGTGTACTGGGCTTCGAGTAGATCACTACTATATATTGGGTCGAAAGAATTGGGTCAAGATTGAGGCTCTATTGGAAGTCGGGAAACATACCGGTATTACGGTAAAGGTTATGGCAAATCCTTTTGTCCTGAAAGTCGTACCATAAAAATAGAGTACAAGGGGACGGGTTTGAGTGGGACATGATATACCTAGATGAAGATGGGCTCGTCTAGATCTCATATGAAATTTGTTGGAAGGTAACAGCTGATCTTGTGCTCCGAATATTAGTGACACGGCCGTGGGCACAAAATGATCTAAATGGAAAGTGGGAATCCTTGGGGCACTAACTATCACCCTAAAGGAATTTATTCCAATATTCGATAATCCTTGCATACCCCAAACATTCTAGAAGGCTTACAGTCTACCCACCTTAGAAGGTAGAATATGGTCTTAGGAATAATGAGGTCAGGAGAATTTCAAATTCTGGATATTGCACCTCAACTCTTGGTAATAAAGAGTAAGGCACGACATAAAGGAATACGGTAGATCTAAGTCAAGTCAATGATCGTTACTCAATAAATAGAAAACGAGTGTGTACAATGACACATGGTCAATAAAATAGAATGATCTACTCGTCTATAATATACAAGGGTTATCGACGGGGTAACCACTCTAAGGCACATCATATGAAAAGATTTCTAACAATTGAGTCACGAAATTCTATTTGTGTCAAACCTGCCAGACTATGGTCACAAGGGTTGTAGTGATCATGTATTGCTATTGACAACTGGTAGGTTATAGTGTGACAGGGTATTTAAACTATGGTATTGGCTAAGTTAGTGACTGTGGTGTTCCAACACTAGTTAGGTCTTAATAATAAAAAATTTACACAATTAGGACAATACTTGTTGGAAACCAATCTCGAAATGAGAGTCTACCATAGTCACGGTAAATGATTAGAGACTCACGACGTTTGGTTTCTTGAGAATAGACGGTCTTCTGGGTTGGCAACTTGACTAAGGATAAAACCCTACTCATTCTCAAATTCAGAAGGCTAGAAGATCCCGATAACAGTTCGGAGTCGAGAGGAGAACGAGTAACTCGGTCACATGGCTGGCTGACGATAACTACCCTTGTGTATACAACTACCATAGTCATGGGGATGTGGTATCTCTCTACCAATTACGAGCTTCCGTCCTTTCAAATCGGTGAAAGACAAAACAATAAAGAGTTCAAGAGAGATGTTACTGAATACAATCACGTGATTCAAAGGCGAACATATAATTCAAGAGGAATTGTCAAGCAGTCGCGGATGAGATCCTAGATACCTATATATCTCCATCCACATAGTGTAATTAAACGAAGAGCGAACCAAATGCATCATGGCTGATCAGACCATAATACACTGATTCTGATTAGACAATAAGTTAGCAGGCGTCCCCACTAAACATATGTCTTGAATCAAGCTCGATAAAAGAGTAAGCTTGCAAAAACTAGGCTGTAATAGCAGCATTGGTCGAGATAGTCAAGATACAAGTACGCGAGATTTTTGAAAAGAGGCACAAGTAGTTCGCGTTTAGAGAGAATCAAAAATTACCTGGTATTCTTGCTTATACAATCTTCCTAAAATCTTCCTGTCCATAAGGTCTTGGTCAACTAATGGATTATGAAACTCCGGATTCTATATTCTTGGTAACTTATTAGTGTCGGTCAATTACCTCGTCAATAGATCACAAGGACCTCATGATGCTAGGTTGAGAGACATGCTACTCAACTTACAGAACTTCCACTAATTTCGGCTTTGGATCTTATGGGACATGCATGGCAGTGTCCTATCCTCTATGGTATCCCAAACTTGTAATCATGTTTGAAGTCATTTCACCGAGAGTTACGCCTCAACCGTATACTTGGGCTGTGGTAAACCCTTGGATTCGTGATTTCAGGGTACTATGCTATTCGATACTCTACCTTATATTGAGACAAGGGTTACGGTCAAAAGAGGACCACGGGCCATATTTCTAGTACTATTCTATAACCCATATTTCTTAAACTAATGTCAACTCTAGGGGTCGTGTCTCGCCAGTGCGCTGCTGGCTGCAGTGGACCCATAGTCTTCATAATTCGATTAAATGGCGACAGTGCGCTGCTGTCCTGCCATTATGAGTTAACTAATATTCCTTTAACTAAAACCTGTAAAAGTTTATAAGCTTCTAGGGATTCCAACAAGGTAACCATAAAGCGTAAGTATATGTCCTATTAGTCACAACCCTTGGAATAAAAGATTGTACATAGAGGAAATAACTGAAGACAAAAGGAATACAATATTCTAGTATCTATTTCGTGTGTATCCAAACCATGGGGAAAAATTTGAATCGGAACTAACTCGAGGTTCATATGGGGATAATATAATCAGAATTTCTACAAAATAATAATTTATGGGACAAATAGGAACTAAATAGACAATTCGACTAAGATATGGGGATGATATCTAAGGGGCAAAAAATTGAACAATTTATCAGGGTTAGATCATTAATACTAGGAAGCCATGTCTCACCAAGTGAATAATCTATCCACATTGGATCTTATCGTCATATCAAGAGGTAATAGTGTACCTATAAGGATCTTACACTCTATCAAAATTAATAACTCCTTATCTACATTGCATGGCCTAGACTACCCATCGGTAAATTTGTATAAGGGACTCCTAGTCCTAGTCATTCTCGTAAATTAAATTAATTTCTAATTCGTGAATGAGCATTTCTAGTCGCAGGCTCGCAATAGTATGACTAACTTAAGTACTATCACGAGTTTGCATGATTTGCAAAGACCGACCTGCATGGGCCACCACAAAAACTTGTCACGACCCGCACCCGTTTTTTTTTTTTTTTACGGATACGAGACGTGTCCAAGCCAGCCTACGCCGCAGTGTCGGCGGTAGAACGCTGTCACGGCCATGAAGATCAAAATTACAAACAATGCTCATTCACAACATTAATTTAATTTACAAAGATCACAAGTTTTACATTTGTAAAAAAATATAAACTTGTACAAATATGGAAAGACTACAACTCATCTATCTAGCTAGTTTCTAGGCCTTTGTCTGCAAGTATTTCCTGTCACTCCCCAAGCTAAGTGAATCCACGGCTAACCTGAAAATGTTGGTTTCCAGTCAGGAATGGAACGAGCACAATTCACTGAATGCAATTTCAAATAAAGAAGATGACTATAAAACAAAGGTTAGACATCAATTATGAGTTTTGAAAATAAACAAAAAATACAGAAAACCAATAGTAAATAAATAGACACAACAGACTTTCTCCAACTGCTAGAAGTACCTTTGATATGTGATCAGTCTCGGGACAATTATGCGACACTGCCTACACTGTCTAAAGTTACACTGTCTACACTGTCTAAGTTACACTGTCTACACTGTCTACACTGTCTAAGTTACACTGTCTACTTTGTATAAAGCTACACTGTCTACAGAAAATATTGCAATAAAGAAACACTGTCTACAAAATAATAATCACGATCTACACAATTTAAATGCAGTAATAATCATGGTCTACACTGTCTACTTTGTAATAAATAAATCAATGTCTACACTGTCTACAAGAAATAAATAGATCACTATCTACACTGTCTACAAGAAATAATGAATCACTGTCTACACTGTCTACACTGTCTAAGGTCAGATCACACATCGTTGGTACTTCCCATTCCCGACTCAACAATTTTAATAGAAAATAATCACATAACCAATGGCCAATCAATGAAATATAGTGAAAATCAATATCAAAATGCAGACAATAAACTGTACTCGCCTGTGGTCCTGTGCTGGTGAAACCGATGATCCAAATCACTCAAAATGCCACAATAGTCAAAACCCGTACAACAGTCCCCGAAAGCTGAAATAGACAATACTAATGATCTCAGAATAGTCCAATTAGCTAGGATTGCCTGTCCTTAAATCCAATTCTGGACACAGGGGCAAAACGGTAATTTTGGGCCAAAACGATGTCCGCCGTTGGACCCGCTTTGCACCGAAAAGCGTGTCGGAGTCAATGGTCTCTAAAGTCGTCAAACTATATGTCTACGGATCCAGTTTTCCGATACGAATCCAATCGTATGTCCAAAGTTGGATTTCGGCGGGCCGAGCACAAAATCGTCCGTTGAGTGGGACCGTAGGGCCCGCAAAACGGTGATTTTATCAACTATCTCAGAATCGGACCAAACTTGGCATACAGGACCAGAAAAATGATACGGTTCTGTTGGCACAACTTTTGTCTCGATCTGACGAGTGTGCAAAAAGTAATTGGAGAATTTGCAACGTACACGATACGGGAAATTTCGACGGATACGCATCAAATTCGTCGCGCACACGCGACCAATTTGAATTCTGCCAAAGCCCACACGACCACGAAGCCGATACGCAGCTTTCGATGCTTTCGGTTCGCAACCACGTTGCCCGGAATGGCGGGACGGACGTCGTGTGGATCAATTTTCATATTTTTAAAACAGATTTTTTCGAGTTTTCAACTCGATTTATCTTAACATGTACTGATTAATAAAATAATCTAAAAATAGGGTTTGAAAGCTGGTTAGGTTGTCTAAAATCATGTTCAAATGGTTTTCCAATGTTCGCGATATTCTGGTCGTAAACCGACCGTAAACATTGGATTTCGAGACAGTTTTCTAAACATCCAGAAAATTGGGTTTTTCCTCGATTTGGATCTCGATTTCCATCGCACATGGTGCGAATCGAATTAAACTAATTGAAGGGGTTTCGAGAGGGTAGGTTTGGCTTCATACCTCAAAAAACGGTTCGCAATTTCATTGCTCGTGCACGACGGGGTGTCACTGCGAACTCACCCCCGTCGCGCGGCCTGCTGCTGCTGCGTTCTCTCTTGCGCGCGCGCGCGTGGCCGATTCCCGTCGCTCGTGGCCGGCCATTGGCCGTGTGGGGCGGCGCCATGTGGTCTCCAGGGTGGGGGCGGCCTGGTATTTTAGGGTTTCGAGTTTTCCGATTCCTCTCTCTCTCTCTCGATATCTCCGTTCGGTCGTGTATGTTAATACATATATATACACATTGTTTTGGAGGGCTCGGTTTATTCGTGTACTGGGGGTTGCTGGGCCATTATGTGGGTTCGGGTCTGCTTATCCCTGCTGTGGGGAAATTGCAAGGTTAGCTATTGTGCCCCTGTGGGCTCTTCTTTTTCTTTCTCTTTTCTATATAACATATATATATATATATATATATATATATATATATATATATATATATATATATATATATATATATATATATATATATATATATATATACACTTACATATATGCAATATATATTATATATATACACACAAAAATATATAATAATAATAATAATGTAATAAGAATAATATGATAATAACAATAATGATAATAATAATAAGAATAATAATAATAATAACAATAATGATAATAAGAATAAGAATAATAATAATAATAATGATAATGATAATAAGAATAATAATACTAATGATAATAATGATAATAAGAATAATAATAATAATAATAATGATAATGATAATATGAATAATAATAATAATGATAATAATGATATTAAGAATAATAATAATAATATCAATAATGATAATGATCATAAGAATAATAATAATAATGATAATGATAATAAGAATAATAATAATAGTAATCATCTAAATTAAGATACGAAGTATACACGTAAAATAAATATCACATGGACGTCTTTGGGCTCACTATAAGCCTACACGGCTTGGGCTCATTCGGGCTGTCCGAACTATTTTGATATAACCGAAATGTCTCAAGTCAAAATATTAATAAATAACTAATTAAACCAATCATAGGGGTTAACTCGCAACTTGGCCTGGTTTTCCTAGTTAGGACACTCCTATGGCTCGGCATTCCTCTACCATGGCTAAACACTTAGTCAAAGCGCACCACTGCTCTATCCGTGCCATGATTTCCAGTCGCCTTGTGCTCCAAAACTCAACTATGGCTAAAATCACTTACCGTAATAATTAACTAAACAATTATTTATAAAGCAATCTAAAAATCACCCTTCAAAATAAAATAAAAAATAATAATTTCAGAAATTCCGGGAAGGGAGGCTACATATACCAAACTGATAGACCGATACTAATCTGATACACTAGATACTAGGTACATTCGGCCTATACCAGCGGATCCACCAATTACTGCACGATAGGCCCAACGACTCCAGTTACATCCGATTATTGGTGAGTACATGATTATATAGTAATTCTATTAGTCTTGTGATACAGATTTTTACTCTCTCATGCTACCAACGTCACAACTTTTCCAGTGCTGTTCCCTCTAATGATGATGAACGTAAAAAAACCAACGTCACAACTTTTATAATTTGAGTAAATTTCTTTACCCTATATGAAAAATTTTGTTGTCAGAGATATGGCTCCTAGGACTCGGCAAGGTGGTGCTGCTAGTCGAGGAAGGGGCCGAGGCAAGAAACCCTTGGAGGTCGACACGGAGGAAGTCCCCGTCGTCAAACAAGAGCCGGTGACTGTTAAAAAGGAGGTGTTACCAAAGGTCGAGGTCAAAGAAGAATCGATGACCATCAGGGAAGAGATTGCTCCCAAGGTTGAAGTTAAGGAGGAGCCACCGTCAGAGAGTAGTAGCATCGGGACCGACCCTCCTGTCCCTACAGAAGACCTCAACCAGATTGAGCCTTCGTATGCAAAGTGGCTGATAGAATGGTACATGTCTCAACGCAACTATGATCCCTGGCTGTGAGAATTCATCGTCTGACTTGCGGTCTTTGCTGAGGCCAAAGTCGATTTTCCTATGTGTTTTGGAATTTTAGAATATTTGTGAAAATTTTGGAATATTTGTGGGAATTTTGGAACATTTTGTGCTATGATCAGATTATAACGACGGATATTAGGTTACTCTTCAGGATAATTGATGTCTATTTTATATTAATTTGGTTTGGTCTATATGATTCTTGGATAATTGGTGTGCATTAAATTCGTACGTGCATATTTGGTCTATGTGATTCTTGGATAATTGGTGTGCATTATATATTTGGTCTATGTGATTGTTGGATAATTGGTGTGCATTATATATTGGTTTGGTTTATGCATATTTTTGCGAACAGGGGAGGTGCTGCAATTTTTTTTCAAAAAAATCTCATTTAGCGATGGACTAGTGACCGTTTAGCGACGGATATTTCCAGTTTCCGACTACTGTTCGACGGCATATCCGTCACTAGCTGGAGATTTGAAAATGTTTGCAGGTAGCGACGGATGTTCGACGGAACATCCGTCGGAAATGATCTGGTGGTATATAGTTCGACGGCATGGCGATGACTTATCCGTCGCCATTGTTCTGGAAGTAGCAAGCATTTCCAGAACATGGTCGACGAATAATCTGTCCATAGTTCGTCGCTAGTCCGTCCTTTGTTAGCGACGGTGATCGACGGAGTAGCGACGGCTTATCCGTCGCCATGGTTCTGGAAATGCTAAGTATTTCCAGAACATAGTCGACGGATAATCCGTCCGTTAGCCGTCGCTAAGCCGTCCCTTATTATCGACGGCGATCGACGGAATAGCGACGGAATGATACACTCTGATACGATATTACGACGGTTTACCGACGGACCATTACGTCGCTATTGTCTACACAGTTCAGTATTTAATACTTGTAATGGACAAAAGTCCGTCGGAAAGTAGTCGCTCATGCTTCGTATTGTGAAGTCGAACAGCCGTCGCTATTCCGTCGCTTGACGACTACGTAGCGATGTAACTTTATTAGCGACGAGCTGATTGCCGACGGATTATTTTGGCCAATACCCGTCAGTGATCGGTCGCTAATACAAATTCCCGTCGGACTGGCGACGGATCTGGCCGTCGCTAAATCGACAAATTTTGGTAGTGGCCCGGAACCTAGAGGAGCGTCTTCTGTCTTGCAAGACACCGGCTTCTGTACACCTCGAGGGACCGTCCAAGCGTCAGGCTTTCCAGCCGAGAGCGCCGACGTCGCACCAGCAGATATACCGTCCCCCTACACCACATCATCCGACCCCGCCAGTTAGAGTCCCGGGACCCCGGCAGCAGCAGAAGGGAGCTTTGTGTGGATTCTGTAAAAGACCAGGGCATGATTACTTCGTCTGCAAGAAGAGGTTGGGGCAGTGTTTAGTTTGTGGGTCTGCCACCCATCAGTTTCGGGACTGTCCAGTAGCGAAAGTACCAGGTTCCGGACCACCGTCTAGAGGACTGCCGTTTCTGACTCAGCAGCAGAGGTTTGGGCAACATCTGCAGCAGCAGAAGGGACCCCGGGGGAAGACTTATAGTCTGGCCCTTGAGCCGGAGCCAGAGCAGGTTTCGGAGCCAGATTATTTGGCTGACATCATCACAGGTCCTATTTATTTACATACTTTTCTAGTTCTATGCTTGTTTGATTCCGGTGCATCTCATAGCTTCCTGTCATTAGAGTTTATGCATAAACACCACTTAGTAGCTACACCTACCGAGAAGATGAGTAGAGTAATGACGGGAGGAGGACCAGTGCCCATTAGAGCTATCTATAGATGCTCTATTACTATAGCCGGGAGAGAGTTTAGGGGACGATTCTTTGTGATACCACTCCCGGGTATGATATCATATTGGGGATGGACTGGCTTAGCTATGCCCATGCAGCTATAGACTATCATGAGGGTAGTATTCTGTTCAGTCCTCCAGGCCCGGCACCATTCAGTGTCAGGAGGACAGGACCGGAGATCATCCTAGGACCGAACTGTTGTACGACAGTTGGGGAGATAGCACCGCCACACCCTATCATTAGGAAGTTTATGGATGTATTCCCAGAGGATCTTCCAGGACTTCCGCCTGACAGAGATGTGGAGTTCACTATAGATTTAGTACCGGGTTCATCACCAGTATCCCGGGTTTGCTATAGAGTGAACCCCAAGGAGGCCGTAGAGATGAAGGAGCAGATTGATGACCTGTTAAAAAAGGGTTTCATTCGATCTAGTGCTTCTCCATGGGGAGCGCCAGTGCTCTTTGTGCCTAAGAAGGATGGTACAGTTCGGTTGTGTATTGACTACCGGGCTTTGAATACCATCACCATTAAGAACAAATATCCTCTGCCCAGGATAGATGATTTGTTCGACCAGTTGAGTAGGGCGAAGGTGTTTTCCAGGATAGATTTGAGATCCGGTTACCACCAGGTGAAAGTCAGGGCTGCAGACATCCAGAAGACGGCGTTCAACACGAAGTACGGGCAGTACGAGTTTCTGATGATGCCATTTGGTCTCACAAATGCACCAGTTATTTTTATGAACTTGATGAATAAGACATTTCACTAGTATCTGGATAAGTTCGTCGTAGTATTTATCGACGACATCCTGATATACTCGAAGACGCCGGAGGAACACGCAGAGCACTTGCGGACAGTTTTGGGAATTCTGAGGCAGGAGAGGTAGTTTGCCAAATTATCGAAGTGCGAGTTCTTTTTGGACCGAGTGGAGTTTCTCGGTCATATAGTTACTAGAAAGGGGATCTCGGTGGATCCCAAGAAGATTGCTGCCGTTGAGACATGGAAGGCTCCGACGTCAGTTTCAGAGATCAGGAGCTTTCTGGGTTTAGCCGGCTATTATAGGAAGTTCGTCCAGGACTTTGCTAGGATAGCTGAACCCATGACGAAGCTGACGCGGAAGGACGCAGAGTACATCTGGTCAGAGGACTGCCAGACAGCGTTTGAGGAGCTGAAGAGGAGGCTGACGACCGCTCCAGTTCTGATATTACCTTCAGGATCTGGAGGTTTCACCATATACAACGATGCTTCAGAAAAGGGGCTAGGATGTGTCCTACAGCAGCATGGAAAAGTGATTGCTTATGCATCTAGGCAATTACGGACTCATGAACGAAACTATCCTACCCATGACCTAGAGTTAGCTACGGTGATCTTTGCACTCAAGTTATGGAAACATTACTTATACGGAGAGCGTGTGAAAATTTTTACTGACCACAAGAGCTTGAAGTATGTGTTCACACAGAAAGAGCTGAACATGAGGCAAAGACGATGGTTGGAGTTGATGAAGGACTTCGATATTAATTTACAGTATCACCCCGGAAAGGCAAATGTGGTGGCGGATGCGCTGAGCAGGCATCCGATGGCATGGTATCTGATGATAGATCGGCATTTGCGGGAAGATCTGGAGAAGCTCAGTATCGAGATAGTTCGGTCAGGATAAGTGATACAGATGATGGCACTTGACATTCAGTCAGATTTGATGGAGCAGATCAGGGAGGCACAGTCTACATATGAGAGCCTTCGCAGACTTCGAGCCCAGGATTTAGTTGGATTGCTGGATGACTTTACCGTAGCAGAGAATGGATCCTTGAAGCATGGCAGCCGGTTGTACGTACCGAAGGGAGAGCTGATAGAGGCAGTCTTACAGGAGGCACATCGATCGAGATATTCTATTCACCCTGGTGCCAACAAGATGTACCGTGACTTGCAGAAACATCTTTGGTGGTACGGGATGAAGAGAGATGTATCACGTTTCATTTCGAGATGCCTAGTTTGCCAGTAGGTCAAGGCGGAGCGCCAGAGGCCAGCTGGTCTATTGCAGCCGTTACCCATTTCCGAGTGGAAGTGGGAACACATTACGATGGACTTCGTCTCAGGGCTTCCTCGTTTCCAAGGAGGGAAGGATGCCATTTGGGTCATCGTGGACAGGCTGACGAAGTGTGCACACTTCATACCCTTCAAGGTGGGGCTTTCCACCGAGAAGTTGACAGAGCTATACATGCAGCAGATAGTTCCCTTGTACGGAGTACCAGTGAGCATCGTGTCGGACCGAAATAGCAGATTCACGTCCCACTACTGGAGGAGCTTGCAGGAGGAGTTGGGCAGTCGGCTCAAGTTCAGTACGGCGTACCACCCGCAGACAGATGGACAGTCCGAGAGGACGATACAAACTCTAGAGGGCATACTGAGGACTTGTGTGCTGGACTTTGGCGGATCATGGGAGAGCCATCTGTACTTGGTAGAGTTTTCATACAACAACAGCTACCAAGCCAGCATCGGTATGTCTCCTTTCGAGGCACTATATGGACAACGATACCGTACACCGCTCTTTTGGGATGATGTTAGGGACAAAGTTATGCTTGGGCCAGAGATGATCACGGATGCAGTAGAGAAGGTCAGAATGATCAGAGACAGGCTCAGAGTCGCTCAGGAAAGGCAGAAACACTGGGCCGATGCTAGTCGCAGACCGATAGAATTCGCCGACGGAGATATGGTGCTAGTGAAGATATCACCTACTAGAGGGACGATCCGGTTCGAACGAGGAGGCAAGTTGAGCCCCAGATACATCGGGCCATTCGAGATACTTGACAGGATCGGAGAGGTAGCTTACAGGGTTGCACTTCCACCCAACCTAGTAGGAGTTTACGATGTCTTTCATGTGTCTCAGCTGAGGAGATACGTTCCAGACCCCAGACATGTGCTAGATAATTCAGAGTTGAAGATCGAACCGAGCCTTGCAGTTACTGAGCATCCCGTGGAGATATTGGACATGAGAGAGAAGAGGCTGAGGAACAAAGTCATACCCTTAGTACGAGTAGCTTGGAGCCATCACTCTCCGGGTGAATCAACTTGGGAGAGGGAGTCGGACATGAGGGAGAGATATCCTTACTTGTTCGACCCAACAGCTGCGAGGGAACCACCCGTTCCCGCTTGATACCTTAGAGGTTAGTTCTGATCATAGCCTTAGTCATTTGTTGCATTGCTTGTTATGTTAGAATGATTGTAGAGTCTTCTATCCTTATGAATTTTGAGGACGAAATTTTTCAAGGAGGGAAGACTTATCAGCCCCTGTTTTTCAAAATTTGGTTTAATTAGTGTTAATTAGATATTAATGACCTATTTAGCTTTAAAATGATTTATAATAATTATTATGAATTTTTCTAGAATTTTTAAATGATTTTTAAATAGTTTTCAAATCAAAATATATCATTTTGTAATAAACTGAATTGTTTTAATATCGTTTTATAATTTTTAAATTTGTTTTAATGTCGATTTACAATTTAATGAATTGTTCTAATTACAGTTTACAAATTGTAATTTGTAAACTGTTGGGCGTAGGGTTATTTTGCCAAACCCCAAAGTTGGGGGACCTTGCTGTAAAACCCTCATCAACTGCCCCGACGACCGACGACCCCTTTCTCCGCCTTTTTCGGCCGACCTAGCCATTGAAACCGACCTCCCTTCCCCTATAAATACCCTCCAGACCTAACCCTAACCCTAGCACACCACCACGACCCCCCACAGCGCCGCCTTCATTCTTTCTTCCCCGACGAGAACCCTAACCCTAACCCTAACTCCGACGACCCCTAGCGCCACCCCCACAGCCGCATTCACCACCCACAACCGCCACCACCGAGTTCGCCGAGGCCAGGCGAGTGCAGTGCCACCCGAGCGCCGTGACCACGATGCCTCTAGCCGTCGGAAGGACTTCGACTTCGAACCCTAACGTCGGACACGCATGTAACAGTTCAAAAACTGTGTCGTACGTGTCCCATTCTCACCTATGTGACTCGCCAGGACACGATCAACGCAATGGTAAGTCAGGACACGGCTGACTTGGGTCGTGCGTGTCGAGCATGACCAGGACACGGGGACTCAGCCGTTCTTCCTGTCCCTAACAGTCAGGATACGAAGTTTGGGCTATCGGGTCAACACGCTAACCTAAATCTAACCTAAAATTAACTCTAACCTATTCCCTAACACATGACTCGGGCTGACCCCCTGGCCAGCCCGAGCGCGCTCAAACCTGACCCTCCCCCTGGCCGAGTTCGAGCCCCCCTTTGGTTTGTTGTTTTGTTTTATTTTTGTTTTTATTTTATTATTTATATATATATTTTTTTCCCCCCTTTATTTTATTATTTATATATATATGTATATATATGTATTTATATATATATGTATACATGTATATGTATTTATATATATATTATTATATATACTGTTATATATGTATATATATATACTGTATTTATATATATATATATATATATTTTATATTTAGTATATATATATATATATATATATATATATATATATATATATATAAAATATATATATATATATATATATATATATATATATATATATATATTTATATATATATATATATAATATATATATATAATATATATATATATATATATATATATATATATATATATATATATATCCATTATATATATATATAAATATCTATATATTTGTGTATATATATAATAGTAATTGTTGTATAAATATGTATATATTTTCAAATGCAATTTTAGTGCTAAAAAATTATTATGTAAATTTTACAAGTTATTTTATTGTATATTTTGTGACTGGGAATTTTACCACTTTAAAAATATATATTATTTATATTTAAATTCCTGTAATTTTATTGATTATGACCAATTGATGTCCAAGCCTAGCATGGATTTTTGGGCCCAATTGTGTCTAATACATTCAGAGTCTGTACAAGTCATATTGGACTTGATTCATGGCTCTGGGTCCTGTATCTGGACATCGGTTCTATTTAGAATACATGGACAAAAATAGTAAATAATTAATTAATTATTTTCCAGAAAATGTTACTTGCTGTTTTTGAATTTTTATATATAATTTAATTGTTATAAAAATCTGGAAAAAATTGTATTTAAATACTACGTTAATTTAGATAATTTAATATAATTTTTTCCAGTATTTAATAAGTACTTTTGGTATTTTATAAAAATAGGAAAGCAGAACTCATTTTCAGTATATATATGTTTGCTGATTTTTAATAAATATTTAGGACGGTTTATAAATTCCAGAAAAATTAGTATAAATTTCTATAATTAACAAGGATTATTTTGGTACTTTATTTTATATAAAATTGAGCTTTTTGTCTATCTCAAAAATTATTGGAATATTGTGTACAGTTTGATTTATTTATTGAATAATTACGACTTTCAATGTTTCGTGTTGTTTTGAGTTATAGACGTATTGGACCTCACCCCGCACTAGTGTAAAGACCCTAGGAAGTTAGTTTGGGTATTGTGTCACCCCATATTGGTCTCATATGCTAAAGTCATCATTTGGCTAGGTGTCCAGTCAGAAAGTCGTGTTGCACCACTAGTGTCTTAGTGTTTAACTTAGTATAAAAACTAAGTTTATATATTTATTTCTATAGTGACGAGTCACCAGGCATCTATAGAATTTTTATCGCTGCTTTGCTTTGCTAAAGGCAAGTACTTCTACAAACTTTACATACTGTTACAACAATGAACTGTGATTCCAACCATGTTAAATGCTGATCCTTGGAGTAGCAAGTCAAATCTTCACATGTTGTATTATTTTTCAGTCCCTACCATGTTTAGAACAGTTTTATATCTCTCACATGATTAGAATTTGGGTTATAGAGAAACTGATAGTGGAGTACGTGATCATGTCCCATTTATCGTACCGAGCAAAGTTTTATTCTACATGTTACTGCGCCGAAGGCCATTATCCCGTATTTTTGTACGGATGTACACCTATGCTTGTACACTTATACGTATGTATATTTTATTTACATGTGCCACAGTACATTGTACACCTATTGATCGATCACGTACCTGCTACAGTTTTAAACATTACATATACATCTGTCTCTATGACATATGTGTCCTTGCCATGATAGATTATGGTGTGCCATGATTCCAGTTTATTACATTCATGTTCATTTCATGTTTCGTATATTTAGTTTGCTAGAATCAGTACTTGCTCCCGTCCTGACAGAATAACGTTGTAGGTACACTTACTGAGGAGGAATTGCTCTGTGATTCATATTATGGAGTTACTACCGAGGACCAAGCTTCGTCTTACGATGATGTACCTGCGGGGAAACTCGTCTAGTTGTCTATTTACATTTTGGACTTTTGAGAGTAGTCATGTATTAGACTATGTATTTTGTGACGGGACCTGTATCCAGCTTTATATTTCGGACTTGTACTTGGACTTACTATTATACGAGATGACTTTTGTGTTTGGGAACAATTCTGACACTTTATTACTTATAGAACTGTTAGCACATTTTAGTCTTATCTTGTTATCTTTAGAACAGCTTACTACGTTTTATCTCAAGCGTAGGCTGGACATGACTCGGCCCGGCCCAACAATTTGGGAAGCGGATCGTGACACCTGCCCCACCAACCACCCCTAACCCTAACCCAAACCCTTACCATAACCCTCCCCTCCCCTCCCACCAACCCCCCCTCCGCCCTCACCCCACAGCCGCCCTCACCCCCCCCCCCCCCCGCCCCTCACCCCCCCACACACCCACTCCTAACTCGAACCCTAACCCTCCCCTCCCCCCAACCCCCCTCCTTACCCCCAGCCGCCCTCACCTCCCCTGCCCCACCCCCCAGCACCTCACCCCCAACCACCCGCACCCCCCTGCCCCTTCCCCCGATCCACCAGCACCCCCCAACCACCAACAACAAAAATAGAGAGAGAGTCACGTACAGGAGGAGAGTCGTCGGAGAGAGTGAGAGTCGCCGGAGAGAGTGAAAGTGAGAGCGCCAGAGGGAGAGAGTGAGAGAGTAAAATGGATGGAGGAAAATGAATTGGAGGGAGAAAATTTAATTTAGTTAGAATTTAGTGACGTTCTTAC
The DNA here is from genome assembly GCA_029216955.1 of Iris pallida. Lineage (NCBI taxonomy): Eukaryota > Viridiplantae > Streptophyta > Magnoliopsida > Asparagales > Iridaceae > Iris > Iris pallida. The sequence goes on from JANAVB010010600.1 coordinate 18,978,324, forward strand.
TAACGTCGCTAATTTAGTCGCTATTAGCGACGTTTCGCGACGACTAGCTCATGTAACTAATATACGTCGTTGTCACGTCGCTATTTTCGTCTCTAGTAGCGACGGTTAGCGACATTTCAGTTATACGTCGCTAATGTCCGCAATTTAGCGACATTTTGCGAACGTCGCTAAATTTACGTCACCAATTGATCAGATTTTAGTAGTGTTAAAAAGGTGGTGGGGTCTACACCTTTTAATCTCAACCACTAAACTCTAATCCAATACATAAAACATAGAGTGGTTCTATAATACAAAACTCTCATGGCTAATCCAATACATAAAACATAGGATTGGAATTACTTCCTTCAGTTGGCTTTGTTTTAAATAGGGAAAAAGAAAGAAATTGTGTGGGGTGTTTGGGTAGCCATGAAAGGGCCTACATAAAATTCGGTTGGGTGTTGGATCAGGTTCGATGGAGTTTGGACTAGGTTTAGTCATAATTATAAAATTAAGTTATTTATAATCATGGATGAAATAGGAGTATTTAGGAGATCAATTGGGTGGCACGCAAGTGATACGTGTATAGTAGGCTCAAAATAGGTCAGAACCATATATTGGGTCGATTTGATTGGACCGATGTCGGGCCCTGAAATTAAATTGGAATTTCATCGTATTTTACGGTAAATAATCAATTGGCCTAAATTGACCCGAAAGTTGCGCGATACAAACAGAGTATAAGGGAACAAGTTTGAGTGGGACACCTTATACCAAAATAAAGATAATCTGGTCTACTATAAAACTCATAAAGAAAGTTTCCAGAGATTGGCATCTCTGACGCTCCAGAAGTCAAAGTCACAGAAAAGAACATTTAATGATAAAAAATAACTATAATAAAATATTTATTGAAAATAATTCATTTAGAAAATTTAAAATAAACCCTAAAATTCAGGGGGCTTACAGAAGTGCGATAATTCTTTGTGAATTTTGATACCTCAAAATTAGAACTTCTTGGCACTGTTGGTAGGCGCTCGGGCACTTCTAGCTCGGTCTCCATCGGTCGGACCGCAGGCTCGGTCATGACAGGCGTTGTCGCATAATTATTATTATTGTCCACTATTGTCTGGACTATCTGCTGAAGAGTGTCAAGCTGCTTCTACTGCAACTTGAATTGGGCCTCGAACGGTTCTCAAATTGAGTCTGTCGTGCCTCCATCTGCTGTCGATGGAGCTCATTTTGGCGCTGGTTACTTCGGCCTGACGTTGTTGCGCCTCTAGCATACGCAACATATGCTCCATGGTAGCATTCGTAGGGTCTGCCCTTGAGCTACTCGAGCCGCTCGAGGCACTCTCCTCGTTCATGATCGCAGCTTCTCTAGCTTCTACAATATAAGGGCAAATCCCGTTAGTTTCAGAAAATGTCATAGATTCGCCATATGGAACAACTCATCTCATCGATACGAGGTCAACGGTTCGAGACTAGAAACTCGAGACTGGAGGCCAAGGACGTAAATCCGTGCTCTGATACCATTATGTCACGTCCCGATTCTGTAGAATCGATAATCGTCCCCCGGATGTGATGTCGTACAAATCTAAGTTACGATCGCACAAGGCATAATCATAAGGTTATCTGAACACAACAACAAAAGAGTACACAGAGTAATTAAACACATTGAATAGAAGAAACTTGAGCTTTATTGATAATGAACATCGTATTACAGACTCGATACAATAGTGCCGCGCAGGCTTTGCAAACTAACTCCATTACAAAAGTAAACGTTGATGAGATAGCCGTTCCATACATTGCATCATTTACTTTATACAACCAGCATTACAGAACCACCTGGGATGGTGGGGAGGTACTCTATCTGTCTTCTTGGTGCTCGACAATAGAGTCTTCAAAAGGACTTGGATCCTGGCTTCGCACGCACGGTCGAAGCCTCAAAACGCGGACGTTGCCTTCTTTACTTGGCACGTTCCTCCGGATTCGCGGCACCTGCGGATAGCGAGGGTCAGTACGATCACATGTACTGGTGAGTGGCTAATTAAACCCAAGCTTCCATTTGTTCAAGCAGTTTTATAAAATATGTTAAGCTATTTTATGATCTTTCTAGCCGTCCTGATTTCTTTGCATGTTAACATGTTTAAAAGGCAAACATTCGATAGGCAATGAAACATAACTTACGATACGTCTTACCTACGGTAGAGCGTGCAATTGCAGTGTGACTTACCAAGTTCCTTTCCTGTTAATTTATAACAAGCTTACGCTTTATGTGCAAGTGTGGGTCACTGGCAATTCAAACCATTATGGACGTATAGCGCCTGGTCGAGACGGCGCCCTTTCAGCGCGGGTAGCTAGCCCTGCTGAAAGTCCCGAATGACCCGTACTAGCATCCAGCACAGCTATCTTGCATTCTTTGTAGGCTGAGACAGTCCCGTGGCCTCGGGCTGTCGCTCGAGTAAGCGAAGCCTTGCACGCAAGTTGTCCATGACCATGCTTAAGTTAACAAGTTATTTCAAGCACGTTTTATGATATCTTCGATTCATTTATTTAGTTTTGCAGAGCTTTGAATAATTCTATCTCTTTTCTAGAACCTTATCACTTCTTTTTTAAACCATAAAACTTGTATTTTTCAAGTAATTCTTTCTAACTCATTGCAATTATTCGAGTTCTTGTTTTTGAAGTAAAGGGTCGAGGTGAAGGAGGTCAGCCACTCACCTTAGGCTTTACTTCAGGCGAGGGACTAGTTGGCTGCACCAACGTCGCCTACCCGATCACCTGCAATCGCATAAGCAAGTGATTAGAACACTGTGTAATTCAAAGAATTTTGATACGAATGCGGAGTATAAAAAACGCAAGCCATGAAAACCTATCAAAAATATTCACGAAAACACATTCATGAAAACCAAAGCCAAAATAAGTGCGACATAAAAACCAGAGCAACAGGAGGTCTCTCCCGACTCAGCCGCAGCCAATCCTTGAGGCCCAACCCGCTAAATATGGGACTTAATTCTGAAGAAGCCACTCCATAACGAGGAATGGATCTTAATTCAACCGTTTTCGTTCGACCGATTTCGACGATTCTGACCTATCGTGTAACACCCAATTTTTCAGATTAGGGTAATTTGAAATTTTGTAATTATAATTATTAATTATTGATATTTATTTCACATTATGATTTTTGGTGATTTTAAATTATTTTTAAACTATTTAAAAACTGCTTTAAGTCATGACTTGTGATTTTGACGTGCTGCTAGTGAAACCCTAGTGACTGCATAACCTAGAGCCTAACCATGTCATTAGGATATTTAATTATCATTTTTAGTCTAGGGTTAATTTGGTTATTTTGACTTATTTGAATTATTTGATGATTTATTGAATTGGTGAATTCTAGTTGACCTTGACTTGTTGAGACCTAGTGAACTAGCCTAGAAGCTAACCCTAGCCATGGTGACCCTAGTCTAACTTAGGTTAACCTACCTTTAGTCATTAGGAACTAATTTTAGAATGAGGGGATTTTGTTTAGTGAATTTAAGTCATGGCTTATGGTTTCATGAAATGACTTATGGCTTAATGATTGTTTGATCATGACTTAAGCCCATGGGCCAATTTAGGAAACTCTAACCCTAATTCCTTCCTTTATGACCAGCCATAGGGATCCCTACCCTATATAAACACTTATTCTCTAGGGCTTGCCTCTTTCTTTTATTCATTTCAACATTGGAAAAGAAAGGTATTTGTTCCCCTTCCAAAAATCCCCATGAATCCATTTTAATTCCTTTTTAATCCTAGTTTCTTGCATTAGAGCCTAATTTCCTCCTATTTTTTGATTGTGGAATTTAATCCCAGCTTTGGGTCAATTGGAGCTTTTGCCATCAAGAGGAGGAATCCCCCATTTGAAGCTTTTCTAAGCTTTTTGCACATATAGGTAAAACCCTTTAAATTGAATTAAATTTCAGTTTTCTTTACATGTAGGGCTAGATCTAGGAGTCCCCTAGGTGTCCCCGAAATTTGGGTAGATTTCGTGTTCGTTTGGTGTCCGTATCGGACACGTGTCATAGTGTTGTGTAGGTGTTTGATTAAATGCCTCAAAGGAACTTTTTATATTGGTTTTAAAAACTATTTGAATGGAAATATTATATTATATGTGTTTATTGATTTTGTGTCCTACTGAGCACACTTTGTGTCCTTATTCGTGTCCAAATCGGACACGTATCGCCGTACGACACTGCACACTGGCCTCGTACGGCTGTCCTGCTGCTCGGGTGCCATTACGGACACGACACGGTGACTCGGGTCACGAAACTTGACACACACGTTGCCCTAGTGACTGACACGAAACTTGTAAATTTTCACGGGTCCTCGATGTGTGTGCACGAAGGAAATTGACCTGTACTGACTTTGTACTGCCTGTGCACACACGAAAATTGTTCACTGATACGCGCTGTTTTCTTTGGACACGGCTTAAGTGGACGCGATACAGACACCTATACATGCTCCCCTATCCTTGGCTAACCTAGGGACACGTCCACGTGGCACGAAGTGACACGAGTTGTGTCCACGAGTCGACTGCATCGCAGCACGATGCAGTTTGTGCACGCAATGTGTCTGTGCGTGTTTCATGACTTGGACACGTCGTGTCCAGTCGTGGAGACACGTGGGGACTCGTGTGGCTCTATGACACCTACACGACACTACCCTAACCTATTTAGTATGTATTTCATTGCATTTCGAATTCAATTTGTCATTTCCCATTCTTTTTTTTCTGATATTAGACTGAAAGGTTAAATCCTGAATTGATTCATTGTTTAAATCGATTTGTGATGTTTTAAACTACCACTACATGTGTAATAGTTCTTGCTATGATGGATTTACAAGTTGAGATTTGGTTTTGCACAAGGTTACGGGATTTTGAATGTGGTTTGGGGGCTGCCTATGTATCTACTGATACACAGTCCTGTTCGAAATCCTGAACCTTAATCCCTCTCTTTTCTAGCTGATTTTGTTGATTAATTATCCTGATTAGATGCATGAAATGTGGTGCTATATCCTGAGTTTATGTTTGAGTTGTTGATTGAACTGTTCAACTGTTTTCCTTTTCAGTTCTTGACAGTTTTGTAATGAGTTTGAAATCCTGAAATTGATTTTCTTATTTTAAACTGAAATTGAAGTCAAATTTGCCATGTATACATCTGAATTTATAGATGGGTTTCAGTATTTGGTTTTGAATAAATTTGGGTTGAGTTATTTTCTCTGTTTTCCTGAGATACACAGGTCTATATGTGTACAAACACACTGAGACACCTGTACCACTCCTCTCTCACACACACACACTGAGACACCTGACCACACATGGTCTTAACTGTTACACACCAGTACACACACACATAGGCATTACTTGCCAACTTCATGTATGTTCACACATCACACCACTGCCCTGAGTTTTTAACTGAGAATGACATTGGATTGGGGATTTTGGTTTTGAGTTATGTTTGGTGTTGGTTTTCACATGATCCTGAGACTCAAGTTCCTGCAAGACCTGAGCATTAACTGTCCATGCACCCATTCACTGACCTCAGTTTCTAATTGAAATATCAATTGTTGCACTGATTTCAGTCCCACACACATCCCCTGTCTTTCTAATTCCTGAGAACAGTTCATACACATACAGTTCTGTTATCTTGACAACCATGTTGATCTACTACACTTGCATACCTGTGTTTGAGTTTAGATAGGGAATGAGATTAGGGAAATCAAGGCAGTTCATAGGGTTTGATATGAGTATATATCAGATAATATAGAGATGTGTCAGTTATTTGGTTTCATCAGAGAAGGAGAAGATGGGCAGGTTAGTATGGGAGAAGAGGATAGCAGCAGCTGCCATTTCAATGAACCACTGCACTGCAAGGCAGTGCAGTAGGCAGCCACTGTTGGCTTGGCTTGACAGCATTATTAGATGAGAGTTCGGGATTTTATTAACCTAAGAATTTGGTTAAGTTGGGTTTTGTTCAATCTAAACCCATTGTATCAGTCCATAGAGAGGATGTGACTAGTAGTAGTGTAGGATACTATGGTTCCAACTGTCCACCCTCATGATCAGTGGTACGTTTTGTTCAGGTTTTATTTCAATCTTCATTTCATCTTGATTAGTTCAGCCCTAACATTAAGGTATTTGTCCCTATATATATATATATATATATATATATATATATATATATATATATATATATATATATATATATATATATAGACAGTTGATAAGGGTTTGGGTAATGCATATGTTTATCTAATAGATATAATATAGAGTATGTAGTATAGGTTTATATTTGAATCTAGGTTTAAGGTTTGGTTGATACCACCTTGTCACTAACACTCAATAGTCTAAACTAGCAAAACCTTATATTTAGGATAATTGAACCAAGTTGGACCTAGTTTGACCATATTGACTAGTCTGACCATTATTGACTAAACTCTAGATAACTTGACTAGTTTGGCTAGAATGTTTGATCAAGAGTTGACTTTGACCTAGATTAGACTTGTTTAACCTTGTTTGACCTTGTATGACTTAGTTTAACTTCTTGTGACCTAATATGACTTGATTTGACTTAGTTTGACTGTAGAGTTGACCAAGTTTGACTTTGACCTAGATTGGCCTAGAAATCATGTAGATTGCATCATAAATATCATTTACCTTGTTTTAAACACATTATAACCTGTATTACTCTGTTTAGGACATTGTGACTCTGGTGCAGGCATCTGAAATTACACTACTCTTTTCAGAGTAGCAGGCGAGTACATTCTCTGATAGTTCTCTTATTTATTTGTCAATTACTGTACTTTAGTTCTAGTTAGCTGTATGTAATTCTCTATTACAAATACGTATTGTTATTTCTGAATCCATGTATACGACACACATACTTACTCGTCTTACCTCTATTATTCGAATCACCATACGAATTACTATTCGAACCACCTATTCGTATCTTCTTATGCTGGTTGGACTTTTATTCGATTGATGTATCAGATTTTGGATTCATTTTTATTAGATAGGCGGGGAAATACTTGATTAGATATGTGAACATTTCTACTATTCGAACCACCCCCTGTGAATAATATTTGAACGATAGCCATTCCACACCCGGCCAGGTGTGTGATGTGCCGGATTTACCCTTAGCCGTTTACATGTCTAACTAAGTATTTTAAAACACAATTGGAGAATTTATTCGAATCATTGTTAGAACATTATGAATCACTATTCGTATCACCTTATTCGTATCACCTTATTCGATTCACCTTATTAGAACAATGACTAGAATCACATTCGACTCATCTTATATTAGACTCACATTGGGATTACACTCGACTTATATTATACCGTCTGAACTCATTATGTTACTCTAGTTTAGCTAGATCTTATTTTACAGTCTTCATTGCTATGTTTCTATTCTTGTTTAGTTACTTACTTTCTTTGTACTTTATCTGTCTCTCTATACCATCACCTGAATATAAACTGCCATATTCATCAATACAACTGTCTATAACTGTTTTATAGTTCTCTGTCATTTACTTGGGATTTTTTGATGAATTGTACTCGTTCCTGTCCTGACTGGACCTGTTGAAAATTTTACAGATGATTGCCCTGAGGACACATGCCCTACATATTACGGACCAGGAGACGGGTTAGCTTCCTTTGGCCCCGACACTCAGGAGTGATCGGGATTTAGTTTAGTAGACTGGCATCTGTTTTCATTTAGAGCTTGTTGTATAGAATTGAGACTTGAGATGTATTTGAGATTGTTCGAGATGTTGTTATTATTTCAGTAGTTATTGTTGTCTTCAATTTCTTAGTTATATTTCTGTGTTATCTTATCGTGCTTAGACTGTGATTGAGTTACACCATATCTTATACTTGTCCTCCGTTCGGAGTTGATCATGATGAGTACATTATATACTGCATGAGTTGATGGTTAGTTAGAGACTTAGAACAGCGTTCTACCGCCGACACTGCGGCGTAGGCTGGACGCTGTTATGTACTCGTACCCTCAAAGTGGGTGCGGGGCGTGACATATCGTTCCTGACCGAATCGAAAGCGACAATATTCCTTTCTTGCGCACCCCGTGGACGAAGAACGGGGCACGATGTAGGGACGGGGTACTACACCCGTGTCAAGGGTTGGAGTGGAGAGTAGTGCTCCAAGTGAAGATACTAAATTGCGGTTACCCGAGAAGCATGAAGTGGATATCGCAAAGTCAATGAGGGCTAAGAACTACCGCAGAGTTGTTCCTGAGCAAATCATGACTCTTAGGCCATCCTCTTCTCGGTCCAGAAATGTCAAATACAGGTCCTAGGCTATAGGCTACAAGTCTTACGTTTGTTTTATTTGTTTGTTGGGTGTGATGTTTTGCCCGTTTACTTGTCATTAGCTTTGTGTAACCCGTCTGCTTTCATTCAATAACATAGTTATATATATATATATATATATATATATATATATATATATATATATATATATATATAGTTATATAGTTATATAGTTATATAGTTATATATATATAACTATATAACTATATAACTATATATATATATATATATATATATATATATATATATATATATATATATATATATATATATATATATATATATATATATTGTCATTTTGAATTTATTTGAAATATAAAAATATATATATATATATATATATTGTCACTACCACATTCCTAGTTTGAGGATATTTTTGTCATTTTGAATTTATTTGAAATTAATATATTTATTGGAATTGTGTGGTTTTAATATTGATTTAATTAGTTGCCATGTGTTGTAATTAGCCCTAACCTAGACTGGACCTAGCCAGATTAGTCTTAGTTAGTCATGGCTAGTCTTAGCTAGACATGGTTAGTTAGAGCTAACTAGGATGCATAACTTAGACTAGTGTGTAAACCTAGAATTTATTTGGACCCTTGATTTGACTTGATGATAGAAGAACCATTGATGATCCCCAAAACCCTAGCCCTAGATATTTGGGCCGGCCACCTAGGTATTCCCCCTATTTAATGTTTCTCAAAGTTCTCTTGTCTCTTTTGCATATTCTTCTATTTTTAAAGAGCAAGGTTTGGTTCTTCCCTCAACCCTTCCTATTTTGATCATTTTTCATCCTTTTTCATTCAAATCTTTTGTATTGCAACCTGATTATTGTTCTCTTACTGTTGGTGGAGGTGAATCTCAGTTTTGGCTTCCATTAGAGCATTGAGCTAGCAATGAGGGATCCTCATTTTGGGTGTTTTCTTGAGAAAGAACAACCTATAGGTAACACTCTCTAAACCCATTAGTTTTCTGATTTCTTTGCATATTTGCATAGCCCTAGGTGTCCTCTAGCTGTAGGTATTGATTTTATGTTGGGTCGTATCCATTTCGTGTCCGTATCGAACACGTATCTGCCTATGTCTAGATCTGTTCGATGAAATGCCACAGAGGGCTTTCCATCACTGTTTTCAAATTGTTTTTGAATAGAAATTTGTGTTTTAGGGTGGCTTATCACTTTCTCTTCGAATGAGCACGAATCGTGTCCAGTTTGTGTCGTTTTGGGGTCGTGGACACGCCCCGTGCGCGTGCAGCCGGGCTGTCCTGCTGCTCGTGTACTCGTGCGGTTGATTTAGGGCACTTGGACACGAAGGTAGGGGCAGTGTCTGACACGACACCCCCAAAGCCTCGTGTCCAATAGATTCGTGTTGAGGGAGCTAGGACTCGTGCACTGGTCGCACTGATTGTGTCCAGTTATGGTGTGTTGGTTCGTATGGGTTCTAGGACACGTTTGTGTCCAGTTTTTGGACACGAAGACCCCCTCTGACACTAACACACGTGTATCTCCATTTACCAACCATTAAATTCATAATATTAGCATGTTTTAAGTTTCGAAAATTCATTTTCCCTTTTTAACGGATACATGTTTACTGTTGGGTGAATCTGAGTTTGTTTTTATCTAAACTATTGATTGATGACCTAAATCACCATATTTATGCAATTACATATTGATACTACAATGTGGGGTTTATGTATAGTGAAGGGAAAATGGGATTTCGATTTTGTTGGACTGAATCCTGAGAACATTGGGGCTGTCACATAGCTGAGAATACATATATGCACTGCTTACTATTCCTGTCATTTGATTTCTGGGAATTATGATGTAGGTTGATTATTGTGTCGTTAATTGGGTTGTTAACATATCTGGGATTTAGCCTATCATGATTAGGGTTGTGATTAGCATGGGAAGTTAGATTTGAGAAGCAATATGGGCTTTTGAGATGGGCACACTGTTTAGGGACTGAAAATTACTGAGTTGACACACACATGTTTAGACACAATGATACATGGTTGTTTCCTAATCCTGAGAATTGAACATTACATCACATGTTACTCACACTGTTTTGTAAATCTGGAAACACTCAGAACTGGAACCTGGGATTAACCCAATTAACTGTTACACACTGTTTTATAAAACCTGGGAACACTTGATGCTCACCTATACACACACACATGTTTAGACCCACACACACACAGGGAACTAACTGCTATACACTGTTAATGAGTAAACTGTCATTCACTGTTAAGCTATCTAATTGACACTCACACTCTCATAGCTAAGACACACAACCTATGGAATGTTTCCTCTATTACACACATATGTAAACCATCACATACACACATATGAGTACATTTCTGACACTGTTACACACACACATCCATCTGAAATCTGAGAACATGAAGACCATTACACTACTTTCCTAAGTATACACACATGACACTGTTTCACTCACTACAAATCTGAGAATGATATGCAATATATGCACATACTGATTTTAGTCCACATACACACACATTCACACCACAATTTCTGAAATTGAAGAACACATGAATATGCAATGTTTGCACACACTATACACTACCTGCATGCCATATTTCCTAAGACACATTACACATTAAGACACACACTCACATATGCATGCTCTTCCCTCTCTAACTCTCTATGTATATATATATATATATATATATATATATATATATATATATATATATATATATATATATATTATAACTTAATGTGATAATGTAATGTAGTATAAATATTGCATTGCCTATATATAGGGTATGTATATAGACACATAGAAATTGTTTGTGTGTGGCCTATTTGTATATATGGCTCATGGCCAGGTAGTATAGCCTATAGTACATGGAGTGTGTATTCATAGGAGTATTGGATTATATAGTCTAGGTGCGACTTGTGTATGGTATGTGAATGCTAGGGTAGACAAGGTTAGACCGAGTGAGACTTGATTGGGTCTAGGTTGACCTAGTCGATCTAGCATTGACTAGTTAGTTGACTGAAGTTGACCAGGGTTGACTTTAGTCTAGAATTGACCCAATATCATGTAGAATACATCATAGTAACTTATTTTACTAGTTTGGATATGTTGTGACTTGTATTGTTCTGATTAGGAGCCAGACACCACTCCTCAGGCAGTATTTCACTCAGACATTCAGGATATCAGGCGAGTACATTCTCTGACCGTTTCATACTTGCTAGGACTATATTCTTGCTCTAGATTACTTTACTTGATGTTGTCACGTTGTTAACACGGATTGGTACTATATGGATCATTTCATGAGATGTTATCCCCCTCGGGAGCATCGGTTATATCATGTCATGTGCGTTTTACTTTCATCATGTATTCCTGTGCTTTTACCATTCATGTGCACTCTCGTGATTCATGTACTCTCATGTTCACGGAGCCCCATGTTTACATTCATGTGTACCCATTTATGGGCCCCCATGTGATATCATGTGCAATAACATAACCTGTCTGGATTCTTGTGTATTGATTGGGGTACGGGGGAGTATAAATGGTCATGTGAACAATTCCAAAGTAGTGTAGTCATGTGTAAACTTTCATGTTTATTATCAAGTCGTTCACATGTCTAACTTGTACTCTAAATTACTAGTTCACTGCAACTCTTTACTTATAGTAGATATTTTATTATAGTCTTCTCTTTTACTCATGTATACTCTTCAGCGTTTCATGTATCTTACTCTATTGCCTGTATTATATTCCTGTCATACTATGAACTGCGTGAGATATACTGTGCTCACTCCAGTCCTGACTGGACCTGTTGAAATATTACAGATGATTTTGAGGAGCTGTGTCCCACCTATTACGGAGCAGGCTTAGACGACACTTGTGAGCTGGACACTCAGGAGGACCCGGCACTAGCAGACGACACTACCCATGTAGACTAGGCTAGTTAGCTAGGCTAGTTCTATTTATCTTCATGTCTTGTCAGATACACTTGTATATATTTGGAGATTGTATTCTGGATTTATAGAGATGTTTATCTTAGACTTTCAGCTATCTCTCTATCTTATATTTATCATCTGTGGATTCTGTGTTTCATCTACTCTATCTTACCGTACTTCTTCCTTAGTTGTGATTGAGTTGTACTTATTTATGTCACCTCCATTCGGATTGTATAAAATGTATAGGTACCTTATAACTGTTAGATGTATGTGACCTAGGACAGCGTTCTACCGCCGACACTGCGGCGTAGGCTGGACGTAACCACTTCTCGTGCCCTTACACTGGGTGTGGGTATATATATATATTTTATATATATATATATATATATATATATATATATATATATATATATATTTATAGAGAGAGAGAGAGAGAGAGAAACTCCAACTTTGATAATTTAAGAACTAGTTAAATTTTGGGTCCAAATTTAAATAAAACAAAAATTTATATAAATTATAATTTTTGATATAATTTAACCATAATTTTAAATTTGGAACCGGCTATTAAAAACAACAAAAGTAGACCAAACGATTAAACTGAATAAACCAAATAGATTATAGGTTAGGTTTCAATTATGGCTAATTTTGGTTCAGTTTAGCTTTTAGATTTTTAGACTTTCGATTTATTCTATTTGAATATTTTGGCTCGGTTGAAACATAATAAATCGAACGCTCACCTCTAGTTATGACTAGGATTTTCTGATTGTAACATTAGTAAGAGAAAGAAGGAATGGACGTGGTTTTGAATTTCAGTCTGGACAAATATTAATTGAAGATCGCCAATAATCTAGAACATGAAGCCTTATTAATGACCAAATTTGTCTTTAAATTTAGAAATAATTATAGTTATGGAAGAAGAAAAAAACGTCAGTGAGCCGAATTCACCATGTACCTTGATTCTGCTCCATTTGATGTAATAGGGATGAGGAGGGTTGTTCTAGGCTGCCATTGCAGGCAATTATTTTTATGCCATCAAGTAGAGGAGAATCAAGATGCATGGTGAGCCCGGCTTACCGAATAAGTTCCCCTTGTTATGTTCTATTTAGAGCGTCTCCAACCCTACTGTCATAATGTGTTGTGCTTCCTATCCAAGGTCGGACTTAATATGAGGCCTATAAGCCACTTGCCTCGGGCCCACAATTTTAGAGGGTACTAAATTTTTTTTACAGTGTATGTAACCCCAAATTTTTAGAGGCTACATAATTTTTTATAGTGTATGCAAGTCCTCTGTAATTTTGGGTTTCATTAAAAAATTAAATCCATGTGTTGATTTTTGGGCCAAAAAATTGATGGATCGAATCTATATATTAGAAACCATGAAAGATTAGAAGCTACGGAAAAGATTAGCACAAAAAATATTTTTAGGTTTTGTTTAGATAGAAAATGACTCATGTGGCTACCAAGTTTTTTCTCAATAGTCTATATATTTAAACCACAAAACATTAGACTACTGTGGCCCGCCGAGTTATTAGAAGAAAAAAAATATTTTTCAGTTTCTTTTTTTTTTTATAGAGAGATGGATGCTAGAGTTTTTTTTTTCTTTAAAAGAACTAATGGGTTGGTTTTCTAATGTAAGACTTTGATTTTATATACAATATAAAAAATGTTGCTTGTTGACTTATTTGTGGTTAACTTATAATTTATTGAAAAATTATATTCTTGTATAATGCCTATTATTTCCGTCGAGTTGATTTAGTGGCTGGAGTTGACGGCAACAAGTAAAGTTTGTTCCTAAAATACCTATTGGAATCGGTCATTTCCACTTGGTGAACTAATTTATTAATTTATTTTTATAAATTATTGTTGAAATATCCAGTAATACCTCATAAAATAGTTAATTAAAATTTTCGATAATTGTTATTGAGATGTCTAGTAATTGTTGTATAATTGTAAATTGTTTCAATTTTCCATTATTGACTTATTTATGATTGACTTATAATTTATTGCAAAATAAGTTCTTGCTAATGTCTACAGTTATTCCTGCTGAGACGATCTAGTGAGGAGTCGAAGTCTACGAGTGGGTTTTGAGGGCACCTTTAAACTTTGAGGGTATCATTTTTATAGTTTATCTCAGGTCTCAAAATCTAATGTCCGGCACTGATCCTATGTGGCATGAGATACAAGACAATGTGTTTCCTAAGTGGGAAAACTATATTAACAAAAAACGTGATAGAAAATCTTCTCTATTGCAAATGTATCCGTCCGGATAAAATTTCTAAAATTTTGTTCTAAAAACAGTTTTCAGATAAAATGTTATAAAATAGTTTTCTAGATATAAATGCTTTAGTATGTCATCTGAATAATAGTTCTAAGAAACAAAAGTTAATAATTATGTTTGGTAAAAAAATTATTAATAAAATTTATGTCTTGTGTCACAAATTTTCATAATCTCTGTGTCATGTGTCATAGCATATTTATTTAATGTATTCGATACGTCCACCGACTCCGTGTCCCAGTTGACGTCGCAGTCCCAAACGCATCTCTGCAGCGGCACCAGATGGTGGTGTAGTTGTCGAAGGTCTTGGACCTAGAGCTCGACGAGCCATGGAGGAGCTCCTCAGGGAGCAATGAGGTCAGGGATGACGAGGGGTACTACGGTTGCTGGGTCTGCAGACAATGACGGGGATGAGGCAAGCGCCGCCTCCGACGAGAAGAAGGACTCGAGCTCGTCGGTCGACGAAGGTAGCGGTGAGGAGGGACGAGACAGAGAGCCGCTCGAGCTTGGTGGTCGACGAAGGCGATGATGGCGGCGTGGAGTGAGGCGAGGGAGAAGGAGTGGCGACGAGGAGATATGTTTCTCTTTTGGGAGAGAAGCACAAGAGTTCCACCGAGTCTCCAGAGTGAGAATCTTTTCAGGAAAGTAGTTTTTTTTTTTATAGAAAAATCGTGTTTAAAACGTGGTGTTTGGAAAAAAAAATTCTTTTTTTTTTTTTGAAAAGTTGTAGACAAACAGTCTCTCCGAATATGTAGCAATTTCATTCAAAAAAAACTGTGTTTAAAAATACAACCAAACATAGATTTTTTTTACAACAACTTCTAAGACAACTTTTTCTTTCTTCCTTTTAGATATGTTTAATTCATAATTGTTCAAGTGCATTATCAAGAATTAGACAACTAATTTCATAATATCTTCTATAACCTTTGTCACGTAAGCTTGACAATTGCATTAGAGAATTTTTAAATAGAAATGGCAACAATTTTTTCCAAAGTCACCATAGGAATAGAGATTCTCTTAATAATTTCAATAAATGTCTGGATAGCAGGCCTATGGATCTTCAAATGTATCCGACCCAATACCGACCCGTCAGCTGCTCAAAACAAATGGGCAGTCTCCTTTTTTCTTCTCCGTTCCTCCTCTCTTCTTCTGCAACATCCCGAGCTCCTTTTTCTTCTCCGTTCCTCCTCCTCTCTTCTGTAAGTTCCCATAAATCTTCCTCTTTTAGTTTCACAAATAAACCCTTCGTTAATTTTACAAATTGCATAGATCTCAACTATAAACCTAGCCACAATTAATCTCCCTAAATTACATAACCCTAATTAATTTCTATGTATTCCAGGAGGAGATCACAAATAGGAAGCGATAGAATTTGCAACACTGTTTATTTTAATTTTAATTTTTTCTGGAAAATGATGGATGGGACGGAAATCAACATAAAGAAGTGGATTGTGTTCTACCCGATCTACATAAACTCGAAGAAGACGATAGCCGAGGGGCGGCGGATCGCGGCCGCCAAGGCCTGCGAGAACCCGACCTGCGTCGAGATCGCCGACTGCTGCGCCCATTTCAAGATCCCGTTTGCTATCGAGGTCGCGATCTTGTTCCTTTTTTTTTCGTATTTGCTAATTTTGGTTACGTAGGGGAACTTCTTTTTTGTACTATATATATATTTGTGGATTTGTTGGTGTTTGTAGCCGGAGAAGGCGTATCCTCGGGACTTCATGCAGAGGGGGAGGGTGAGGGTTCTGCTGAAGAGGGAGGACGGATCTCTTTATAACCCCGAGATCGGAACTAGTAAGGATTTAAGAATGTTGGATGAGATTTTTTTTTTTTCCCTTCCTTCATGTTTTGGGCATTAGAATGCTATTTCAATTGGTTTAATCTATGCTGCACTGGTGAGAAATAGGATACGACACGTTACAGACACGATTGGTTTGTCCTACTATATTCTGGAAGTGTCCAATATGCGTCCGACATGACGGGACAGTTTTTGATGTGTATGTGCTTTGTAGGTTTTTATTATGGACATGCTGGGGATCTTTTGAGAAAAAAGTTTTTTTTTTTTGTTTACAAATTTAATTTACAAGATAGATTTTAGAAGTACCTACCGAAATAAGGAAACTTCAAAAATCTTGTTCCCCAAAACAAGATTTCTCTCGTTTTGAAAAGGCGATTGTGAAAACTACTGCATTCGGCATTTTTTTTTCAAAGTAATCGTTTCTAAAGAATATTTTTGTAAAAAAAACCGTATATTGATAAAAAAAAAAATCCCTCATGATGGTTGGCCTTTATGGTACACTTTATTATTGATTGATGGAATGGTTCAGACAAGTTTGGAGGTCTGTGGCGAAGAATAGCCGATCCAATTCAAGAGGAAATAATGATGTATTGCTATCAAAATGGTGCTTTAAATTTGCCTTAGTTGAGTTCGGCTGTTCAATTAGTGCAAACAGATTAAGCTCAACTCTTTAAGAATTGTGAGATGTGTGGTTTTTAGGATTTGATCAAGCTAGAGGAATGTAGGTACTATTAAGATTCTAAAGCAGGCCTCTACGTTCTTAAATTGACGGTGTGAAAAATGACAAAACTTATAAGTTGCTACATGGTTTTCAAGCCTTTCAGAATTGGAAGAAACATGGGCAGAGACTAGGGTGTTATGTTGTAGCTTGCTAAAGGAGCATCGGATTCAAGTGATTATGCAAGAAAATGGGAGGACTATATATCCGAGCTACATTTCCTATTACAAAATGCTCTCAGTACTGTAAATAGTAATGGGTAAAACTCTCCTATGACACACACACACACAACACAACACAACAAAAACACATATATTCGTGTGTTGTACGGTTATAGAATATAGCAATTTAAATTTTTATGTTCGAGGAATATTTACTAATAATACTTACTATTTTTGAGAAAATATTATTACTTACTAATTGAATGATTGAATGTCATATCATCATCATCATCATCCAAGCCTTCTCCTATTAGGGGTCGGCCACGGAGCATAAGAAAGGTCCGTAAAAGATTTAACAAAGTTTTATGATCGTTTGTTGACCTGGCTTTAATCCTTGATATTGGTACCAAATTTCTAGCCAAAGTATCTAGATGATCATAAGAAAGCTATGCCATAAATGTAGAAGCAAGGAATTCGTACGCCCCAAAGAAAACAAAATGCAAAATAAGCGCATCCCTACGCGCTGCAAACAGCATGCTCCAGACGTCACAATCAAGTTGGCGCATCCTAAAAACAACATAAACAGAAGTGCAGAAAGAAGAGATTTTCATTAATATTCATTGGAAATCTATTACATGGATTTCGTTGATATTCATGATTACATGGAAAAGTCTACTACAAAAAGCCTACTCTAACTATCCAAGATAGGGGCAGCTCTTCTGCCATATGGATGAGTCGCTGGTAGCAGGCGTAGCACTTCCGAGTTGCTGGCTGCATAGACGCATCACTCCGGCCATATAGCATGCGCGGCCTTAACCTTGTCTTCGGACATGTGGATTAGCTGTCGACAGCCGGCGCAGCACTTCTGCCATTTGAACGAGGCACTGGTTGAACAGAGTTGGATTGACAATCAACCCAAATTCCGTAGTCAACATCTTGGTTCTCGACGTTGTCTTGGGGCAGAACAAAGTATGTTGTACGAGCACGCACTACTCTGCCAACAGTTCGCCAGGCGCATTTCAGTTCTTTGATAGATTTCTTCATCAAAACAGTAGCTTCTTTGAATGAAGAGGTCTACAACCCACAGCCGACTGACACGCCAAGGAGGAGGCTCACGGCCATCGAAAGCTAAGTACAGACGACGCCTCGAGCAGAGTGCAGCACGCTCGAGCAGAGTACAGACGACGGCAGATCAGAAACCGAAGAGCAGCTTATCCCAAAAACTACTACGCCGAGCAATCGGCGTAGGTCCGATTCAGGCGTAGGTCCGATTCAGGTCTACAACCCACAACCGACTGACACGCCAAGGAGGAGGCTTAAGGCCATCGAAAGCTAAGTTTATTTCGAACATGAAGTCAGGTGCAAACGAGAAAGAACGAAATCCTTCGCTCTTGAAACCCCCTTATTTATAGGCCGAAGTGTAGTCAAACTCATACGCCAAGTGGTAGCTAGTCAAAAGCTCCGAGATTAATGAAATTAATCTCATATGAATGGCAATGAACCTGCCGCCTCCGAAATTAATGTGATGAATCTCACATTAATGGCAATGAACCTGCAATCTCGATTTTTATCAAGTTCGGTCAAAAGTCAGCATTTCGAGCTCGGCATCCCACGCAGCGGCAACGCTTCAGAAAAGTTGACCAGATTCAACGCGCCTACATCTAGCTTCGAGTTGCTACGCCATCAAGGTTGCTACGCCATCTAGGATGCTACGCCTAGGCGTCCCTTTAACCAAGGGGGCATTTAATGCTTATCTGACAGCAAGGTCAGTTGCCAAACGACGCCTCGAGCAGAGTGCAACACACTCGAGCATAGTACAGACGACGGCAGCTCAGGAACCGAAGAGCCGCTTATCCCAAAAACTACTACACCGAGCAATCGGCGTAGGTCCGATTCAGGCGTAGCTCAAGAGGTCTACAACCCACAACCGACTGACACGCCAAGGAGGAGGCTCACGGCCATCGAAAGCTAAGTTTGTTTCGAACATAAAGTCGGGTGCAAACGAGAAAGAACGAAATCCTTCGCTCTTGAAACCCCCTATTTATAGGCCGAAGTGTAGTCAAACTCATACGCCAAGTGGTAGCCAGTCAAAAGCTCCGAGATTAATGTGATGAATCTCACTTGAATGGCAATGAACATGCCGCCTCCGAAATTAATGTGATGAATCTCACATTAATGACAATGAACCTGCCATCTCGATTTTTATCAAGTTCGGTCAAAAGTCAGCATTTTGAGTCCGGCGTCCCACGCAGCGACAACGCTTCAGGAAAGTTGACCAGATTCAACGCGCCTACATCTAGCTCCGGGTTGCTACGCCATCTAGGATGCTACGTCTAGGCGTCCCTTTAAACAGGGGGCATTTAATGCTTATCTGACAACGAGGTCAGTTGCCATACGATGCCTCGAGCAGAGTGCAGCACGCTCGAGCAGAGTACAGACGACGACAACTCAGAAATCAAAGAGCCGCTTATCCCAAAAACTACTATGCCGAGCAATCGGCGTAGGTCCGATTCAGGTGTAGCTCAAGAGGTCTACAACCCACAACCGACTGACACGCCAAGGAGGAGGCTCACGGCCATCGAAAGCTAAGTTTGTTTCGAACGTGAAGTCGGGTGCAAACGAGAAAGAACGAAATCCTTCGCTCTTGAAACTCCCCTATTTATAGGCCGAAGTGTAGTCAAACTCATACGGCAAGTGGTAGCCAGTCAAAAGCTCCGAGATTAATGTGATGAATCTCACATTAATGGCAATGAACCTGCTATCTCGATTTTTATCAAGTTCGGTCAAAAGTGAGCATTTCGAGCCCAGTGTCCCACGCAGCGGCAACGCTTTAGGGAAGTTGACCAGATTCAATGCGCCTAGGGGTGTGCATCGATCGGTGGTCGACCTATTTGGTCACAAACGAAGTCGAACCGAAGTTAATCGGTTTGAAAATAATCACAGCCGAACCAAACCAACCAATTGGTCGGTTCGGTTTTGAAACCGACCGACTTGGTTCGGTTTGGATCGGTTCGACTAATCAGTTTTGATCAGACAAAAAATTTCAAGTATATAAAAGTGTTTCACAAAGTAAATTCACACAAAAATAAATTCTAACCATTCTTTTGTTTGGAAGATGTTTGTATGAGATTCCAAAATGGACAATAGTCTTCTAAGTAGATCACTTGCATAATGAAATTCTTCCACAAATCCAAAATGATTCTAAAAAATAAACTATAATCCTAATAGATCTATGAATTGAAGATGGAAAATAAACAAACAATGAGATGGATAGGTTGGACCGGATATAAACCTAACTTTAGGTTGTTACTAACTAGGTTCTGTTTGGTTCGGTTTAAGCGGTTTTTGGAATGACAAAACCGTGAATCGAACCAAATCGGTCGGTTTTTTAAATGGTCAAGTCGAACCAATCCGACCGGACCATCGGTTCGGTTAAAAACCGACCGATTCGGTTTGGCTTGGTTCGATTTGGTTGGTTTGGTTCAAATATGCACACCCCTTGTAGTGCCCCACCCTACAACGTGTCCCGTTGTTCGTCCACGGGGTGCGCGAGAAAGGAACACTGTCGCTATCGACTCGGTCGGGATCGATCGAATCGATCGAACGGGAACGGTTGAATTAAGATCCATTCCCCGTTATGGAATGGCTTCTTCGGAACCAAGTCCCATATTCAGCGGGCTGCGCCTCAAGGATTGACTCTGCGGCTGAGTCGGGAGAGACCTCCTGTTGCTCTGCTTTTCACGCCGCTTGCGTTGGTTTTGGCTTTGTTTTCTGAATGCGTTTTCGTGAATGATTTCGATGGTTTTCATGGCTTACGTTTCGAACTTCGCATTCATATCGAATTTCCTTGAATAACACAATGTTCTAATCGGTTGCTTGTGCGATTTCAGGTGATCGCGTAGGCAACATCTAGCACGGCCAACCAGTTCCTCGCCTCAAGTAAATACTAAGGTGAGTGGCTGACCCTTCTTCCCTCGACCCTCTTCTCTAATACATTATCAATACGAGACATGTGCTATGCTAGATGAAATGCAACGACATTAATGATATTCCAATGAACGGTCACACGACGTCCCACGAACACGAACTATACAGATGCTTGTCATAAAATATTATCGTGCTTGCAATTATCAAATCACATAGAACCGTGCTAAGGAAGGATAAATCGATTAAATGAATGTCGCAACGATACTATAAGATGTGCCTTGAAATAACAAATTAACTTAGCACGGTCATGGACAACTTGTCGACAAGGGCGATTGTTTCTTCGGACGGTATCCCGAGGCCACGGGACCGTTCTGGCCTAGGAAGAAACACGGATAGCTATGCCGGATGCTTGCCACAGTAGGCAGTGGCTTTCAACGGGGCTCGCTACCTGCGCTGAAGGACCTCTGTCTACCAAGCTATATGTCCAGGATGGCTTGTCGTGCCAGTGACCTTCACGAACGCACTCAATTACGTATTATTATTATCAACATGACAGGGAAGAACATGGTAAGTTTACGCTACGACGGCACGCTCTGCCGGGGGTAAGATCTATTGTCATTATACGGTTGTGCCTTTAAATATAAGTTTGAATTGAGTAGGATGGCTAGCAACTTGAATTGAATATTGGCATGCACGCTCACTTTAAATTCTTCAACAAATGAGAGCACGGGATTTAAATTGCCACGCACCAGCACAAAGTGTAAAGTGCTGACCCTCGCTCTCAACAGGTACTCGGGACCAGGATAGCGTGCCAAGGAACTGAAGGCGACACTCCTTTCTTTTGAAGCCTTGCTGGTGCGAAGGCTAACAGTTGCAACATTTTGAAGACTCCAATCCAACCGCATCATGAGTCACAAACTCTAGCCGATCCCAGGTCTTAGAAAGTCGTTTTGATGTTTGTAAAAAGTGATGTAAATGTATGGAATGACTATCTCATCGATGTCGGTTGTAAGCCGCGAGGCCCCTTTTGTAATCGAGTCTGTAACCTACTTATTATCAATGAAAATGCAAGTTTTCTTTATTAAATGAATGTGTTCAATTTCTCTGCGTACTCTTACAAATGCTGTTGTTTCGGATAACCTTATGAACTGTCTTGTGCAAGCGCAACTTAGGCTTGCACGGCATCACGCCCCGGGGGACGACTATCGATTTTACCGAATCGGGGCGTGACATAATAGTATCAGAGCACGGCTTTACGTCCTTGGCCTCCAGTGTCGAGTTTTTAGTCTCAAAATCGTTGGTCCCGTGTCGATGAGATATGTCGTTCCATACGAGTGAGCCCGTAATAGGTTTTGTGACTAATGTATTTTGCCTTCAAAAATCCCAGAAGGCACGTTGGTGAACGTGGCGGCGAACGAAGGAAGTGCTTCGAGCGGCTCGAGTAGCTCGAGACCCGGACCCTCAAACGATGCCATGGAGCGGATGTTGCGCATGCTGGAATCGCAACAACGACAAGCTGAGGAGAGTCAACTCCAGAATGAGCAACATCGACGGCAGGCGAAGGCACGTCAAACTCAGTTCGAGGCCCGATTCGAAGCACAATTCAAGTTGCAGCAGAAGCAGCTTGATACTCTCCAGCAGATCGTTCAGACGGTGGTGGCCAACAACAACAACTCCGTGACAACCCATACCGTAACCGAGCCTGCGGTCAGACAAAATGAAGTCGATCCGGAGGCACCCGAGCCTACACATGCAGCACCGAGAAGTTCTAACTTCGACGTGTCGAAATTCACAAAAAGTTGCCGTACTTCCTTCAACGGCACGGAAGATCCCTCCTTGGCGATCGACTGGTTAGAGGAACTGGAAGACAAGTTCGAGCTGCTGGGCGTCGAAGAGTCCAAGAAAGTCGCATGCGCTCAACTTCTACTCCGGTCGAACGCGCACGACTGGTGGGCCGTGCAAAAGCGAGCGATCAGACGCGACGACGAAACAGCGGCAATTTCTTGGGCCACCTTCCGCGAGGCGTTCGAGATCGAGTACCTCCCCGAAGCCGTTCGACAAGAGAAGGAAAATGAATTCATGCAGCTAAGGCAAGGAAACATGACGGTGCGGCAGTACGCGGCAGAGTTCAACAAGTTAGCCAAGTTTGCTGGAGAATTCTTGCCCTCCCTGGCGAGTCGTGCTCGACGGTTTGAAGTGGGTCTACGACCATCCATCTACACCCATGTGTCCGTTCCACAATACAAAACGATGGGGGAGTCTCTCAACCACGCCCTCCGCCTTGAACGCCAATATCCTCCAGGTGCTGCCGGCGCTGTGCATACCTACAATCACAAACGCCCTAGCCACGCGGGAGGAAACAACGTGACCAAGCGTCCGAACAACGGGCCCCAGGGCGGACACCAGGCGCGGAACCAGGGACCTCATTACACAAAATGCAACCTGAACGGACATCTCGCCGTCGACTGTGAAGTTCAAAATGGCGGATGTTTCATTTGCGGAAAAAGGGGTCACTTTCATGGAGATTGCCCGAAGCGTAGAAGAAACAACTTAGACGCGCCTCAGCATCCACAGCACCGTCCGGGGAATCAAGTTCCGGCACCTCGAGCACCTCAACCCGCACTGCAAAATGGCCAAGACCGTCGCCCCAATGCCCAGGGCCGCGTCTACGCCATGACCCGAGATGAAGTGCTTGCATCAGATACGGTCGTGACAGGTATACTTAGTTTCAATAATGTGCATGCTCGTGTATTATTTGATTCAGGTGCTTCACATAGTTTTATATCGGCGGACTTTGCCGCCGAGCACAAATTTTCGATAATATCGTTAGATCTCGACCTTAGCGTAAGCACACCTTCGGGCACACCAATACTCACTAATTTAGCTTGCGCCGACGGAATTATTTGTATCGGCGGTTAAAAGATCGGTCTTGACGTGATAGTCCTAGACATGAAGGACTTCGATATCATTCTGGGAATGGATTGGCTCGGGCCGTGCAACGCAACCATAGACTGCGCCAGAAAGACGGTCACTTTCCGCATTCCAGGGGTGCCTGAATTCTGCTTTTCGTGTGGTGAGGCGTCGTCGACCTGCATGCTGATTTCGGCGATTTCTGCTCGGAGGATGCTGCATTCTGGGTGCGAAGGCTATTTGGCGTCCGTCCGAGACATGCGACATGATGGTGCAAACGTGGGTCAGACCGACGTTGTGGCAGAATTCTCCGATGTGTTCCCGGACGAGCTACCTGGCATGCCCCCCGATCGAGAAATCGAGTTCAGCATCGATACATTTTCCGATACTCGACCGATTTCCAAGGCCCCGTACAGAATGGCTCCCGCCGAGCTGAAGGAACTCAAGGTCCAGCTACAAGAGTTACTCGATAAAGGGTTTATTCGGCCTAGTGTTTCGCCGTGGGGAGCGTCCGTATTGTTCGTGAAGAAGGATGGGTCCATGCGTCGATTACCGAGAACTGAACAAGGCCACCATCCGGAACAAGTACCCATTGTCCCGCATAGACGACCTATTCGATCAACTGCAAGGCGCCTCGGTATTTTCGAAGATTGATCTCCGCTCAGGCTATCATCAACTCAAGATCAAGTCAGACGACGTGCAAAAGTCCGCCTTTCGCACTCGTTACGGCCACTACGAGTTCCTGGTGATGCCATTCGGCCTGACGAACGCTCTTGCCGCCTTCATGGATCTGATGAATCGGGTATTTCGATCCTTCCTTGATAAATTTGTAGTAGTCTTTATTGATGATATTCTCGTCTACTCGAAGGACAGGGCGCAGCATGCAGAACATCTACGGGCCGTACTCCAGACACTTCGAGAACATGAGTTGTACGCGATGCAGAGTAAGTGCAAATTTTGGCTCAGCAGCGTATCCTTTCTTGGTCACATCATTTCGTCCGAAGGCATTGCAGTCGACCCGAAGAAAGTGGAAGTTGTTGCTGATTGGAAGCGGCCTGCATCTGCTAGTGAGATTCGAAGCTTTCTTGGTTTGGCGGGATACTATCGACGCTTCGTGAAGGACTTCGCGAAGATTGCATCGCCACTGACTCGCCTCACTCAAAAGGGAGTCGTGTATGAGTGGTCGGATGACTGTGAAGCTTCATTCCAGGAGCTAAAACAGCGACTGATTTCGGCA
This sequence comes from Iris pallida, assembly GCA_029216955.1. Taxonomy (NCBI): domain Eukaryota; kingdom Viridiplantae; phylum Streptophyta; class Magnoliopsida; order Asparagales; family Iridaceae; genus Iris; species Iris pallida. The sequence goes on from JANAVB010010600.1 coordinate 19,003,618, forward strand.
CCTATACTCGCACTTCCGGATGGGCCAGAGGGTTTTCAGATATTCAGCGATGCTTCAGGCCAGGGCTTGGGATGTGTGCTCATGCAGCGAAACAAGGTGATATCCTTCGCCTCCAGACAGTTAAAGCCGCACGAGAAGAACTATCCTACGCACGACTTGGAGTTAGCGGCGATTGTGTTCGCGTTGAAATTGTGGCGTCACTATCTATATGGCGTGGCGTGCGCAATCTATACCGACCACAAGAGCCTCAAGTATCTCTTCACCCAGAAGGAATTGAACTTGCGACAGAGGCGCTGGCTCGAACTGATCAAAGACTATGACTTGACGATCGACTACACTCCGGGTAAAGGAAATGTGGTGGCGGACGCTCTGAGTCGAAAGTATCTTGCCTCGCTATCCATCAACCGCAGACTACTACAAGATCTAGAAGAAATGGGCATCGATCTCCGGGTTCGATTCAGAGATATACGGTTGGCGCAGCTGCAGTTAGAGCCGAGTTTGCTGGAAAAGATCATGGCCGCTCAGAAGGATGATCCGTACCTGAAGAAAATGCGCGAGCGAATTTCGACAGGTAGTGCGACCGACTTTGCGGAAGATAAGACCGGCGTGCTGAGAATGAATGGCCGACTATGTGTTCCGGATGATTCAGAACTACGAAAGGAGATAATGTCGGAGGCGCATTATGCGAAATATACCTTGCATCCAGGCAGTACCAAGATGTATAAGGACCTCCGCACGACCTTCTGGTGGCACGGGATGAAGAGAGATGTGGCGCTCTTCGTGTCGCAATGCATGGCCTGTCAGCAGGTGAAAGCTGAGCATCAGCGACCGGGGGGGGGGGAGATGCAGAACCTCGCTATTCCCGAGTGGAAGTGGGATCACGTCACTATGGATTTAATTGTTGGCCTGCCGAAGACACCACGGGGGAACGACGCCATCTGGGTCATCGTCGATCGATTAACCAAGTCAGCGCACTTTATCGCCATCAAAGTTACTTGGAGCGTTGATCGCCTGGCGCAGATTTATCTTGACGAGATAGTACGGCTGCACGGAGTTCCAGTATCCATCGTCTCTGATCGGGATTCACGATTCATGTCGCGATTCTGGAGTAGCCTTCAGTCGGCGCTGGGTACCAAGTTGCAGTTCAGCTCAGCTTACCATCCACAGACCGACGGCCAAACGGAGCGCGTTAATCAGATTCTCGAAGACATGCTACTGCTCTGCGCAATTGACTTCAAATCAAGCTGGGACGTCCACCTACCGCTGGCAGAATTTGCATACAACAATAGCTACCAATCCAGCATCCAAATGGCGCCGTATGAAGCTTTGTACGGCCGGAAGTGCAGATCGCCCATTTGCTGGGATGAAGTCGGGGAACGGCAGATACTCGGCCCGGAGCTGGTGGAACAGACTGTGGAAAAGGTCAAACTAATTCGGAAAAGACTGAAGATTGCACAGAGTCGGCAAAAGAGTTACGCCGACACCCACCGAAGACCGCTTGAATTCCAGGTGGGCGATCACGTGTTCCTGAAGGTGTCGCCTATGCGAGGAGTTACTCGGTTCGGCGCGAAGGGAAAGCTGAGTCCTAGATTTGTTGGGCCGTTCGAAATACTCGAGCGAGTCGCCCCAGTGGCCTATAAAATTGCCCTACCGCCGGCGCTTGAAGGTGTGCGCAATGTCTTCCACGTCTTTCAGCTGCGGAAGTACGTGTACGACCCTAGCCACGTGGTGGATTTTGGCCAGCTGGAGCTAAAATCCGACTTATCCTACGTTGAAGAGCCAGATCCAATCTTAGAACGCAAGGATAAGCTGCTGCGAAATCGGGCGATCCCTCTCGTTCGCGTACTCTGGAGGAACCATGCGGCAGAAGAGTCGACATGGAAACTCGAGTCAGAGATGAAGGAAAAGTTTCCTTCATTGTTTTCATAGAGGTAGGTTCTGTTCTTAAGTTTCGAGGACGAAACTTTTCTTAGTTGGTTATGGTGTAGTGCCCCATCCCTACATCGTGTCCCGTTGTTCGTCCACGGGGTGCGCGAGAAAGGAACACTGTCGCTATCGACTCGGTCGGGACCGATAGGTCGGGATCGATCGAATCGATCGAACGGGAACGGTTGAATTAAGATCCATTCCCCGTTATGGAATGGCTTCTTCGGAACCAAGTCCCATATTCAGCGGGCTGCGCCTCAAGGATTGACTCTGCGGCTGAGTCGGGAGAGACCTCCCGTTGCTCTGCTTTTCACGCCGCTTGCGTTGGTTTTGGCTTTGTTTTCTGAATGCGTTTTCGTGAATGATTTCGATGGTTTTCATGGCTTACGTTTCGAACTTCGCATTCATATCGAATTTCCTTGAATAACACAGTGTTCTAATCGGTTGCTTGTGCGATTTCAGGTGATCGCGTAGGCAACGTCTAGCGCGGCCAACCAGTTCCTCGCCTCAAGTAAATACTAAGGTGATTGGCTGAACCTTCTTCCCTCGACCCTCTTCTCTAATACATTATCAATACGAGACATGTGCTATGCTAGATGAAATGCAACGACATTAATGATATTCCAATGAACGGTCACACGACGTCCCACGAACACGACCTATACAGATGCTTGTCATAAAATATTATCGTGCTTGCAATTATCAAATCACATAGAACCGTGCTAAGGAAGGATGAATCGATTAAATGAATGTCGCAACGATACTATAAGATGTGCCTTGAAATAACAAATTAACTTAGCACGGTCATGGACAACTTGTCGACAAGGGCGATTGTTTCTTCGGACGGTATCCCGAGGCCACGGGACCGTTCCGGCCTAGGAAGAAACACGGATAGCTATGCCGGATGCATGCCACAGTAGGCAGTGGCTTTCAACGGGGCTCGCTACCTGCGCTGAAGGACCTCTGTCTACCAAGCTATATGTCCAGGATGGCTTGTCGTGCCAGTGACCTTCACGAACGCACTCAATTACGTATTATTATTATCAACATGACAGGGAAGAACATGGTAAGTTTACGCTACGACGGCACGCTCTGCCGGGGGTAAGATCTATTGTCATTATACGGTTGTGCCTTTAAATATAAGTTTGAATTGAGTAGGATGGCTAGCAACTTGAATTGAATATTGACATGCACGCTCACTTTAAATTCTTCAACAAATGAGAGCACGGGATTTAAATTGCCACGCACCAGCACAAAGTGTAAAGTGCTGACCCTCGCTCTCAACAGGTACTCGGGACCAGGATAGCGTGCCAAGGAACTGAAGGCGACACTCCTTTCTTTTGAAGCCTTGCTGGTGCGAAGGCTAACAGTTGCAACATTTTGAAGACTCCAATCCAACCGCATCATGAGTCACAAACTCTCGCTGATCCCAGGTCTTAGAGAGTCGTTTTGATGTTTGTAAAAAGTGATGTAAATGTATGGAATAACTATCTCATCGATGTCGGTTGTAAGCCGCGAGGCCCCTTTTGTAATCGAGTCTGTAACCTACTTATTATCAATGAAAATGCAAGTTTTCTTTATTAAATGAATGTGTTCAATTTCTCTGCGTACTCTTACAAATGCTGTTGTTTCGGATAACCTTATGAACTGTCTTGTGCAAGCGCAACTTAGGCTTGCACGGCATCACGCCCCGGGGGACGACTATCGATTTTACCGAATCGGGGCGTGACATAATAGTATCAGAGCACGGCTTTACGTCCTTGGCCTCCAGTGTCGAGTTTTTAGTCTCGAAATCGTTGGTCCCGTGTCGATGAGATATGTCGTTCCATACGAGTGAGCCCGTAATAGGTTTTGTGACTAATGTATTTTGCCTTCAAAAATTCCAGAAGGCACGTCGGTGAACGTGGCGGCAAACGAAGGAAGTGCTTCGAGCGGCTCGAGTAGCTCGAGACCCGGACCCTCAAACGATGCCATGGAGCGGATGTTGCGCATGCTGGAATCGCAACAACGACAAGCTGAGGTGAGTCAACGCCAGAATGAGCAACATCGACGGCAGGCGGAGGCATGTCAAACTCAGTTCGAGGCCCGATTCGAAGCACAATTCAAGTTGCAGCAGAAGCAGCTTGATACTCTCCAGCAGATCGTTCAGACGGTGGTGGCCAACAACAACAACAACTCCGTGACAACCCATACCGTAACCGAGCATGCGGTCAGACAAAGTGAAGTCGATCCGGAGGCACCCGAGCCTACACATGCAGCACCGAGAAGTTCTAACTTCGACGTGTCAAAATTCAGAAAAAGTTGCCGTACTTCCTTCAACGGCACGGAAGATCCCTCCTTGGCGATTGACTGGTTAGAGGAACTGGAAGACAAGTTCGAGCTGCTGGGCGTCGAAGAGTCCATGAAAGTCGCATGCGCTCAACTTCTACTCCGGTCGAACGCGCACGACTGGTGGGCCGTGCAAAAGCGAGCGATCAGACGCGACGACGAGACAGCGGCAATTTCTTGGGCCACCTTCCGCGAGGCGTTCGAGATCGAGTACCTCCCCGAAGCCGTTCGACAAGAGAAGGAAAATGAATTCATGCAGCTAAGGCAAGGAAACATGACGGTGCGGCAGTACGCGGCAGAGTTCAACAAGTTAGCCAAGTTTGCTGGAGAATTCTTGCCCTCCCTGGCGAGTCGTGCTCGACGGTTTGAAGTGGGTCTACGACCATCCATCTACGCCCATGTGTCCGTTCCACAATACAAAACGATGGGGGAGTCTCTCAACCACGCCCTCCGCCTTGAACGCCAATATCCTCCAGGTGATGCCGGCGCTGTGCATACCTACAATCACAAACGTCCTAGCCACGCGGGAGGAAACAACGTGACCAAGCGTCCGAACAACGGGCCCCAGGGCGGACACCAGGCGCGGAACCAGGGACCTCATTGCACAAAATGCAACCGGAACGGATATCTCGCCGTCGACTGTGAAGTTCAAAATGGCGGATGTTTCATTTGCGGAAAAAGGGGTCACTTTCATGGAGATTGCCCGAAGCATAGAAGAAACAACTTAGACGCGCCTCAGCATCCACAGCACCGTCCGGGGAATCAAGTTCCGGCACCTCGAGCACCTCAACCCGCACTGCAAAATGGCCAAGACCGTCGCCCCAATGCCCAGGGCCGCGTCTACGCCATGACCCGAGATGAAGTGCTTGCATCAGATACGGTCGTGACAGGTATACTTAGTTTCAATAATGTGCCTGCTCGTGTATTATTTGATTCAGGTGCTTCACATAGTTTTATATCGGCGGACTTTGCCGCCGAGCACAAATTTCCGATGATATCGTTAGATCTCGACCTTAGCGTAAGCACACCTTCGGGCACACCAATACTCACTAATTTAGCTTGCGCCGACGGGATTATCTGTATCGGCGGTCAAAAGATCGGTCTTGACGTGATAGTCCTAGACATGAAGGACTTTGATATCATTTTGGGAATGGATTGGCTCGGGCCGTGCAACGCAACCATAGACTGCGCCAGAAAGACGGTCACTTTCCGCATTCCAGGGGTGCCTGAATTCTGCTTTTCGTGTGGTGAGGCGTCGTCGACCTGCATGCTGATTTCGGCGATTTCTGCTCGGAGGATGCTGCATTCTGGGTGCGAAGGCTATTTGGCGTCCGTCCGAGACATGCGACAGGATGGTGCAAACGTGGGTCAGACCGACGTTGTGGCAGAATTCTCCGATGTGTTCCCGGACGAGCTACCTGGCATGCCCCCCGATCGAGAAATCGAGTTCAGCATCGATACATTTCTCGATACTCGACCGATTTCCAAGGCCCCGTACAGAATGGCTCCCGCCGAGCTGAAGGAACTCAAGGTCCAGCTACAAGAGTTACTCGATAAAGGGTTTATTCGGCCTAGTGTTTCGCCGTGGGGAGCGTCCGTATTGTTCGTGAAGAAGGATGGGTCCATGCGTCTGTGCGTCGATTACCGAGAACTGAACAAGGCCACCATCCGGAACAAGTACCCATTGTCCCGCATAGACGACCTATTCGATCAACTGCAAGGCGCCTCGGTATTTTCGAAGATTGATCTCCGCTCAGGCTATCATCAACTCAAGATCAAGTCAGACGACGTGCAAAAGTCCGCCTTTCGCACTCGTTACGGCCACTACGAGTTCCTGGTGATGCCATTCGGCCTGACGAACGCTCCTGCCGCCTTCATGGATCTGATGAATCGGGTATTTCGATCCTTCCTTGATAAATTTGTAGTAGTCTTTATTGATGATATTCTCGTCTACTCGAAGGACAGGGCGCAGCATGCAGAACATCTACGGGCCGTACTCCAGACACTTCGAGAACATGAGTTGTACGCGATGCAGAGTAAGTGCGAATTTTGGCTCAGCAGCGTATCCTTTCTTGGTCACATCATTTCGTCCGAAGGCATTGCAGTCGACCCGAAGAAAGTGGAAGTTGTTGCTGATTGGAAGCGGCCTGCATCTGCTAGTGAGATTCGAAGCTTTCTTGGTTTGGCGGGATACTATCGACGCTTCGTGAAGGACTTCGCGAAGATTGCATCGCCACTGACTCGCCTCACTCAAAAGGGAGTCGTGTATGAGTGGTCGGATGACTGTGAAGCTTCATTCCAGGAGCTAAAACAGCGACTGATTTCGGCACCTATACTCGCACTTCCGGATGGGCCAGAGGGTTTTCAGATATTCAGCGATGCTTCAGGCCAGGGCTTGGGATGTGTGCTCATGCAGCGAAACAAGGTGATATCCTTCGCCTCCAGACAGTTAAAGCCGCACGAGAAGAACTATCCTACGCACGACTTGGAGTTAGCGGCGATTGTGTTCGCGTTGAAATTGTGGCGTCACTATCTATATGGCGTGGCGTGCGCAATCTATACCGACCACAAGAGCCTCAAGTATCTCTTCACCCAGAAGGAATTGAACTTGCGACAGAGGCGCTGGCTCGAACTGATCAAAGACTATGACTTGACGATCGACTACACTCCGGGTAAAGGAAATGTGGTGGCGGACGCTCTGAGTCGAAAGTATCTTGCCTCGCTATCCATCAACCGCAGACTACTACAAGATCTAGAAGAAATGGGCATCGATCTCCGGGTTCGATTCAGAGATATACGGTTGGCGCAGCTGCAGTTAGAGCCGAGTTTGCTGGAAAAGATCATGGCCGCTCAGAAGGATGATCCGTACCTGAAGAAAATGCGCGAGCGAATTTCGACAGGTAGTGCGACCGACTTTGCGGAAGATAAGACCGGCGTGCTGAGAATGAATGGCCGACTATGTGTTCCGGATGATTCAGAACTACGAAAGGAGATAATGTCGGAGGCGCATTATGCGAAATATACCTTGCATCCAGGCAGTACCAAGATGTATAAGGACCTCCGCACGACCTTCTGGTGGCACGGGATGAAGAGAGATGTGGCGCTCTTCGTGTCGCAATGCATGGCCTGTCAGCAGGTGAAAGCTGAGCATCAGCGACCGGGGGGGGGGGGGAGATGCAGAACCTCGCTATTCCCGAGTGGAAGTGGGATCACGTCACTATGGATTTAATTGTTGGCCTGCCGAAGACACCACGGGGGAACGACGCCATCTGGGTCATCGTCGATCGATTAACCAAGTCAGCGCACTTTATCGCCATCAAAGTTACTTGGAGCGTTGATCGCCTGGCGCAGATTTATCTTGACGAGATAGTACGGCTGCACGGAGTTCCAGTATCCATCGTCTCTGATCGGGATTCACGATTCATGTCGCGATTCTGGAGTAGCCTTCAGTCGGCGCTGGGTACCAAGTTGCAGTTCAGCTCAGCTTACCATCCACAGACCGACGGCCAAACGGAGCGCGTTAATCAGATTCTCGAAGACATGCTACTGCTCTGCGCAATTGACTTCAAATCAAGCTGGGACGTCCACCTACCGCTGGCAGAATTTGCATACAACAATAGCTACCAATCCAGCATCCAAATGGCGCCGTATGAAGCTTTGTACGGCCGGAAGTGCAGATCGCCCATTTGCTGGGATGAAGTCGGGGAACGGCAGATACTCGGCCCGGAGCTGGTGGAACAGACTGTGGAAAAGGTCAAACTAATTCGGAAAAGACTGAAGATTGCACAGAGTCGGCAAAAGAGTTACGCCGACACCCACCGAAGACCGCTTGAATTCCAGGTGGGCGATCACGTGTTCCTGAAGGTGTCGCCTATGCGAGGAGTTACTCGGTTCGGCGCGAAGGGAAAGCTGAGTCCTAGATTTGTTGGGCCGTTCGAAATACTCGAGCGAGTCGCCCCAGTGGCCTATAAAATTGCCCTACCGCCGGCGCTTGAAGGTGTGCGCAATGTCTTCCACGTCTTCCAGCTGCGGAAGTACGTGTACGACCCTAGCCACGTGGTGGATTTTGGCCAGCTGGAGCTAAAATCCGACTTATCCTACGTTGAAGAGCCAGATCCAATCTTAGAACGCAAGGATAAGCTGCTGCGAAATCGGGCGATCCCTCTCGTTCGCGTACTCTGGAGGAACCATGCGGCAGAAGAGTCGACATGGAAACTCGAGTCAGAGATGAAGGAAAAGTTTCCTTCATTGTTTTCATAGAGGTAGGTTCTGTTCTTAAGTTTCGAGGACGAAACTTTTCTTAGTTGGTTATGGTGTAGTGCCCCATCCCTACATCGTGTCCCGTTGTTCGTCCACGGGGTGCGCGAGAAAGGAACACTGTCGCTATCGACTCGGTCGGGACCGATAGGTCGGGATCGATCGAATCGATCGAACGGGAACGGTTGAATTAAGATCCATTCCCCGTTATGGAATGGCTTCTTCGGAACCAAGTCCCATATTCAGCGGGCTGCGCCTCAAGGATTGACTCTGCGGCTGAGTCGGGAGAGACCTCCCGTTGCTCTGCTTTTCACGCCGCTTGCGTTGGTTTTGGCTTTGTTTTCTGAATGCGTTTTCGTGAATGATTTCGATGGTTTTCATGGCTTACGTTTCGAACTTCGCATTCATATCGAATTTCCTTGAATAACACAGTGTTCTAATCGGTTGCTTGTGCGATTTCAGGTGATCGCGTAGGCAACGTCTAGCGCGGCCAACCAGTTCCTCGCCTCAAGTAAATACTAAGGTGATTGGCTGAACCTTCTTCCCTCGACCCTCTTCTCTAATACATTATCAATACGAGACATGTGCTATGCTAGATGAAATGCAACGACATTAATGATATTCCAATGAACGGTCACACGACGTCCCACGAACACGACCTATACAGATGCTTGTCATAAAATATTATCGTGCTTGCAATTATCAAATCACATAGAACCGTGCTAAGGAAGGATGAATCGATTAAATGAATGTCGCAACGATACTATAAGATGTGCCTTGAAATAACAAATTAACTTAGCACGGTCATGGACAACTTGTCGACAAGGGCGATTGTTTCTTCGGACGGTATCCCGAGGCCACGGGACCGTTCCGGCCTAGGAAGAAACACGGATAGCTATGCCGGATGCATGCCACAGTAGGCAGTGGCTTTCAACGGGGCTCGCTACCTGCGCTGAAGGACCTCTGTCTACCAAGCTATATGTCCAGGATGGCTTGTCGTGCCAGTGACCTTCACGAACGCACTCAATTACGTATTATTATTATCAACATGACAGGGAAGAACATGGTAAGTTTACGCTACGACGGCACGCTCTGCCGGGGGTAAGATCTATTGTCATTATACGGTTGTGCCTTTAAATATAAGTTTGAATTGAGTAGGATGGCTAGCAACTTGAATTGAATATTGGCATGCACGCTCACTTTAAATTCTTCAACAAATGAGAGCACGGGATTTAAATTGCCACGCACCAGCACAAAGTGTAAAGTGCTGACCCTCGCTCTCAACAGATACTCGGGACCAGGATAGCGTGCCAAGGAACTGAAGGCGACACTCCTTTCTTTTGAAGCCTTGCTGGTGCGAAGGCTAACAGTTGCAACATTTTGAAGACTCCAATCCAACCGCATCATGAGTCACAAACTCTCGCCGATCCCAGGTCTTAGAGAGTCGTTTTGATGTTTGTAAAAAGTGATGTAAATGTATGGAATGACTATCTCATCGATGTCGGTTGTAAGCCGCGAGGCCCCTTTTGTAATCGAGTCTGTAACCTACTTATTATCAATGAAAATGCAAGTTTTCTTTATTAAATGAATGTATTCAATTTCTCTGCGTACTCTTACAAATGCTGTTGTTTCGGATAACCTTATGAACTGCCTTGTGCAAGCTCAACTTAGGCTTGCACGGCATCACGCCCCGGGGGACGACTATCGATTTTACCGAATCGGGGCGTGACACCCCTAAATGCGCCTACATCTAACTTCGGGTTGCTACGCCTTCTAGGATGCTACGCCTAGGCGTCCCTTTAACCAAGGGGGCATTTAATGCTTATCTGACAATGAGGTCAGTTGCCAAACGATGCCTCAAGCAGAGTGTAGCACGCTGGAGCAGAATACAGACGACGGTAGCTCAGAAACCGAAGAGCCGCTTATCCCAAAAACCACTACGCCGAGCAATCGGCGTAGGTCCAATTCAGGCGTAGCTCAAGCACACGCTACTAAAAGCCAAAAACAGTTCGAGGTCCGAGCTAACAGCTTACATCAACATAATAATTAAAGCTTTGTCAGAGACAATTGTGCAAATGCCACGTCGATCCTCCCCCACGCCAAGGCGTTCCACAACACCAAGTTCTTTCCGGCGTAGGGTCATCCCTACGCCAACAATTCATTTTGTTTCTACTAGGGGTGAGCAAATACCGACCGCTACCGAAAAACCGACCGAATACCGATTAAAATTATTCCGAAAAACCGAACCGAAATTATGTACCAATACCGAATTACCGAACCGATTAAAATATGGTATAATGGTAGTGGTAACAGTTTGAATGTAATACTATACCGAAAATACCGAACCGAACCGATTATATATATATATATATATATATATATATATATATATACATTTTTTTCGTTAGAATGTCGTTCGTGATTAATTTTATATTACTTTTTTTTATCTTTGTTTTAGTTGGAAATTAGTTTGTTAGAACTTAGAATGGATTTTGGTGGACTTGAAGTTATGTTAAGAATGCTAAGAATTGAGTTTTGGTCTTTTGAGCTTATATTTTTGTGTTTTCATATAATTTTGAAATGAATTTTAGTGTAGTTAGACTTATACTAAGAATTAAACTTAATGATCGTGTTTGATCTTTTAAGCTCTTTTTAGGTGTTTGCGACTTGTTACATATTATTCTAATAAATTTGATTAATTGCTTGCTTGGTAGAGGCTTGGCTTTGAAATTTAATGCTTCCAAAAAAAAGTAAAAATATTTTTCTAGGTTAAGAGGTTCATATTAAGTGTGTTGATTGATCAAATGTTAAATGGTAAAATACCGATACCGAACAAAAACCGACCGAATACCGATCTAACCGAAACCGAAAAAACCGATTCTAAATGGTACGATATTGGTATTGATTTTTTAAATACCGATTTTAAAAAATACCAAAAAATTCAACCAAATACCGACCGATTATACCGATGCTCACCCCTAGTTTCTACCACACAGAATCTCATACGCCATGGTCGGTTTTAAACTTAAGCTTGCAGTAGCGTAGGGATCTTCTCTGCTCCAACAACCCGAGATATTTGAGCAAAGCACACGCGCCACGTGTCATTGACTCAGTTCTAGTCACGAACGGGTGCCAACCACCCAAGATCTCAGCAACAATGAATCTCAACCACTGTCACGTGTCGGCTCATTCGCAGCCCAACAGTGCAGTTACGACAGATTCAGTTCAAAGTCACGCGCACAGCGCTCCTGCATGCCAAAAATCCATGCGCGCGTCACACATGTGCGCATGGGTTGATTTTCTTCCGCAACTATAAATAGAAGAATCATTAGAGTCAGAGTACACTTCAGAGAGCCGAATTGTCGTCCCCCTTGCAACCAAACAGGAAGACTTGCAATTCCCTCTCGACCGTCATCGGATCGTCGACATAGTAAAGAAATCAGAAGCAGTATTCGATCTCCATCGTCACACGTCCTCAGAAAACGAATTGTACTAAAAAGATCCTATTTAGGATCAAAGTTGTACTTTTCTTTCGTTTGTTTAAAAGTAAAAGTCTTCACTTTTTCAATGGCAAACAATAAAACCTAGTTTGCCAGTTGGGAGATACGTAGACCAAACTTTTGGAGTGCAGTTTACGCTCATGCAACCAAGGAGCACCTCCTAGATTATAAAGAGTCTAGACGAAGATATAAGCTGATACACTTTGTTATAGGGGATTGCATTCATCTCTATGACACACTATGCCAAAGACTGAAGGAAAATTTCATACATAAGATCCTAAATCACTAGACGTAGAGCAGTTACATTGATGTGCTAAAGATAAAAGACACTTGAATATCATGCGTCTATCAACAAGTCATATTTTGCACACCCGGGCATTGACAGAAAAGTGTATCGTAGGCCTATCAAAGTGCAGAGAATTCGAGTTTGTAGTCGGCACGAGTTGTTCTGGTACCGGATATTGCATTACAAGACCTATTAAAAAGTTTGGATTTAAAGTTTAAAATTAGTATAGATGAGGATAAATATAAAATCACGCAAAAATAAATTGCTTAGCTATAGCATATAGATAATTTCTACATGTGTATATATGATTATTATTTTTTTTAATTTTAGATTTTTGATAAGCTTAATACTTCATGTAAATTTTAAATTTTGTTAAGATGAAAGTTGCAAAAAACATACTACAAAAAATATTAAAATTAGAAAGTTAAGGTTTCTATAAGATTGAACTCGAGCAAATCTTGTTGATATGTAATTTAAAATTTATTATCTTTAAATAAATCTTCTTGATACTAAAATTCTCATAACCTAAATGGCATGGCAAACAACGTGACATAACTTAAATGACATGACACACATGATGAGGTGACGCGATGGAGTTAGAAAAAGGCCTCCTAGAATTGATCTAAATTCATGTAAAATCCCCTTAAAATTGTGGGAGCTCCGTGAATATTTTCCCTTATATATATATATATATATATATATATATATATATATATATATATATACAAATGCTTCAATGTTTTGCCTTGCGAAAATTTTTGCAAACAAAAGAATTTGAATTATTTGAAGGAAAAGCTTCTTGGTGGATAAACCTTTACTTTAGTATCATGGAATTGTGTAGGAAATCCAATGTCTTTAGGATTGTGTTACGTGCTAGTTTAGTTGTCTACAGTTATGCTTACGAATTATCAGGAACTTTGAACCTACTATCTTGTTTGGTGGGTAACTTCTTGTGCTCAAGGTAACCATGCTAATATTTAAGTATATTTCCTTGTAAGTCTATCAACTTGATTTCTTGATACCCTTTTCCTTGGCTGCATTATATCCTTGATTGGAGCTTGTTGATGCTGTATCATTTGATTTTGCTACTTCAGCAATGACCGTATCTCTGGTATATGCATACAATGACATTCTCTCTGGGATATACAGAGAAGAGAGAATTTTTTGAGTGTTTGTTCACTGAATTAGAATAGGTTGGATTAAGTGGAGGTATGCTTTTGGTTTTTCTTTGTGATTGCAAGATGCTCTTGAAGTCAAAAGAAAATTCCTACAAGATAATAACTATAAGACCAACCATCTGTTTGGAATGAATATTGGACAATTAAGAAATATGTTCAAAATCACCTCAATTGGCATTGATGCTCGTTGTAGGTTTTCCTTTCCCAATCTCTTTTAACCAAATTGGGATAATTAGCCTTTTCTGTGTTTTGGCGAGAGTGCAGCCTAAATTAGTGTAGCTAAAATGAGTACAAGGGCAATAGAGGAGCGGCAATTACATTAAGAGTGAAGAAATGGGTGTATTCATGAAAAACTAGAGGTGACGCTAATTGAGGGTACGATGAGAGATCATCTCAAGTAGTTTGGACTTGCTCAACGGAGAACAATAGATGCATTGGTCAGGAGGGATTTTGGACATTAGTAAAGAAGTTGCTAGAACTAGGGGTATATACCCGAACAAACATGGATAGGATCTGTAAAGAGGATATAGTTTTTGTCAACTTTACAGAGGAGGTGGCCTTAAGAGAGAATGGGGAGAAAAGGGGATTCAAATAGCCAACCGTAAAAAGTTAGGATAAAGGCTTCGTTGTTGTATTTATCATATATATTGATTTTGTTTGTCAAGTTTTAGTAAGAATGGTTGTAGTGAAATCATCATCATCATCTAAGCCTTCTTCCATCAGAATGTTTCGACTATGGAGCATAAAAATGTTCCATATAAAGATATGATAGTATTATGACCAGTTGTCGACCTGACATCAACCACTCTATTTTGATACCAAATTCATAGCTAAGGTAACTATGAACGTGACATGACCATGTCATAAACCATAGGTGGGCAGTTGGCAAGTTGGTAGACCTACCTTTTGCAATCCAAAATTTCCTAGACTAAAGAGTCCTAGACGAAGAGGTAAGATGATACAATTTGTTATAGAAAATTGCATTCATCTCTATTACATATTACATCAACGAGTGAAGGAACGGCGATCATAAGAAAGGTTGTAGTGTCTTTCATAAGAAGAAGATAAGTTGAACAATTTTTAGTTTGCGGTCAATATATGACATTCATTTAAACTAAGCAAAAAGAAAGCAAATAGTTCAAAATACATAAATAGGAGCCTAAAATTTGGTCTATTTTTAGCTCATATGTGATAGAAATGCCATTTCCTTCCTATTTTCCCTTATCAATAGGTTATGTTCTAATAATGGATGTTATATGTGTGTTGTTCCAAGGTAGTCAAAGGCACAAGGTGCACTTGAGGCGCAAAGGGTCCATATTGTCCGAGGCGCAATGCGCATTTAAAGCGCGCACGCCTGAGCGAAGCGAGACACAAAATAACAAATAATAAAAATATACATAAATAATTAAAGAAATTAGTATTGTAAGAAATAAAACCAAAAAATATATTAAAACCAACAAAAATATGTTAAAACATAACCAAGTGAACTAGCAGAACAATAATAGCAGTCAACATAACTAACAAGAATTTGTATTCCCCCTACCACGCTTTTAGTATATTTTAGTTTTTCAAGTTCAATTGTAGCCAACTTTGGCAATCGTGGAAAAGACTATCTCCCTTCCACTTAATACGAGGCAAGGACTATCTCTCCGCCTTAAAAAATTTTGTAAAAAACAAAAAACACATTAGCCTTTTCTTTGTTGCGCCTAATGTGCGCCTTGGGTGCACTCGGAGAAAAGCACCTCGCCTAGTGAGGTGCGAGTCGCGCCCGAGGCGCGCCTTTGACTACCATGTGTTGTTCAAGTTGTGTGTTTATCCTGGTGCTGAGGAAACCAACAGCAGTTACATAACTAATTCCTGCACACTGGTAGGGAAGTCCTTAAAATCCTAGGAACATAAACAGTGAAATTTGAGCAGGATGGCTGAAGTGAACTGGTCATAGAGCGTCGTCAATATCTTAAAGTTGGAAGAGACCTTATATGAGGTTTTATTATTTTGATAAAATCCATGCTTTAATGCCTTGTTAAGTATTGGCAGTCGCACAAATCTTGTGAGAACTGAAATAATTGTGCCACAATATCATAAAAGATGGATAAGAAGTCATTACATCCGCAGGAAGTTAGATTTCATTCAAGGATGAAACAAGGGAATATCACTGAAAATGTTTTGGATATGTGCAATGTTGACAAATTGATGTGATATAGGATCTTAGGTGAAGGAACTGCCAGGGCCTTGATGTCTACCAAAATAATTCGGATTGAAGGGGCTAAAAGTGATATGTTAGTAGCTAATGTTACAAAGCTGAATTGAATAGAAGGGACCTACTACGTAGCTAACAGGAAGTATAACAGGAAGTATCTTGGCAGGGAAACTCTTCTTCTCTCCTAGATCCTTTATTTATATAAATAGAGATCACCAAGTAACTCTTGTAGATAGATAAAGGTTTTTATTAGTGTAGCATGGAAGAATACACTGTTGGTTGCTCAAAGTTAAAAATAACACTTGGTCCTTTCATTCAAGACGATGTAAAGTTTTTAAGTGAAATGCTGTGACATAGTTGGGTTCTATCTAAGTTAGATGCTCAGCCGTCATATCTTAATTTTCTGGGAACATTTCTGGGAACTCTGCCGATTGTTCTGGTTGTGCAACAGATATGAAGGCGTTCCTTTGATGGTCCAGGCCTACGAAGCTATACTGACTAGTTTGGTTGGCATGTGTGTATAGTGTATTGAGCAAAATAGTCACTTGATTAGGTTTTGGATGTTTATATTAAGATGAATAATCTGGATTAAGGCCTACCACAATCATTTTCAATTGGTTAATTCTCAAACTTCCAATGCACTTTGGACTTGTCTCCTTGGCAGATGTGATCGTGGAGGATGAATTCCTCCACTTACAGCCCCGACTGTTCAATTTCCATAGAAAATTGCATGTAACAGTCGGGTTGCGGTGATACCTCAACAGACTATTTCTGGTGTAGGCTGTCGAGGACGGTCAACTGGGTGGTTTTGTCGGAAGTGCGTTTGTACCACCACCAATGCACTTGGCGACCCTGCTTTGTTCGTATTTTCCAACTTAGCGATAGGAAGGGGCACGGAACCATGTTGTTTACCTTCGGGTGCCTCTCTCCCAGCCAGGCAACGGGCAAGATAAGCTTGAATTAAATTCTACCCTTTCCCCATGTAACACTTTGACCTGAAGAGGCCTGAGTATCTTTGCAGCGGAAGAAGATACGAGGCATTTTTGTCCTACCCTCTCCTGCATTTCTTTACAGACAATTGATGATGCCTTTGCTATGGTGTTTAATAGTTCAAGTATACCTACAGTTGGGTATTTGCCACATGAAGGTAGCAATTTTTTGGTCGGCCACATTTTTTAGCTAGTAACTCCTTGTTGGCACCACTTGTGACAGACAGACACAGGATGAAAGCAAATTCGGTGCAACAGTTGGTACCCTGCCTGCACAGCATATAATACTCATGTTGGATATAGGGATGTTATTGATACTGCATGAAGACCAATTTTTCTGGATGGGTCAAGGCCATAAAAGATACAATTTCAGACCATGTCCTTTGTTCTGGGAGCAATATCCCTGATTTTCAATCACTTCTCAGATTATTCCTTAAAACGTGTTTGTAAGTTCTGTAAAAAGCAATGAAATTTTTGGTAACAGAGAAAATTTGCTTCTTTGATGTTCGCTTAACTGAATCTAGAGTTTACTCTTGTCGGGGGCAAAGACTACTCAGAAAAAAAAAACGTTTAATTCAAATCTTAGGTTTTTTTCATTCTAGTCTAGCTTAGTTTTTCAGTCTTCACTTGCCACAAACACGATGAACTTCTCTATTGTGAGGGAAAATATAAGCAGCTTTTTCCGTCTCTAATTTTCTTTTAACATGGCGAGCTTCTGTTTTCAGGGAAGCAGCTGATGCTCCATGTTGCGGAGTTGGTTCCCAGACATCCAGGAAGGACTAAGAAGCAAGAGCCTGCGAATGCCTCAGCTTCAGGAGCTTCAAAATCTGGCAAGGGTGGGAAAAAGAAGAAATGAAAAGGTCTAGGTAGAGCAGGAGCATTTTTAGGTCCGGTCGGAATTAATGTCTTTGAATTTTTTTCTTAGATCACCTTTTCTGTTTTGGTGTGTAGACTTGACTCATATTGACAGACCAAAAGCCTCGTAGAACACTTTGGTCACAAATCAACAAATTTATTGGTTGACACTGTTGGACCCTTTTCATTTCTTTTATGTCTAGTGTCCAATTTTTCATCTAGTTGATACTGAATATCATTGCAAAAGATTTTGTTCTTGATTCATTTCCCATCGATGTTTTTTTGGGAGAAGTGAAGTTCCAGTAGGTTATATTGGAAAGAGACAATTGAGGTCGTCCCCACATTATATTCATTCTTTTCAACTGTGAAGAAAATAAAAGATAAAAGACTGTAGAAGTACAACTATAGAAACAAATTTCAAAGATTTCTGTGGGCTTATGAAATTTCCAAGCCTGTGCATTGTTTGATACATCATGTTTCTGTGGGCTTTTGACTTCTCCAAGTTCCTTCCTTTGTCCTGTCATGTTATTAATAAGCACACAAATCAGCTTGTGATAAGGAAACCATATATTATGCATGTACAATCAGGTTTATTTTGATATACTTATTCATAGATCCATACCAAATGTCATAGCGAGTTGTTTGAAACTCAGATCTGTATCCGGTGTTTAAGACTATCATTGGATGGAAGAGGTGCTCGACACGGTGTTCAGCCGACAGGCCAGAAATACAAGACTTACCATGGCCTTGAGTAACGAGTCTAAAATAGAAGCCCTATTAGTGTACACTTTCAAACTACACCTACTTGTATCCAACAGCTGCTTGCGGCCGATGTCTGTAATCCTCTTGAAGATGATGTAGTCACTTGATTATGAATATAAGACCAAATTTCATTGGAGGATCAATAGGTTTTTTTTTAAAAAACTAGTTTGTTGACAAAAATTCAGCCTGAACCAAGAAAAAAGCAACTGTTTTCCCCCGTTACACATTTGGAAAAATAAATAAATTATAATGTACTCAACAATTCTCGTCATAGTTGCATCCTGCAATTAACAGTTATTCAAAGCAAATTCCACAATAAAAAATCTCAATGTCTTCTCTCTTTTCCTTTTCAAGCCTCCAAAGAAACAGGAATAAAATGGTCAGTCCATGCACACGAGTGGCAGGATTTGTACTTTCCTTGATGACCTAGTCAGAATTTTATATCAGCATACGAGGAAGACTACGAGAGCTGAAACAAACATCGCAGTTAACTGGAAAATAATGATGCAAATATGACCATCTTCAAATACCATATGTACAGCTCCTGAAACAAATAAAATCCGAAAGGATGTTAAAGCAGCCAAGAATAACCATAGAATCAAATCGCTAACCTTTGACAAATACCATCAGTTTGTACCTCTTCTAGATTGAAGTCATGAAAACTGCAGGTCTTCCTAGGATGTTTAGGAGCAAGTGACGAACTTGCTTTGTGAAAAGCAACAAACTAACACTGAGAAAAATCATTAGGGACTCTGTATTCCACCTCTACAGAACTTCCATGATCCATCGTTGTGTCTTTTCAACACATATTGGACTTTATAGGTACTGCAGCACACAATGCAATCAAAAAACAATGAAATAACCACGTTAATAAAAAGCCTGGCATATGTTTTTACTGGCTATGATATTAACCTGTAGTAGCTCGGTTTTCTCGGCTTAGATTCATCTACAAGCTCAGCAGCTTCCTCCAAGATGGCCTCGATTTCAGCTATTTCACTACCAACTTCATCCAACACGATGTCAGCTCTTAGGATAGACAGCTGCAGTAGAACAAATCTCCAAAAGCACGATCTGGTTTTCGCTAGATTAGCTAAATCTTGCCACTGTTACAAAATTACGGACAAATTACAGACCGACAAAGTACTTGTAAAATTGATAGGACTAGTTCCACATGAAGATTTACCTTCAAAAGCATTGATTCAGTAAGAATCTCAGGGAGGGCCTGAATTTGGTGATCAGGACCTAGTGCCTCAGATTTGATATCTTGCCATTGCTTGACCAAGGCTTCCGCTTCTTCTTGAGGCATCTGGGTTCTCTTCAACAAACTACCAGCAATTGCTGATGTTGTGGTTGGCGATGATAAACTATCAGAGGGCCATGCATCTTGTGCACTTACTTCACTTGTTTGATGGTTATGGTTCAGCCTAATCACTGCCAGCAGCTTCCGAAGCTGCCCAACCACTGTATTATTGAAAACATTATTCCTTTGTGAACCTGGTGAACAATTCATGCTCCATGTAGGGCTACTGATATTCGACTTTGGGTAACTCGATTGCAACCTATTTGAAACTTTACTAGGATATCCAAACTGCAGAGCCAGCAGCTTGAATGTACTGAAAATCAAGCACCCCACAAGCACAGCGCAGGAAACCCTTCCTGCCAGGTCTCCTGAGAAACACCAGCTCTCCCATAATTTTGCATGATGTAGCCCAAGGTTTCTCCTTAGCTGAAGTTGGGGATCACCAGTGCTACCAATAGCCTTGCCCACAGCTAGTTGGCCTTGCAAGTTAGGCAGTGCCAGCTGCTTGACAGCCTCTCCTAAATGTTCCGAGGAATCTATACGAGATTGCTCACCTGAAGTTCTGAGCCGAGGAAAAAGACCAATTGATGGTGATTGATGAGTGACAGAAGGGATTGGCTTCAATGTCCCTAGGTTCTGCTTGCTAGCTCTGAGATTTCGCTTTGGACCACCAAAGAAATTGGCCTACAGAATGGTATCTGCTAACTTAAAATAAACCCAAGAAAAGGACCTTCTGATATTCCCCTTCTAGAATACTCACCAGGGATGGAGAACAATCTTGAGTATCCGGAAAAACACAAAGGACAGCATCCTTCAGCCACGTTTCCTGGTCAATTTCAGCAGGCCGTCTGGCATGAGACAATTTCAACCTAAGGGCAAGTTCGTGATCAATGATACTTATGCTATAATAGAACATTTTGTGTTAAACTGCATAGGTTTCCATCAAGTTAACATCATAATGTACACGCTGGCTATTTGACACCACAAAGTACTGATATGCTATTTTCATGCTATTCAGAAGTACTAGATGCAAGGACCAACAGCATTTGGATGTCCGAAGCCTGTTGAACAATAGGTTGTTTCATAGATGCAACTCATACCAATAAAAGAAAACCTTGCAGTTTCGTCATATCAAAAATTCAGTAAATACGTATGTCTAGCAAATCTAGCATGTCTATCAATATTAGTTATAGCATGTCTACTACAACTTACCTTAATCTTGGCAAAAGTTATTAAGCTGTAACTAATGAGGAAAGAGATTTCTAGGTTATGTTTACATGTTTTTAAAGAATCCAAGTAATAAGTATGCTAGATGCTATACCCCTTCTTTTTAGTGAAGATAAATTGTTACCATACGTATAATATATAGTTTTTGTACATAAAAGTGTATATATATGTTTGTCCCAGATGCTTCCATAAGTCGAGGAGAATTTGAACATAGGGACATTATCCTATTTCGATCTACTGTCAAATGAGATACCAGATATGTTCGGTATCAATTTTAGGATTTTGAAGTTATCATGCTGATGGATTCTGGGAATAATTGAAGGAATAATCTCTAAACAACATTACTCTTACCATACATTTTGGGCTATCAAATGTTGGGTTGACTGACAAGAGATATCTTTTAGACATGTTAGATATGTAGATGCTCCACAATGATCCATTTGGCCAATTTATCATGGTCTGAATGTTCTTCGGGAGATTATTTCTCAAGATGCCTGACTAAGTTTATTTAGGTTGGAATTAGTTTACAGGAGTCGCCTTCCCTTTTAGAATTAAGGACATCCACCACAACAGAAAAATTATGATGAGAATAAAATGAACGTGATAATGTGTGTTGTCACTCTCCTAGTTTTCTCTTTCTTCTTTTTCCACTTAGGTTTCCCCTTTCCTTTGCCTTTATAATCACACTTACTTCTTCTTCTTTTTTTACTTTCTTTACTACGAGTTTTCTGCTTGCTTGCTGTCCTAGTGGAGAATTACCACCACTATGCCACATAATGCCCGAGATGCCAACATCTAACCTTTGCTCTTCACTTATTCTATTAACAGCAGTAGTGTATAAGGATCTTTTAACGACTTGCTAAATTTTCTGAACAAGTCTGTTAAGAAATTCTATTTTCTCATACTCTAACATCTAAGTTGCCCTTTGTTCTTCACTTATCTACTTCTATTTATAAGATCTTTTCTTTGCTTGATAAATTTTCTGAAGAAGTTTGTTACCAAATCTCATCTTCTCATACCAAGAATCCCCAACAGCCCCATTCATATGCCATTGGAGTCAGTTAACCAAAGACCATATCTTAACAAAGCTACGGGTCAAACATTTCTATGAAAATAGAGCATATTGAACTGCCATAATAACCAATAGACACTTGCATTTCCATAAGATAATAGCAAACAAATGTCAAGCTTCCAAGGTTGCACAGTTTCATTGAGTTCATCAGTTTATTAATGAAATAAGGAAATGAAAGTAGTAATCAGTATAGAAATTTACCAGTAACTGACTTGAAGAGCACTTCTCTTTGATGTCTTTTACTGGAACAATCGACCCAAAACTTCTTAACGATGAAGTCCCATTGATATCAAGCTGGCGTAGCTTTTCAACAGCCTCCATCTCACCAACCTGACCACCTATAGTAAGTTTCCAGTGTGTTTTTTTTTTCTAGAAATGCAAGACAAATGATACCTGCCCAAGAAGTAATGAGCAAAATGCTTGCTCAAACTTCAAGTCCATCCCATCAGATGCAATCAAACACTCACAAATTGTTTTAGCTTTACTTATCTGCATAGCCAAATGCAAAAGTTACCCGATTGTAGAAACTGGAGAATTAATTTCATCAGATGAAAGAAGATACCAAGTTGATTTGTCTGGTTGAAAATCCAAGAGCAATATGAGCAATCAATGCCATGTAAAAGCAATCAAAATCAACTATAACTCTCTGGTTCTGAGATTCAAGTGATTTTTTATTCTTGCGAGCAATTGCTAAGGCATCCCAAGATATTATATCTACTATTTCAGTAGCCGTTAGCTTCTTCAATGCTTGGTTCAGAAAACAATGCCAGTCTTGAACTCTAGAGGTCGTTTCAACATCAAGACCCTGTCTAAGCAGCTCACGCAGGGCTGCAATTGCGCCTCGCTTACGTTCAGCATTATCTGGCGTGTGAGGCAAACCTAAGAGATCCAGTGTGCAAGCAGGTGCTAGCTCCTCCAAGGATTCTTCTATCTGGAACAATGCCACACAGATTCAGTATTCTTGAACAATATAGAATTCCAAATTAAATTTTGGTTATAGGAAAGACATTTTCCTGTGAAAGAAGTGGCATTTTCTCTAAAGATACTTTGCTCCTTAGAAGATACTGAGCGCGAGCAAGGGCTTCAAATCCATCAGATACTTTATTTTTCTCAAAACTAGTCTTTGCAATTGAGCACTTCAAGAATGAGTACCCAGATAACAAAAATTAAATCATAAGAGAGATTTAGAAGTAATAAAGAAAGTGAGTTCTAATTTTCTTCTTTGTTGATAGTTCTTACTTCTGCAAGAGCCATTGAAAGAAGCAAATCATGAATATATGGCTTAACCTCTGGAAGGCGTAAAGAGGCTCGACCAATTTCTAAAACCAGCTTCATTTCACCAACCTGAAGATATAAGTTTAAATTTCATTATCAACTTTTAGAGTCACATATAATAACTACGGATATTGTTACCCTTTTTTTGTATATCTAGGATAATGGAAAACATGGACACAATAAACTCAACGAGGTCTGCTTTAAAATGTAATACTGATATCTTTAACTCTGAACTCTGAAAAATGATGATGTGAGCAAAAGAAACTCCCAATAATTGGCACAGTACACTAATGCCAGTCTAAGCTCATGCAGTTCTGTTTTGAAGCTAAGTCTATATATGAGCTGGTAAGTGTTAGGGTGCCATAAAAGATGTTGCGCCTTTCGATTGAGTTGTCAAAGGTATATGTGTGGGTGGGTGGGTGTGGGTGCGTGTGAAAATTAAATATGGAGTGCTGATCTACGCCAGTATCCAGACCGCAGCTTACACGCCGATCGTAGAAAATCCTAATACATGATCCACACCATTCAGTGTGAAATATATATCTTAAAACATCAACAATAAACAAGTTGTGAATTGAATATTTCTAAGTCAACCATAAAGTGGTCTGTCTTGTGGTTTCCATCGAGTGATCTCTCTATTTCTATTGTTGAAAATCCATTTGTCGTCCTAAAACAGTTTGTTTTAATAGAAATGAGTTATATTGAACACGTATAACACAGGATGGGGATCGAGGGTACAGGGGGAGATCATGGTTGAAAACTGGAAAAAGGCTGGGTTCCGGGGGAGAAAAGAGGGAATCAGGTACAGCACTTATCTGGACATGGTCGTCAGAACATCACCCATGTTGAGAAGAGAGAAAGAGAGATAAAAGGAATGTGTTTTTATAAATATACTTTTTCAATTTCAAAATTTTATGTTTCGGAAGGCGGCAATTTGATTTATTTCTTTTGTTTTCGTAGTATTTTCTCAAGATTTTAAAGGCAAAACAAAGTGATAGAAAAATAGTGCTAAAATGGATTGTTGATAAAAGTGAAGATGCTAGCAGGGGACTCTATATATTTTCTCAAATAATTAAGCAAGAACAATTTGCTTGTCCACAACGCTAATAAAATATTGTGGATGATTTAAGTATACCTCCTGCAGAATGCATAGAGCAGCAGGCAACCAAGCACAAGGGATATGAAGGGAAGATTTTGGTGGAACCTTTTCCTTCACACTGCCAGCATACTCTTGCTCAAAAAGAAGCTTATCCCGCACATCCATCAAGAGATCCTGCAAAAAGAAAATACATCAGTCTTATTTATTGTTTATCCTTTTTGTTCTTTACGAACAAAATGCAATAAGAGACTTCGCAGCACTTATCAGATAACCTGACGGGACACAATTAGATCTGCTGTATATCCATCCTCAATCTCCAAATTTTTCAGCTCCATTGCCGCTTTAACAATCTCGTCTTTTTCAGCTTTCTCGGGAACACCTAAGATCTGGAAGAAAAAAAAAAACTATCATGCGAATAGTCCTTATGGGAGATTCCTGATCAAGAACAGAAGAGTAGCTAGACGAATTAACAACTACCCATATTTGACTTGTACTTTTGAGTCATGATGTAAGCTCAAAGGAAGCAAAGCTGATTTCAATGAGCAAGAGTTACAGATACAATACAAGAGACTACCGGGGAGAACGTATTATGTCAGAGGATTGTAAACTTTCAAGTATCAAATACTCATGAGATTACTGTTATATAAATGTATTCTGAAAATGCATTGATCCACTAATAAGTACCATCTCAACATTCTTTTAAAGTTCCAAATTTTTCAGTAATTCTTTGATGAACACTGTCAATACCACGAGAAAAGGATCACGCCCCATCCAACCCCTATCCAATAATAACTGCAAGCTGCTAAAATCCATGGATTATCTATGAACCTTCTAAAATCACCATCATAACTGGAAATAATAAAGGAAATGTTCACAACATCCTTCCTACATACTATTATCACTCGCCAACATTTTAAATACACTATCTTAATCATACTACTATCTTAATCATACTATAGAATCTCCAAAATTATTTTTTGAATGAAGCTCTAATCATTTCATCTAGTCCCTAATCCCTAAAAACCAAAAACAATCTCCACATCTATGCACATCTCCATCTAGTAATAAATCAACGAAAGAGTCTCAGCCACTCTACATTAGTCTAAGCAAAATATAGACCATTTTTTTCTTCCTATCACTTTGAATCCTCACGCGACCGCTAATCCTTTACTGTGACCCATAGATGGATCATGGTATCGAACGGATTTAAGCAGAAGAAAAAGTAATTATACCTTTGATGAGGTTGAACCTGATCCTTCCACGCCTTCTAGGTTCACAGTCGTGAAGCCTCCCATGAACGAGGAAGCTCCTTGTTTCACACCCCGCAACAAATCACCCACAGGTGATGGAGAAGAAGAAGAATAAAAACTTGGGGAGCAAGTTATTGTAGAGGTGGATTTTCCATAACTGCCTCTCCATATGAGAGCAACCTCCTATATACAAGCAACATAGGAAACCCTAGTAGTTCACCCCACATGGACGTACTTTACCATATTTACCCTGGCCCTATATGGCCGGCCAATCACAGCTGAACCAGTCTGGACCAGACCATACCGGTCCGGTTCGCGTCAGTTGCCAACATTTACCAAACACCAATGTAACACTTTTTTTTTATAAAAAGACCCGCTAATCTAAACATGTAAATCATGTATTTCGCTAACCTAATAATATAAAGCAATCACAAAAGATCAACAGATTTTGATGAAAATTGATTTCATAAGCACAATTTTTAGTCAGAAATCATTCCTAGGAAATACATGCTGAAAAACATTGCCAAGTCTTTGTCGTGCCACATATTGCACATTTAGGATTAATATCATACTATTGTACATTTTTTGTTTTGTATTTATTTGCTCTTTTAAGTCGCAAATCAGTAAGAATAGCTTGCTTACCATGTAACTCTCTCGGTGTCTTTATATATAGTTGGTCTTGAAACTATTGGGAATCATCCTTATTTGTGGGTTTCCCAAATTTCTCGTATATTCTTACATGCTACTAGAGCATTGGCTCCTTAGACCTTACCATTCTCTAAGAAAATTCAAAACCCTAACTACATGCTAACCCATACTATTCTAAAGGGCGGTCTAGGCGGCGCCTAGGTGCTAGGCCCCTGGTGCCCGCCCGATGTCCGCCTAGACCTCCGACGTCCGACTATGCATGTTTTAGGATTTTATGGTCTTTTTCTGCAATTTTCAGTAGATTTTTTGGATTTTTTTATTTATTTTTGAACTGCCTAGATCTATGCAGGCTAGGCGCTAGACGACGGGTGCCCACCCGACTAGCGCCTAGCGCTTTTCACAACCTTGCCTATACCCCTCTAGGACCTCTACAATGTTGTAGATCTTCAAAAAAAATCCGAAGGAGTCAATGAAGAGTAAACTCCTAAATGCAAGTCAAACCCGCTAGGAGAACTAGAAAGCGATTAAACTCGCTAGAAAAGTGCAGCAAAGCTGCCTGCAAAAAAATTGGCTTAAAAAGCTAGCAGTCGAAACTGCTTGAAAGCTAATAAGTAACAACAAAGTTGATGAAAATAGAACAGCGCTCTAAAAACTTCTCTTATGACTCCTTTGAAATTTTGTTGTCTCTTTCGAGCAAAGAATGTTGAAAAAGCTACTTAAATACGGGAGCAATCCCCTGAAAGTGGTGACCGCCTACTAAAGACGTAGATGGAAGACCATGGAGTAACTTCCTATTAAGTAGGAAAGTTGTCAGCAGTAAGTCCATATAAATAAGGCACTTACAAAATTGTACAGCAACAACTGCAGCAAAATCGTGGCGCTGAAATAGAGTAGTAGTTCCGCGACGCTATCTAAGAAGTCAATGAAGAGTAAACTCCTAAATGCAAGTCAAACCCGCTAGGAGAACTAGAAAGCGATTAAACTCGCTAGTAAAGTGCAGCAAAGCTGCCTGCAAAAAAATCGGCTTAAAAAACTAGCAGTCGAAACTGCTTGAAAGCTAATAAGTAACAACAAAGTTGATGAAAATAGAACAGGAAAGTTGATGAAAGTAGAACAGCGCTCTAAAAACTTCTCTTATGACTCCTTTGGAATTTTGTGGTCTCTTTCGAGCACAGAATGTTGAAAAAGCTACTTAAATAGCGGAGCAATTTCCTGGAGTGGTAACCGCCTACTAAAGACGTAGATGGAAGACCATGGAGTAACTCCCTATTAAGTAGGGAAGTTGTCAGCAGTAAGTCAATATAAATAAGGCAGTTACAAAATTGTACAACAACAACTGCAGCAAAATCGTGGCGCTGAAATAGAGTAGCAGTTCCGTGACGCTATCTAACTAGCTCATAGCTACCTCCCCACAAAACATCAAGACCGTAAGCACTCCGGAACCGCGCCACTCTGTCTCGTAGACCCGCTGCACGACTGTCATGCTACTCCGCACCCTTTGCAGCTCCTGCACTAGCTCCGCACCCAACGCGTACATGCGAAGTGCAAAGGATGACATCAAAGCGCCACTTTGTACCTTTTGCCCACGCCCTAGTCCGAGCCTCCAAAGGGATTTCTCTATGAAATTGGTGACAAAACAAATAATTGTTGTGGAATTTGAACCTTGCTCACTAGAACAAAAACTATATTATATAAACCACTCGATATAACATACCTCATGTGTTTGCCCAGTCTAGCTCTCGCTCTTGTCCAATTTTCTTATCCTTGAGGGGGTCAGACTATTAGGTTTATTATTATTTTTGCATGTAGGCTCGCTTATGAGACTTCGATAAAATAGAAACAAAATAACAATTTGAACCTACACTTAGGGTTTACTTCAGTATGGAATGGAGGGACCGGATCACTAATGACCAAATTCAAATAAACCCGAACAAACCTTCATATTTTAATAAGTGAATGAGAGTTCCCCACAGTGACTATACATCGTGCATTAGGAAAGATCTCTAACGACTTGAATCTTTCTGCATGGGTCGAACTATAGTACGATACAAAATGGACTAAGTCTTAAATTCAGTACCATAACTACAATTATCTACATTCACACAATTACATCAAATGTGCCTCTGGTCGCATGTTAAAGACCATGTGCTAACATGATTTCTGTATATGTATCTTGGGTGTCTACAAGTTTACTCTCAAGAGAAAACATACATCTATGTTCATACACATATGTGAGCTTTTTTGCAAGAGTTCAACTTACCCGACATGAGCATACATGCTTCTTTACGGTGCTACGCAGCTATGACATGACCTAAAGCTAAGTCTCACCGACTTATGTAGTTTCACGGCATTGTACATACCATGAGGTCCTTGCCTCTTATAGTATTGTACTACTACTCAATCTCATCATGAGGTTATCTGCCTCTTTGCGGTGCTACGTCGATATGACATAGTCCTAGTCGAGGTATCACCTTATGTGGTATCACGCAACTATAGCATGGAGTTCTAAGCCCTCTGCAGTGCTGAACTACATGTGCTTCATGTAAAGCACACCGAGCATTCCAAATGCTCAAGAACTCATCAAGTCTCTAAACCAACCTACCACAAGACTGGCTCAAGAGCAAAAAGTATAACATAGAGGCTCTAGAATCCAATCCCACCAGTGTCCCCATTGGAAACACCTCTGTACCTGATGTATCCCAGTCCATATTCATTCTTTGAACCAAAAATGGGATGAGATTACTAGTAGATTACCCTTTGAACTAATAGCAAATATTTTATGGTAGAATTACAAAAATATTACATCAAAATTTCATCACACTCATTCTCTTTTGTATCTTCAACAAAGTAGTGCTTGTGACCCTTGATGAACAGATCCGTCAAATTCTTCTGGCTACAAACATCAATCAATACGATAATGCCATCTACGATGCGTCCATTCAGTATTGTGTGACGAAGTCTCCCGGTTCTCTACTTCCTATTGAAGAGAGCATTTGATGTCATTAATGTAGTCGCTTGGTTGCTACAGTATATCGTATAGCTAAATTTGTGCACAAACTAGAGAAAGATCATAAATGACTTGTCGAAGTCGTTCTACTTTATTTGTCATTGTAGCTGGTGCATAGAACTCGGACTTCATTGATGGGTGTGAGAACAAAGTATGCTTCTTCGACTTCCACGATATAACAATTTCATCCATAGAGAAGACAAATCCTCGTATGAACTTTTCGCTCTACTTTTCTGAGCATCAACTTGTATTATTGAAGCCTTCCACCACAGTTGGATAATCACTCACTAGTACAGTGCAAACTTCTGATTCTTGCGATATCTCATAACTTTCTTCAAAGCTTTTCATTATTCCACACCTGAATTATTCGTAAACCGACTCAGCATCCCAACAGTAAATGCAATGTCAGGACCAGTAGAACTCATTGCGTACATCAAACTATCAATTATGCTTGAATGGTCTATTTTCCTTACAGTCTTTTTTGAATTTGACTTCAGCTTCTTATCACACACATAAGGAGTATCGATCCCTAGAAGATCATGTTATATTTTGTGTGTAAGTATCTTCTCAATGTAGTGAACTCGTGACAAAGCAAGTCCAGCTTCCATCCGGATGATCTTTATCCCTATAATAATATTAGCATCTCCCAAATCCTTCATACTCAATTTTGACGATAGGAACGTCTTGGTCTATGTTGACGCTATCTGCATCCATACCAAGGATTAGCATATCGTCCATATAAAAACACACAATTACACCCATGTCCCCAATGAACTTAGTGTAGACAAACTTATTAGTCTCGCTGACCATGTAGCTGTTTGATCTAATAATTTTGTCAAACTTCTCATGCCACATCTTGGGAGCATGTTTAGACAGTAAAGAAATTTTACTAGTTTGTACATCTTGTCTTCAAACCCCTTGACGACACAACCTTATGGTCGTTTTATGTAAATCTCTTCGGTCAGATCTCCACCAGAAACAATTCTTTCACATCGATATGGTGAATCACCATCTTGTGAATTGCAGTTAGTACAATCAGCATATTGATAGTTGTCCTCCGCGTAATTGGAGTACAAGTATCAACGTAGTCGATCCCATGTTTCTGAGAAATCTCTTTGGCCACCAACATGGCCTTAAACTTATCAACAGTTCCATCGACCATTATCTTCTCCTTGAAGATCCATTTGAATCCAATGATTTTTACTCCCAAGTGTTATTCGATGTTATAGAGTCAATCTCATAATTGACTTTTTTCTTCTAGAAAACAGCTTTTTGGTCTTTATTGCCTTATCATAAGTAGGTTTATCAGCTTCCACACAATAGGTCATCTCTGAAATCTTTCGGCCTCCTCACTCGCTTAGGTAGCCCGGCGAGTTCTAGTTCTATAGTTGCATATTCATTGCAATCAAAATCTTCGCGACTATAACTTCTTTAGGAGCACTATCTTCCTCGTTTCTTAATATATTCTTAGGTAAATCCACAAAAATTATATTCTTGTCTCTGGCAAACTTGTTCTCAAAGAATTCAGCATCGCGAGACTCGATAATCCGATTGGATTCAAGGTCAAGGAATCTACAAGCACCACTCTTCTTGGCATAGCCTAGAAATATCGTCTTTGTAGTTCTTGTGCCCAACTTCTGAATTTTGATATTCGAAAGCTTAACATAAGTTGGGCACTCTCACACTCGAATAACATTCAAGTTGGATCTGACTTTGAATCAGAATTCATGGGGAGTTAATTTTAATTGTACAAACGATATTATGTTGAGAATAAATGTAGCTTGCAACCGCAATTTCTCCTCAAAAGTGATTTGGAAATCCTTTTGTTAAAAGCATGTTGTTCATCGGAAGACCACTAAAGACGTGGACAAAATACTAGGAAGTAACTCCATATCAAGTGGGACGGTTACCAGCAGTAACTTTCTATAAATAAAGCAGTTATAAACTTGAACAGTCCCAACTGCAGCAAAACCACAATGCTGAAATAGAACAACAGTTCAGCGACGCTACCTAAGCAAATCTGTGGAACCGTAGCATTGAAGGCTCGCGGAACCGCAACATAAAAGCCTGCAGGACCGCAGTACTGAAGCCTCGTGCAAATGCAACACCGCGTCCTCCCAGAAACGTAGCACCGCATGTCCGGCCACTGTGTCCCGTGGACCCGTTGCACGGCCGCCATGCTGCTTCTTGCCTTTCCTAGCTCCTGCGCCAACTCCGGGCCCAACGCATACCCGATGCGGCCCGATGCTCTGTACCATTGTCTCAATGAGTACACGCGAAGTGCGTCATCAAAGCGCCACTTTGCGCTCTTTGTCCAAGCTCGAGTCTAAGTCCGAGTCAAAGGAATTTTCCATGAAATTTGTGACAGATTTAAACTTTGGCTACCAGAAAAATCTCCACCATACTAACGGCTTTAGCTGACACACATAATGCGTACAGGGCAATAAATGATAGCTCAAATGTTGAAATACACACGCTTGAGATTTGCCTAAGATGGAATGGTGCCAAATTGATTTTGAGGAAGTAATCCTAGTGTTTCATGAGCACATATAACACCCACTTGGCTGTCATTTTTCCTCTACTTGCAAACTTTGGTTGGCCGCCCAATTGATTTTGAAGGAAGGGCCGTTAAGAAATTAAATCATACCATTGCTATGTTGCACGGACACATTGGACAAAACACTTCTCAGTACTCAGGCACGCCGACACAGACATGAATATTGATTTTGGCGTGTCCAAATGTATTTTTGGAGTGTATGTTGTATTCGCTACATGTGTCGTCCCCCATTTGTGTCAATGTAACGTAGATCATTCCAAATTGCTACAAGCTACTTCAAAACAATTACAAATTCTTGGAGGAACAAGCTGGGGTGTTCCAACCTGAAAGCAAGTGACCGGGATCTCCAGAACCGATCCCGTCCTCTGCTCGATCTTCGCCGATCCGCCGACCCCTCTTGGACCGACTCTCACAGCGGCCTCCGCGATCCCGCCGCCGCCGGCGAGTTTCCCGGCGACCGTAAGAACCATCGCCGGAGCTCTCCGCCTCTCTCCGAGGACGCCATTCCCGAGCCTCCGCCAGCACGGGGGCAGGCTGGTCACCGGGTGTGCCAGCGCCATGGCCGGAATCGGAAACCTAATCGCAGGCTAGGGTTAGGGTTTCGTGCGATTGGTGAGCTGCTGATTTCGAGTAGATGCCATCAGCGTAACGGAAGAAAATAAAAGAGAAAATGAAGGGGAAAAATAACGAGAGTTAGTCCTAATCTCGAGGTAGCATTTATGCAAAGTACCCCTTGGTTGTCTGTTTTTTTATGAAACAACATAAAGATATCTCACGAGGAAACAAGGGCCTAGGATTATTAAATTTGGACCGGGGAGTCGAATAAAAAATAATAAAATAGTACTAGCCTACACGTACGTGTTTTGTACGTATTTTAATTAGAATATGATAAGGTCAGTTGTCATCTTTCATTTTTTTTCATGTGATTATTCATGTGTGTGCGCTTTCTTTTTACAATGCCAAAAGATTCGAAGTACAATTTTTTTTTTAATTTCTATTGAGAATTGTTAGATATTTTATTGTGCCCTGTCGATTCATGAGATGAAGAACATAAATTAAATTGCGGAAGCGTACCTGAATCCATTGCTAGGCTTGATGGATCTTGAAGCGGTCGTCCTTTTGTGGGGTTCGATCTTCCAACTTGCTACGACCCTTAATGACAAAGAAGAATCTGAATACTTTGTCCCTCTCTTTCTGTTGATGGGGATGCAGAAGAGAAAAAGAGAAAATCTCTCTTTTGGTGGCCGTATAAGTTGGGGACCATAACCCTAATGAACACATATATTTATATGTTTTGACATTTCTAATTTGGCCCCTCATCAAATTAGAATTATCTCCGGTATCTACACATTAATTACATGACAATTATACCCTTAAGCCAATTTTCAAATAGACCACTTTAATTTGGCTTAATTATTTAGATAGCCTAAACACAATTAATTTTACATGTGTGGCCCCTTAATTATTGAATAATTTCAACAATCTTCCACTGCGCCACATATGTAACCTTATAATTGTGTTAACCTTAGTGAGCTCATAAATTGCTATCTTAATCCTTAGGGTATATCCGGACAATCTCGTCCATTAACCATATCAACATAGGATCAAAGCGGCCTTCGTCATAGCGTAACTAAACCATCAATGGTCACATATACCAATATAGCTAAACGACATAGATCAATCATGGATGCGTAGCATGAAAATTACACGCAATGTGATCAATACATGTCTATTTCCAACTGGTCCTCCCTAACTTTAATGAGATCAATACTTTAACATAATGAAAACAGAATGAACTGAATTTCCATATATCTGATCAGATAAATATCCAAAATACTTTAATACATAAATGTGTCCAAAACCAAATAGCACCCAAATACATAAAATATAAACTCCCACTACATTGCCATATACTTGATTGGGATAACACTCATATGAGCAGTATGCTCATGAAAGACCCTGGGTGATAATGCTTTTGTGAGCGGATCCGTTAAAATGGAGTTTGTCATAATGTGCTATATGGACACTTTAACCATTCTGAATTCTTTCCTTCACAACTAGAAACTTTATGTCAATATCCTTGACTTATATAAGTTTCTATTGTTATTGGAATACATTACTGCTGATTTATTGTCACACCATAATTTAAGTGGTCTTTCAACACCGTATTGTAGGCGCAGCCTTGTGACAAAATTTTGCAACCATATTTTCTGAATAGATGCCCCACAGTATGTTATAAACCTTGCTGCCATGGTGGAAGAAATTATGAGTGCATGTTTGACACTCATCCAAAATATATCTCCATTAGTCAGCATAACCTGATGTGGATCTCCTATTGTGTTAGCATCCAACAAAATCGGAGTCGGAATACCTTATGATCTCCAGAATTATCCAATCTCCTACAAAAAGCATATAATTTCTTGTTCTCTATTAATTACTTAAGTAGTTTGGCTGTCACCCAATGATCCATCCATATTTGCTTAAATATCTGCCTAACATCTTAATATGTACGCAATATCCTGACGCGTATATACTTGAGCATACATTAGACTCCCTACAACTGATCATGAAGGAAAAATCTATTGTATTTTCTTAATTTCAAGGCTATTCTTAGGGCACTGATTGAGACTGAACTTGTCTCCTTTAGCGACTGGGGTGTCACCTGGTTTGCATTCCTGCATGCCAAATCTTTTAAGCACTTTATCGATATAGCTCTTTTGTGATAATCCAAGAATACCTCGAGAATGATCTCGGTGTATTTGAATTCTTAATACAAAAGAGGCGTCACCAAGATCTTTCATCTCAAAGTTATTTGATAGAAATTTCTCAGTGTCATGCAATATGCCTATATCATTTGTGGCAAGCAGTATGTCATCAACATACAAAACCAAAAAAAAATCACTTCTACTGAATTTGTGATACACACAATCTTCAACAACGTTAACCTCAAAACCAAACGAGGTAACAACTTGGTAAATTTATAGTACCACTGACGAGAAGCTTGCTTGAGTCCATAAATGGATTTTGTCAATTTGTAAACCATATTATTTGGATCTTTCGACATAAAGTTATCTGGCTGCACCATATAAATAGTTTCGTCAATGTTACCATTGATAAACGCCGTTTTGACATCCATTTGATGTAACTCAAGATCAAAATGTACAACATGTGCTTTGATTGTTTTAAAAGAGTTTTTCAAAGATACCGAAGAGAAAAACTCTTTAAAATTAATCCCAAAATTTTGAGTAAAGTTACTAGTTACAAGACATACTTTATACTTCTCCACATGACCCTTCGAATCCTTCTTGGTTCTAAATGTCCATTTGCAACCAATGGATTTCATACCTTTTGCTAATGGGACAAGTTCTTAAACTTTATTGTCTTGCATGAACTTATACTCCTTATTTATTGTATCAATCCACTTTGAGAACTGGAACTTTCCATGGCCTGACGGAAGTTGATTAGATCATCTTCCAGTATCCACTGTCTTCCTCATGTTCCTAGAGAAATATGACAATATTATCCGAAATTATATTTTTCCTTTCTCTGGTGGACCATCTTAATATTACCAGTTCTTGAGGTTGTTGAGTTTGTTCCTTAGAAATAATTACCTTATCTTGAATGGGGTGCCGCTACGTTGTCGTTGTTAAGGTATCTCAACAACGACTTATAGAGGTAATTCGACATTGTCTTATTGAGACTCCGAATTCACTTCTTGATCATGACAGGTATAGAATCCTGCACATCGTCAAAAGTGATAGTAGGAATCGTAATTGATTCCTTCTCAAAGACAATGATCCGGACTTTATTTCTCCCCCAAACTCAACATCCTAAAAAAATATTACACTTCTCGTCTCAAAAAAAAAATATTAGTATGGATTGTATAATTATCAACCCCTTGATCTGTAGCATAACCAATAAAGTAGCTGCTTATAATTTAACTTTGGTCTGTCTTCCCATTACACATTCAATATAAACATTAAAGTCTATAAAGTCAATGGAATCCAAATCTCATCAGACACAAATCGTTCAACTCTATTTCTAGAGAAGTGACCTAATGCTTATGTCATAATGAGACTAAAAAAATATTATTAATTTTGCGTTTAGTACCACATGACTTCACTTGCAAGGTTTTATTATAAGATGCAATAGTTTCAACTGAATATAGGTTATCATAAACCTTAAAGGAACCATTACCAATAATATTTAAATTTAAAGATGGACTAAACTTATTGTTTCCAAATGAACAATGATAACAAGATTTGTCCATTAAGAAAACTGAAACTGAATTTTGTCTAAAAGACGGTACAATAAAAGTGTCTATCAAATCCAAATAATAATCGGTTCCTAAAAATAACCTAAAATGTCCTACTGCTTTCACTTCTACCGAATTGTCGTCACCCACATAGATGTATCTTTCACCATCAATTGACTTTCGGTAACTCAGACAACCTTGCCTAGAACATTAATGTGGGTAGTCCTACCAGAATCTAACTACCATGAGTTTTTTGGTACTAAATCTAAATTAACCTCAGAACAGATCAAATTTAGAAATGTACTTTTCTTTATACGCCATGCGTGGTACTTTGTACATTTTTTCCTTATGTGTCATGTCTTATCACAAAAGAATAACCCTTAGTTTTATATTATTATTTTTTTATCTGGACCCTTAGCAGCTACTGTATTCATTTCTTTTTGCCCTTAAAGTTTATCCCATTAAACATGAAAATTAAAATCTTATTGGCAGATATTTTAACAACATTAACTGTAAAGAGAACAAAGCAACAAAAAAACAAACATGCTCTAACAAATAACCAAAGCGTAAAACATAGTCAAAAAAATTCAAATAATGGTGAACCCCTTCTCAAGATACCTAGTACATCATTAATATCAAGTCTTTGGACAGTGATATTAACTGCAAGTGGTATTCTTGGTGTAATGATCAAACGTCGACAATAAGTCATGTCAAATAATAAGCCTATCTTTGGATCGGGTTATTATTCACATGTAAACCGTATAATTGTCACACATTTATCACCACAAGTATGTGTGCAATTCGGCCAAGTATTAACCTTCCTTTGGGCCGGTTAATACTCGCATGAATTCACACACACAAACATCTAACATCCCTCATAGACTATCTACGCAAGAGAGGTCACTTCGGCGACATCTTGTTTCAATGGGTCTATATAGAATATTAGACGACTATTGCTAGTCACAAAAGGCACCCAATTTTTTTTTGAATGTTGACTAAATTTTACAAAACCGAATCATGTCCAAAACTTTATGTACATGCATAATTAAAATATTACAACTCAAATAAGATAATCAT
This sequence comes from Iris pallida, assembly GCA_029216955.1. Taxonomy (NCBI): domain Eukaryota; kingdom Viridiplantae; phylum Streptophyta; class Magnoliopsida; order Asparagales; family Iridaceae; genus Iris; species Iris pallida. The sequence goes on from JANAVB010010600.1 coordinate 19,040,666, forward strand.
AAGCATGTGAATCTCTTTACATGATTCAAACAAATATTTTTAATTTGACTAAACTGAGCATTGTCAACATAATAAAATTCACGTAATATTTTACTGAAGGTATGGACCAATAGATTGCTTCAAATAACCCATAAATATTATATTAAAATAATCTGCTGAAGATATGTGTGTCAATAGATTACATCAAATATATGACTTAGAACATAAATTTATTGGAAACTAATTTTATGCCAAACATAAAATTGTCTATATTTGATTCCAATTTATCCTCCAATGATCAATTTAGATTGGAAAACACTATAAATTGAGTAACACCAAAAATCTATCAACATGAGTAATTGGAATCTAACCGACATTCCATATTATCACATGTCCAGCAATAAGCATATTCATGCATATTTAATATAATGGAGAATTTCTACGGTCATTATCACATGCGTCCACATCTAATATTTAAGCATGAACTGAGAGATCATTTTTGTACATAAATTATGAATTATATCAAGATTTTCTTAATATGGCGATCAAATCAACGAAGGATTGACAGCAAATCAATGTACTTGTAAGCAATGGAGAACCACGTATGCAAAAAATAAAATAAATAAATTATGATGTGCAAACATGTTGGAACAGTTTGTTTATGTACGGAAACAACTCAAAAGTAGAAGACAAGATCCCAATAGTTGTTCTCTTTATTTAGTCATCTGGTACAACACTAAGAAAATATATAAATTATATTCCACCATAAATTATAACCCACCATGTGTAGTACTGCCAACAATTTTGATCAAACAACACAAACATAAGTGTCATCCTAGTCCATTAATTATGGATGTATCGTTTGGATACATGTCCAGCATGAACTGGCCGAAACAAATATCTGAATTTTTTTTTTTGTGCATCACAGGGTCAAAAAATCAGTTATTGAGAAACTGTAGATCTAATATTCGTGTATCATAAATTTTATTTTATGAACCATTGGAACCCTAAATTAAAATTAGAATGAAGGATCTATGATTTCTGAACAATAACAAAAAATTGATTCTGAAACTTCAACCTCATAAATCAAACAGGAAGGCTCTGATACCACTTGTTAGATATTTTATTGTGCCCTGTCGATTCATGGGATGAAGAACATAAATTAAATTGCGGAAGCGTACCTGAATCCATTGCTAGGCTTGATGGATCTTGAAGCGGTCGTCCTTTTGTGGGGTTCGATCTTCCAACTTGCTATGACCCTTAATGACAAAGAAGAATCCGAATACTTTGTCCCTCTCTTTCTGTTGATGGGGATGCAGAAGAGAAAAAGAGAAAACCTCTCTTTTGGTGGTCGTATAAGTTGGGGACCATAACCCTAATGAACACATATATTTATATGTTTTGACATTTCTAATTTGGCCCCTCATCAAATTAGAATTATCTCCGGTATCTACACATTAATTCCATGACAATTATACCCTTAAGCCAATTTTCAAATATACCACTTTAATTTGGCTTAATTATTTAGATAGCCTAAACACAATTAATTTTATATGTGTGGCCCCTTAATTATTGAATAATTCCAACAAGAATAATATAATGTGATGGTTCCCCGTAATAACCAAAGCTTTTCTTTGGAAAATGGTAAAGACAGAAAAATTTATTACCATTTGAACATGAAGAGTTGTATGGAAAAGGAAAACTTGCATGCAAACTTTATTGCTTTGACTTTTAAACATAAATGACATGCAAGTTAACATAATAACATCATGTTTATAAAATACTCAAGGATATTTTAGGAATTCAACAATTTCACCACAAGTTTACTTATTATATAATAGAATAGACATATGTACATACTTTGTATGTATTATATAAATTATTATTAGAAAGATTAAAATATTCTAATTATTATATTTATTAAAACTATTTAGAAAAAACTAAAAAACAATCCTCTTAACTTTTCTAAATTTACCATTATATTAGGCTTTTTCTAAAGGCACATCAACTTTTACTTATGCTAGCCTAACTTTTTTGGTAAATTATTTACAAGTTTGTCACCCAAAAGATTGCTTCAGACTGGCCCAATTTTTTCAAGACTGTCAAATAATTAGTCCTCCCAATAGAAATGACTGTAAAAATTTTGACATTCCTTCCAATAGAAATGACTGTAAAAAATTTGACATTTCTTCCTATTGGAAGGAATGTCAAATATTTTGACAGTCATATTTTTTAGGACTGTCAAATATTTGGCGATCCTCCTCCTCCTGATCCCTGGCCGCACCGCTTCCACGAACACCTCACTCGTCCTCCTCCACCTCCTCCTCCCTTTCGCCTCCTCTCATCTCCTCCGCCCTTTTCTCCTCCTCCTCCTCTTCCCCACTAGTCTTTCTCCTCTCCTCCGCCTCCTCCTCCTTTCCTCTTCCCGGTCAACCGTTGGCTTCTCCCCACCATCCGATCGACTAAATCCACTTGCTCCGCCTTCAAACTAGCCGACAGGGAGCGCTCGATCTTCGGCGACTCAATGGCGGCGAAGATGGAGAGCCTCGCGGCCCGGTCAACCATAGCTTGACGGCAACGCACGTCCGCACCCCCGCGCCCCCGCCGGCGTCCACTACCTCGCGCGCGGGCGTCCTCCCCCACGCGCCCTCGTCAACGTCCACACCCTGGCTCCGACAATGAAAACTTGGGGGTGTTGGGTTGTATCTCGTTTCCGGTTGAGCGCTCAAATGGGGGATGACAATGGAGTTGGTAATTTAGTCACATATCGGTTAGCATGTGGGATCATGTGATGTAGGTAATTGGGATTGGTTCAGGTCTTACGTGAGAATTCTCTTTTAAGGCATATGGGCCCAATTCAATATCGCACCTCATGGGCCAACTCCGGTTCGGGTCATAACGCGTTCCCAACAAGTGGTATCATAGTCCATGGTTACAGGACTAGTTTGAGCGACTCTAATGGTTTGAGACAGATGGTGCTGAACGTTCATATGTATAATTGGATTATATGGGCCCTTCTCGAGGTGGAGTATGAGCATCAACCACACGAATTGGCTTCAAAGGTGGGTTTGACGTGCCCAAGGTAGAGCAAGACGTTGTGGTTGGCACACAATGGTGGTGTGGATGGACGTGTCAGTTTGGTTATTTAGTCAAACAAATCGAGATGTCAATATGTTGGATCTTCTGGGTGCTCGGCTGGCGGAAACGAAAAAAGGTAGTAAGGAGTGCTAAGGTTGTTCGGCTGGCGGAAACGAACAAAAAGTAGCAGTGGTGCTAAGGTTGTTCGGCTAGCGGAAACGAACAAATGTAGCAAGGATGATAAGGTTATTCGGCTAGCGAAAATGAGCTAAGGTGGAGATTGTTGTGTTACATCTCGTTTCCGGTTGAGCGCTCAAATGGGGGATGACAATGGAGTTGGTAATTTAGGAGGATTATGTGGTGTAGATAATGGGGATATGTTCAGGCCTTGTATGAGAATTCTCTTTTAAAGCATATGTGCCAAATTCAATATCGCACCTTATGGGTCAACTCCGATTCGGATTACACCGCGTTCCCAACAGGGGGTTGGGCAGCCCAAAGTAAAATTAGATCCGTTTAGGGCTCTGCAAATGAGCCAAGCCGTTCGCGAGCTGCTCGAAGCTCGGCACGGTAAAAGCTCGTTTGAGCTCGGTTCGTTTACTAAACGAGCTGAGCTCAAGTTTCATTTTTGAGCTCGTTTAATAAACGAGACAAGCTCAAGCTTAGAAGTACTCGGCTCGTTTGAGCTCGCGAGCTGGTTTGTTTAGAGCTTTCGAGTTGGCTCGTTTAGAAGCTAGTTTGTTCTTTGTTGAATTTTATATATATATATATATATATATATATATATATATATATATATATATATATATATATATATATATATATATATATGGGCATTATATATTTATATGTCCTCAATAATTAATATTAAGGAACTTTTTTAATTAAATTTTTATAAATAAATTGTTAATATTACATGTATTTGAATTCAAACCTAACTAAATTGAAGTCGAGCTCGTTAAGCTTGAAATCAAGCTTAATGAGCTTGAAATCAAGTTGAGTGAGCTTGAAATCATGTTTAATGAGCTTGATTTTGAGCTTATCATCGAGCTTGTTTATGAAGGTTGCTTATCAAGCCAAGCTCGAGCTCAAACCAAGCCAAGCTCAAGCTTAATAGAACATGCTTGAGCCAAGCTCAAGCTCTAAAATAAAAAAATTTATCAAGCTCGAGCTCGAGCTTGAGCTCGATTAATTATAGTCAAGCCAAGCTCAAGCTTACAAAAGCTTGGCTCGGCTTGGTTCGTTGCAGCCCTAGATCTGTCCTGAGTAAAAATTGCACAAAGCTAGATTGTCCTGTCGTAAGGACTAGTCCCAAGTAAATTTTGGAGTGCCTTTAGAATTTGTCTTGTATCATTATATATATTATTGTATACATGCATGCAAGACTATCTAGGAATACCAAATAACAGCTCTACATAATTACATAGTTATTTCTATAAACTTTAATGATTAATTTAATTAGTAAACATATGCAAAAATATAATTGGAAAGAAATGTTCATTATATTAGTAGTATAGATAAAAATAATAATGTTCCGATTTACTTTTTGTTTTTTCGAAATTAAAAATAAAATCAAAAATATAGATTTGTTTATTTTAACAAGGTAGAATATATAATTATATTTTAGCAAAAAATGCTGAATTGACGTGTGCTCTCAAGGCACCCTCTCTGGTTTGTTTTTATATGTAAGAGCCTCTAAGATGATTTCGACTGATATTATATAAACTTTATTTTGCTAGTAGACAATAAAAATGTCATAGTGGTTCACTTCTAGAACCCAAATGATAGAAAATTCCAATGCCCAAACACTCCCAATCGGTGATGCTTAACACTCGGCTCTTGATTTACGACTCAATCGAAAGATAGCATATTCACAACTATTTGTAATCAAATTCAACCATGAGATTTATAGATTAAATGGCTTCAAGGTCATAGAATTTGACAATAAACTCATTACATGTTTATCATTCCCGCTAGTGGAATATTTTCATTGATCCAAAATTTGAAAGGATATGACATATTACAAGTAATTAAAAAAGCTTGGGCCTAATTTTTAGATAATTATTGAAAGTTTTTTTCGAACGAATAGTAGATAACAAAAACCAATAAACTGAAGTAAAATATATGATTGGTGTTGATCCTCTCGTCATAAGAGGCAACATGTAGCGAGTCTATGACTCTTGACTCTACACGATGATGAGACAAAAATGTATTTTCAAATAGGTGGACCAATTGCCATGGAGTCATCGTGAATGTCTAATCTATAGATCTATGGGTACGGATTACAATTTACAGAGAAACATAGATCTTACGACCTTCTCACACGCATATTTTCCATAAAAATAAACACAAACGTCTTAGATTGTACAATTCGAGATAAATATATACCAACAAGCCACACCGACCAAGTTGATGTTGTCCACCCCCCCCCCCCCCCCCCACCAATCTTAGTGTCACGCCCCAGAACCAGAATACTGGAGAGTGGGAGAATGACTCAGCCAGCTACGTATTACGGGTAGATGAATACCGTATAATACGATCAATGCTGTCTAAAAGACGAGGGGGGTGCATACTACATGAAAGTCTCACTATGGTCATTTCACCTCTATTGTCTCAATCATTCAAATAAGAAACAGAAATAGAGAACATGTAAGATAAAGCAGTAAGGCGTCCCAAACGTTCAGTCAAAATGTTCTTGATATTTGGCTTTATAAAACATAGCCAGATGATGTAGCAAAGTATACACAATTGTTATCAGCTGCAGTCTGACTTAATTACAATTATGTAAAAGTAAGTGCAAGACAATCCGACTAACATATCGGTGCCAAACGGCAAAGTATAAAGTAAATAACAAAACGAGCGGGGAGGTAAGGAACCCACTCGAGTCCTCCTGCGATCATCCCTCTAGTATTGACCATCTTGGAGGTAGAGGTAAGTTGAGTCCTCGGAAACCGGCTTTAAATCTGGCCATGCAAAACCAGAGAGGTTAGACCTCTAATAGCAAGTACCGCAAGGAAGCACGATATGAGACATTAAACCAGTAAATAAGAGAATATAATAATAGACCTCTGCTTGCTACTGGGATTCACATAATATCACGACACTTCGAACCAACCTCCCAACCAAACAAGGACAGAAGTTGGCCCGCCATGTCCTGATACTCTGATCATCTCAGTTAGGTAACAGAGTAGGTACAGTACATAAACAAATCAACTTAAACGGCCATCCAACTCCTACGGCTTACTACTGCGAGTCCCAAGTTATCCTGGAATTATGCAATAAAGATTTCTCAGTTCTTACTATGGACAAGCAAGGCTAGTCGATCCAATCAATCAATTGCGCCAATTATGAATTAGACGAGTCCCAGCGGGACGCCCGTCATCAATATACAATATACAATAAATAGTATTACCAGATACCGCTCCATGCCCGTGTGGCATGTTTGCAGTATCTGTGGGGACCAGCCGGCCTGTCGGGCACTACTAGTCCCAAGAGGGCTGCCATGTAAGAACTCGGGAATCCATTCTCTCCATGCAATTATTATTTTTATTTAACTTAATAGTCTCTATGTTGAGTGAAATCCCATGCCGTGGATCATGGTCATTCGGAATGAGTACTTTCGTACATGGTACGATATGCACAACTCTACAACGATGCCCGTACGGTTAGGTTGTAGGTCTTACATAGCGTAATGCAACAATCCAAACTAACCACGGAACAATTATGCCTTGACCATAAAGTACACATGCTTCTTTTATAGTAAAATCAATAAATAAATAAATTGAAGTCTGCATGTGTGCCTGTATGTCAATATTCGGGATCGGCCAATCGATTATAGTAGTTCATACTTAATATGAACGTGTCTTATTCCATTTAATTCAATAAGACGACTAGCCAGTCTCTTAGTTCCATCTAGGAACGCATGATCAATAATTAATCAAGATAACAATCAATGTTAATTAATGCCAAATTCGGAAAATAAACATTGGGGAATAAATAATGATTGGGAAATAAATAATCTCATGCGCTGTGAGAAATGATTGGGAAATAAATAATATCATGCGCCTAAGAAAAATGATTGAAAAATAAATAATCTCATGCGCCTGGAAAATGATTGGGAAATAAATAATATCATGCGCCTGAGAAATGAGATTCTTATGCGGCTGTGAGATGAGATTGGGAAATAAATAATCTCATGCGCCTGAGGAATGAGATTGGGAAATAAATAATCTCATGCGCCTGAGGAATGAGATTGGGAAATAAATAATCTCATGCGCCTGGGAAATGATTGGGAAATAAATAATATCATGCGCTGTGGGAAAGGTTGGGAAATAAATAATATCATGCGCCTGAGGGAAATGATTGGAAAATAAATAATATCATGCGCCGTGGGATAAGATTGGGAGGAAATAAATAATATCATGCGCCTGAGGGAAATGATTGGAAAATAAATAATATCATGCGCTGAGGAATAAGATTGGGAGGAAATAAATAATATCATGCGCCTGAGGGAAATGATTGGGAAATAAATAATATCATGCGCTGAGGAATAAAATTGGGAGGAAATAAATAATCTCATGCGCCTGAGGAATAAGATTGGGAAATAAATAAACTCATGCGAAGATTCATGCGGCTGTGATTCCTGCACAATCGGCGCATGGGATACTCACGTTGCGTCTTCAGTACATGCGCGTAAGGAACCTACGTGCATGACACGCTCGGAGTCAAAGAATGCGTTGCCGGGACTTCACGGCGCATGGCCTCCCGGCGCATGGCCTCCCGGGCGCATGGGGTTCCCGGCGCATGGGGTTCATCGTCCCCAAACAGCCAGTTCAGCCATGAAAGTTTCGAAAACTTGTAATGGCCATAACTTACTCATCCGAAGTCGAAATCAAGCGAAACAAAAGCCAAAACTGCATGAAATTGAATTCTCTACAACATAGAACCATTAGTTTTCGAAAATAAGTAAGTTTTAGAGATCAAAACCAAGAAAAATCGAAAGGTTACAAACTTAGATCTACAAGAAATAGGCTATGGAAATTGAAAATGTTAAGTACTAAAGAGACTTAGAATCAAACAAGGAAGATAATGGAACAACAATAATGGGGATCCATCAGGAAGCAAGTTGGCACTTGCCTTGCTCTCCTAGGTTGGTGGGAGAGTTAGGAGGAAGAAGAAGAGTAATAGTGAAGTAATGAAGAGAGAGAAAGGGAATGGGTTTTAAATGAAGGGGTGGTGGTAGGTGGGGGGTTTATTTCGGTTCATGATGAACCAACATAATTAAACCAATCTGAGCTGAACCCATAGCAAAGCTAAAGCAGAGTATAAAAGCAGAAAGTAAAGTGCAGAAATAAAATTGCAGGAAATTAATTAACATAAAATTAAAGGAATTTAAATACAGAGCAATACATGATAAATATAAAATATTTACATTTAAACAGTACATGCATTCTAAAAATACGTATTCTGGGAATGGAAAGTGACATCTCTACCCTCCTTAGAAAAATTTCGTCCTCGGAATTTCAAATCCAAGCAGGATAGAAATATCAGAGCTGAACTACTCTAGGTATAAGCAATTTAAGTAAGCAATCATTCTACAATGTCAATAGTATGTAACATATCTATGTTGAACATTCTACGATACCAAGCAATTCTACTCGTAAGGTGGCAAGCATGAGGAGTTAAGACAATCAAGGTATACAGAAAGTGATATACTTTGTGAGTCAAACAGGTGCGGATACCGTGATCGGATATCATCCTCACGTTCCCACGTTGACTCCCCTAAAGAGTGATGACCCCAAGCAACCCGGACAAGACTAATTGTTCGGTTCTTGAGTATCTTCTCTCTTCGGTCCAAAATAGACACAGGCTATTTCTCGTAAGACAGGTTGGTACCAACAACCAGCTCAGAATGATCAAGGATATGGTTTGGGTCTGATACATACCTTCGCAACTGAGATACATGAAATACGTCATGCACCTCTCGTAACGAAGGTGGAAAGGATAAACGATAAGCAACATCGTCTATCCTCTCAAGAATAACAAATGGGCCCACGTACCGCGGACTCAACTTCCCGCGAACGCCAAACCTAATGACCCCACGGGTAGGTGAGATCCTCAAGAACACGTGGTCTCCAACAGAAAACTCTAGCGGCCTACGATGCTGGTCCGCCCAATGACGATGCCGATCCTGTGCAACTCGAAGTCGCTCTCTAATTCCTTTGACCAATTCAACTGTCTGAACAATCATTTCCGGGCCTAACATCTTTCTCTCCCCGATATCATCCCATGCTAGTGGCGACCTATACTTCTTACCATATAGTGCTTCAAACGGTGCCATCTGGATACTGGCTTGATAACTGTTGTTGTATGAGAACTCGACCAAGTGTAGGTGGCTCTCCCAAGATCCTCCAAAATCTAGGGTGCAAGCTCGCAACATGTCTTCTAAAGTCTGAATTGTCCTTTCTGATTGCCCGTCCGTCTGGGGATGGTAAGCCGTGCTAAATCTTAACTTGGTACCCAAGCTATGATGTAAGCTCTTCCAAAAATGTGATGTAAAACGGGTATTTCTGTCTGACATAATACTGACTGGGACCCCATGCTGCCTGACTATCTGTTGCATATACAATTCTGTCAACTTCTCCGTAGATTGTCCTACTCTGAAAGGAAGAAAGTGTGCCACCTTTGTAAGCCGATCTACTATCACCCAAATAGCATCCTTACCACTTGGTGATCTCGGTAAACTGGTCACAAAGTCCATTGTGATGTGTTCCCACTTTCATTCCGGGATAGGAAGCGGTTGCAATAATCCAGCTGGCCTCTGCTGCTCTGCCTTTACTTGCTGACATACCAAGCAACGGGAAACGAATCTAGCTATCTTCCTCTTCATCCCGTTCCACCAGAAGTGTTGCTTGATATCTTGGTACATCTTGGTCCCTCCAGGGTGTACAAAATACTGGGAACTGTGAGCTTCTGCCATAACCTCCTGTCTGATATCTCCACTAGGCACACAAAGACGTGAGCCAAACCTAAGTGTACCATCTTCATGAATTCTCATCTCCTTCCTGAGTCCTGACTCACATTCTGTTCTAAGCTTCTGAATCCTTGGGTCTTGTGCCTGAGCTGCCTTGATCCTATCTACCAAGTTGGATTGAACTTGTAGACTCGCCAGAACTCCTACATCACTAGGAAGTATAACCTCGATGCCCATCTCCTGAAGGTCTTCTAAGATATGCCTCTGTGTTGTCAACATAAATGCGCCGTCTCTCCTGCTGAGAGCATCTGCTACCACATTAGCCTTGCCTGGGTGATATTGAAGCTCCACGTCGTAGTCCTTAATCAACTCCAACCATCTTCTCTGCCTCATGTTCAGTTCCTTCTGAGTAAAAATGTACTTCAGACTTTTGTGGTTTATGTACATGTCCACTCGGTCACCATATAAGTAATGCCTCCATAGCTTCAAAGCAAATACTACTGCTGCCAACTCCAAGTCATGAGTTGGATAATTCTTCTCGTGGTCCCGAAGTTGCCTAGATGCGTATGCTATCACCTTCCCATGCTGCATGAGGACACATCCAAGTCCTTTACCTGACGCATCACAATAAACGGTAAAACCTCCGGGTCCAACTGGCAATGTAAGAATAGGCGCTGATATCAACTTCTGCTTCAGATTCTCAAATGATGTCTGGCATTCTGCCGACCAGACGAATGGTACATCCTTCCGTGTCAAGCGGGTCATGGGTGCTGAAAGCCTTGCAAAGTCTGATACGAACCTTCTGTAATATCCTGCCAATCCCAAGAAACTTCGTACATCAGCTACGGTCTTGGGTACTGGCCAACTCTCTACAGCTTCAACCTTCTTGGGATCTACTGCTACTCCAGCTCCTGATATGATATGACCCAAAAATAAAATGTGATTCGTCCAGAACTCACACTTGCTGAGCTTGGCATACAAATGGTTCTCTCTCAGAACCTGTAACACTTTCCTGAGGTGGTCTTCATGCTCCTCTTTACTGGCAGAATATACAAGAATGTCATCGAGAAACACAACGACAAATTGATCCAAGTACGGCATAAAGATGCGATTCATCAAATCCATAAATATAGCTGGAGCATTGGTCAAACCAAACGGCATTACTAAGAATTCATAATGTCCATACTTCGACCTGAATGCTGTCTTGGGAATGTCCTCCTTCCGAACCCTCACTTGATGATACCCTGAACGAAGATCTATCTTGGAGAAAATTCTAGCTTTGCTCAACTGATCAAATAAGTCGTCGATCCTGGGTAGTGGGTACTTGTTCTTCACTGTTGCCGCGTTAAGCTTCCTGTAATCGATGCACAATCTGGATGACCCATCATTCTTTCCCATAAGTACCACTGGTACTGCCCATGGTGATATGCTAGCTTGGATGAACTTCTTCTCCTTCAGTTCCTCTATGTGCTGATATACCTTGGCCTGTTCGGAATCCGCCATTCTATAACTCGATCTGATATCGGTTTAGTTCCAGGTGCCAATTCTATGCTGAACTCAATATCTCTAACTGGTAGCAGACCTGGAAGTTCTTCAGGAAATACGTCTAGAAACTCTTCAACTACCTTCGGAACTTGAACTTCTTCCATTGTCGTTATTACTCCCTGCTCTTGTTGAGTTGCCTCTGATCTGACTAAGGTGAATCTCTTCATGCCTGGAATATCAAAAGATACACTTCCTCTACGACAATCTATTGTCGCATGACTGTCTTTCAGCCAGTCCATGCCTAAGATAACGTCAAAATTTCCAACAGAAAATTCTATCAACCGGGCGGGTAAGGAATGCCCGCAAACTACAACGCTACACGCTAGAATAACTCTACTAACTCCTACGAGCCCATTGCCAGTGAGTATATTCAACCTCCCTGGCAATGCCTCGAACTCCATTCCTAGCCGTGTCGCAAATTGTGCAGATATAAATGAGTGTGATGCTCCCGAATCAAACAATGCTACTGCGGGATAAGAGGCGACGAGAATGTTACCTGCCACAACATCTCCTGATGCCAATGCCTCTTCCAAGGACAGAGTGAATGCCTGCCCTCGACCTCCTTGCTGGTTCCCATGCTGCGGCCTAGCCTGGTGCTGTCGCTGGCCCCTGCCTTGGTGATGCTGGGGTGGTCTATGCTGGTATTGCTGCATCGGCGGTCCCTGCTGCCGAAACATCTGAGCCTGTGGCATTAACGGACGCTGGGCCAATGGTCTCACTGCCACTGCGGGTCCTCGATATTGCCCTGCCCCTGGTGCTGGCAGAGCAGGAAACTGCTGCACTGGTCCTCCTGACCTCGAATTCATAAGACATGTGGTAACCCGATGATCTGGATTTCCACATATCAAACACAGTCTGTTCAATGTCCGACACACATCTCTAGTGTGCCCTACCTTCCCGTAATAAGTGCAGCCCGTCGGGGGTTGCTGGTTCTTCCTCTGTTGCTGTTGCTGCAGCCTGGGTGGTGGTGCTGGCCCTCGCATCGCCACATCATGAATGCGGATGCCAAGGGACGGTGCTGTTGTCCGGGGCGCTGCTCCCCCTCCTCCTTCAATCTGACTGTGGGATCTCTTCTGACCTCCAGTCCTTGCCGCAAGCCTCTGAATGGTTATCTTATGCCTTCGAGTTGCCGTCAATACTTCATCAAAAGTCTGGTAGTTGTGCCCTTTATCAATTGCAAGAGCTCAAGGTGAAACCCTTGCTGGAACCTCATAGCCCTCTGGTTCTCTGTTGCTACCATCTCTGGGGCGAACCTACTCAATCTGCAAAACTCTGCTGCATAAGCATCTACAGTCTTGCCAGCCTGTCTGAGGTTGATAAACTTCTGTTGTAGCTCAAACTGCGCCACAACTCCATAGTACTTTGTCTTGAATCTTGCTGTAAAATCGTCCCAAGCTACAGGACGTCTGATGCCTACCTCCTCTGATTCCCACCAATCACGTGCGAGATCCTGAAGTAACAATTTTACCTGATCCACACGTTCTTCTGCCGGCACCTTAGCGGCTGTCAAAATAGCCTCAACGTTCTTAAGCCATGCATCTGCTGAGATGGCATCCTCCGTGCCTTCAAAACGGCGGGGGTTGTACTTGCAAAACCTGGCGGACGCTCCTGAATCTGTCCTTGCCCCTCTTTCTAAAGCTGTCTGCAATCCTTGGTTGAGGAGCACATTCTGCTCTTGCAACTGAGCGTGCATGCGCTGCTGGGCTAACATCTGATGTTGCTGAGTAGCCATCATTCCTCTCATGATCTCCAAAAGAGCCGGTGTGTCCATTTTCGCAGGGGTAGGTGGAAATGTTGGTGGTGGTGGAACATCCGGATACTGCGACCCAGCTGCTGCTTCCACTATCACTTCTTCTTGGATAGCCTCTTGAGTTTGTACCAGCCCTTGTTGCTGACCAACATGGTCAGGTTGTCCGGGTTGCTCTTGTTGCTGTTGTCCAGTCCTGACAGATGCGGACGAAGTGTCCCTAAGAAAAGGGACAAAAGAACAATCAAACGATCGGACATGAAAGATCAATGAAGTCAAAGGATACCGGAATGTCAAGCTAGAGTCGAGAGTAACGAATCATGAGATCAAGGGGAAACATGTGTGATTGAGACATCCTATAAATTAAAACACCCCACAAGTCTGAAACCAGACCTGCATGGGCCACCACTAAAACCTTGTCATACCCCAGAACCAGAATACTGGAGAGCGGGAGAATGACTCAGCCAGCTACGTATTACGGGTAGATGAATACCGTATAATACGATCAATGCTGTCTAAAAGACGAGGGGGGTGCATACTACATGAAAGTCTCACTATGGTCATTTCACCTCTATTGTCTCAATCATTCAAATAAGAAACAGAAATAGAGAATATGTAAGATAAAGCAGTAAGGCGTTCCAAACGCTCAGTCAAAATGTTCTTGATATCTGGCTTTATAAAACATAGCCAGATGATGTAGCAAAGTATACACAATTGTTATCAGCTGCAGTTTGACTTAATTATAATTATGTAAAAGTAAGTGCAAGACAATCCGACTAACATATCGGTGCCAAACGGCAAAGTATAAAGTAAATAAAAAACGAGCGGGGAGGTAAGGAACCCACTCGAGTCCTCCTGCGATCATCCCTCTAGTATTGACCATCTTGGAGGTAGAGGTAAGTTGAGTCCTCGGAAACCGGCTCTAAATCTGGCCATGCAAAACCAGAGAGGTTAGACCTCTAATAGCAAGTACCGCAAGGAAGCACGATATGAGACATTAAACCAGTAAATAAGAGAATATAATAATAGACCTCTGCTTGCTACTGGGATTCACATAACATCACGACACTTCGAACCAACCTCCCAACCAAACAAGGACAGAAGTTGGCCCGTCATGTCCTGATACTCTGATCATCCCAGTTAGGTAACAGAGTAGGTACAGTACATAAACAAATCAACTTAAACGGCCATCCAACTCCTACGGCTTACTACTGTGAGTCCCAAGTTATCCTGGAATTATGCAATAAAGATTTCTCAGTTCTTACTATGGACAAGCAAGGCTAGTCGATCCAATCAATCAATTGCGCCAATCATGAATTAGACGAGTCCCAGCGGGACGCCCGTCATCAATATACAATATACAATAAATAGTATTACCAGATACCGCTCCATGCCCGTGTGGCATGTTTGCAGTATCTGTGGGGACCAGCCGGCCTGTCGGGCACTACTAGTCCCAAGAGGACTGCCATGTAAGAACTCGGGAATCCATTCTCTCCATGCAATCATTATTTTTATTTAACTTAATAGTCTCTATGTTGAGTGAAATTCCATGCCGTGGATCATGGTCATTCGGAATGAGTACTTTCGTACATGGTACGATATGCACAACTCTACAACGATGCCCGTGCGGTTAGGTTGTAGGTCTTACATAGCGTAATGCAACAATCCAAACTAACCACGGAACAATCATGCCTTGACCATAAAGTACACATGCTTCTTTTATAGTAAAATCAATAAATAAATAAATTGAAGTCTGCATGTGTGCCTGTATGTCAATATTCGGGATCGGCCAATCGATTATAGTAGTTCATACTTAATATGAACGTGTCTTATTCCATTTAATTCAATAAGACGACTAGCCAGTCTCTTAGTTCCATCTAGGAACGCATGATCAATAATTAATCAAGATAACAATCAATGTTAATTAATGCCAAATTCGGAAAATAAACATTGGGGAATAAATAATGATTGGGAAATAAATAATCTCATGCGCTGTGGGAAATGATTGGGAAATAAATAATATCATGCGCCTGAGGGAAATGTTTGGAAAATAAATAATCTCATGCGCCTGGAAAATGATTGGGAAATAAATAATATCATGCGCCTGAGAAATGAGATTCTTATGCGGCTGTGAGATGAGATTGGGAAATAAATAATCTCATGCGCCTGAGGAATGAGATTGGGAAATAAATAATCTCATGCGCCTGGGAAATGATTGGGAAATAAATAATATCATGCGCCTGAGAAATGAGATTCTTATGCGGCTGTGAGATGAGATTGGGAAATAAATAATCTCATGCGCCTGAGGAATGAGATTGGAAAATAAATAATCTCATGCGCCTGAGGAATGAGATTGGGAAATAAATAATCTCATGCGCCTGGGAAATGATTGGGAAATAAATAATATCATGCGCTGTGGGAAAGGTTGGGAAATAAATAATATCATGCGCCTGAGGGAAATAATTGGAAAATAAATAATATCATGCGCTGTGGGATAAGATTGGGAGGAAATAAATAATATCATGCGCCTGAGAAAAATGATTGGGAAATAAATAATATCATGCGCTGAGGAATAAGATTGGGAGGAAATAAATAATATCATGCGCCTGAGGGAAATGATTGGGAAATAAATAATATCATGCGCTGAGGAATAAGATTGAGAGGAAATAAATAATCTCATGCGCCTGAGGAATAAGATTGGAAAATAAATAAACTCATGCGAAGATTCATGCGGCTGTGATTCCTGCACAATCGGCGCATGGGATACTCACGTTGCGTCTTCAGTACATGCGCGTAAGGAACCTACGTGCATGACACGCTCGGAGTCAAAGAATGCGTTGCCGGAACTTCACGGCGCATGGCCTCCCGGCACATGGCCTCCCGGGCGCATGGGGTTCCCGGCGCATGGGGTTCATCGTCCCCAAACAGCCAGTTCAGCCATGAAAGTTTCGAAAACTTGTAATGGCCATAACTTACTCATCCGAAGTCGAAATCAAGCGAAACAAAAGCCAAAACTGCATAAAATTGAATTCTCTACAACATAGAACCATTAGTTTTCGAAAATAAGTAAGTTTTAGAGATCAAAACCAAGAAAAATCGAAAGGTTACAAACTTAGATCTACAAGAAATAGGCTATGGAAATTGAAAATGTTAAGTACTAAAGAGACTTAGAATCAAACAAGGAAGATGATGGAACAATAATAATGGGGATCCATCAGGAAGCAAGTTGGCACTTGCCTTGCTCTCCTAGGTTGGTGGGAGAGTTAGGAGGAAGAAGAAGAGTAATAGTGAAGTAATGAAGAGAGAGAAAGGGAATGGGTTTTAAATGAAGGGGTGGTGGTAGGTGGGGGGTTTATTTCGGTTCATGATGAACCAACATAATTAAACCAATCTGAGCTGAACCCATAGCAAAGCTAAAGCAGAGTATAAAAGCAGAAAGTAAAGTGCAGAAATGAAATTGCAGGAAATTAATTAACATAAAATTAAAGAAATTTAAATACAGAGCAATACATGATAAATATAAAATATTTACATTTAAACAATACATGCATTCTAAAAATACGTATTCTGGGAATGGGAAGTGACACTTAGGTCCACCCCTTCCCTACCCTTCACCATGTACTCCTATTGAAAGTAACTTTAACTAAGTTAGCCAAAATTTATATATAAAGTTCTAATACAAAATACACAATACAAAAATACTTCAAATTATACCTGACCAATACACCCTACAAATAATCCTTACCTTTGGGCCGAAATGAAGCCCAACTCATCGCAACGTCAGCCCACAATCAAACGATACACTCCCCTTTATAGCCGCACGGTCATAATCGTGCGGTTCCCACAACTTCGCATCACACCAGTCCGCAAACAAGCCTCGTCTTTAGGGGTGAGCATTATTCGATTTTGGGCCGAAAATCGAACCGAATAAGAGATTCGGTTCGGTTTCGATTTTGAAAATACTAAATTTTCTTATTCGGTTTCGATATATATATATATATATATATATATATATATATATATATATATATATATATATATATATATAGTATATAGAGAGAGAGAGAGAGAGAAAAATATATATATATATATATATATATATATAGAGAGAGAGAGAGAGAGAGAGAGAGAGGGGTATATATATAGGTATATTTAGCTATTATATATATTAACAAAAAAGTACAAATAAATCCATAAACCGAAAATTGAACCGATTTAATTCGGTTTGGTTTGGTTCGATTATTGACCAATTCGGTTTAATTTCGATTTTGTTTATTCGATTTCGGTCTAATTCGGTTTTCAGTTATTCGTTTCGGTTGGAACCGAATAAACCGAATGCTCGCCCCTACTCGTCTCTTCTTCCCTCCCTATAATCCAAGTTAGGTTTAGGTTTAGGCCTAGTTTCTCACTCCGCAACGCCGTTTTTTTCCTTCCGAAAGAAAATTTTCCCGCAATGGTGAGCGCTCTCTCTCTCTCTCTCTCTCTCTCTCTCTCTCTCTCTCTCTCTCATTCTTCTTCATTTTATGCTGATGCTTATTGTTCTTCTCCATAGGCGTCGGAGAAGAAGCTCTCGAACCCGATGCGGGAGATCAAGGTGCAGAAGCTGGTGCTCAACATCTCCGTCGGAGAGAGCGGAGATCGCCTCACCAGAGCATCCAAGGTTCTCTCTCGGGCTCCTTCGAAGAGTTTAGTTAGGTTTTGTTACGTTTGGGGTTTAGATCCGTGTCATCGGAGCTCGGACACTCCAGGAATAGATGCCGTGTCGTGTCGTACAAGTGTCGGGCACACTTCATTAGCAAATGTCGGTTCCGTGCGATACAGTTATGAGTTTTTGCTATGGCTTTTTCTATGGGCACCACAAGATTTACTTGGGGCTATCCCAAAATTTTTGGAAAAAATTACAAGTTTGCCATTAAAATTTTTTGCTTGGGGCTAGTCCAAGATGTCATATAAATACCAACCTAATTTTATTTCCCTTCTTCTCTCTCTACTCTCTCCATCTCCTCCACTCTTTTCTCCAACCCTAAGAAGAATTTCTACGTCATAGTTTTGGAAACCCTAACCCAAATTGTCTCCCAACCAAGACATTGTGAAGATTTAGGGTCCAAATTTTCGTTACAGTGTCATCGAATTCATCCGTTCATGGGTATGTCATCTAATTAATATATTTGTAGACTCTCACAATAATTACACATGTAAATAATGATTTATATGTGTTTAATTTAGAAAAAGTGAACATGGAAGAACCCGGGTTATCGAATGTAGCAGACTCTCGTCCCGATATGTCCGAAGAACACATTATTGCTTCGGATGCACTCTTGGTAAGCCCATTGTAACATTTATGTCGGGTGCAATTCGGGACTGTTAGGGACAGGACTGCCAATACGCGGGCAGTCCACCTCTACATATAGGACTGCCCAAACTTCGGCAGTCCTGTCAATAATCAGGACTGCCAGAGATGTGGCAGTCCTGATCATTGACAGGACTGCCAGTGAAATGGCAGTCCTGATTATTGAAAGGACTGCCTTGCCTTATGCAGTCCTTCATTTTGGCAGCAGTTTGGACATTTTTTGTGTTGTGTTATTTTATTTTATTAACTTTAAGTTATATTGTAGGACTTATCATCTTCCAGCAGCTCCAATTGGCGTCGATGTAGGCCATTTATTCAGGACCAATATGTGTTTTGAATCATACGAAGGTGCGCTAAATTGGTGTCGAGAAGTGGGACGGGCAAACAACATAGTTCTTGTGATATCAAGATCGGCCCGAAATCGTCCGGGACAACAAACCACTGTGGTTTCATGTGAACGAGGTGGTGTGTTTAGAAGCCATAAGAAAGAAAAAGTTCTCGAAAGTAAAGTTTCAAAGAGAAATGTTGGAAAGAGAAAATGTGGTTGTCCGTTCAAAGTCTATATTAGAAAGGATGAAGAAGCGAAGTGGACAGTCCAAGTCATGAATGGAATCCACAACCACGAGATTGCCGAAACACTATTGGGTCATCCGTATGTCGGACGGTTGAACATTACGGAGAAGAAGATAGTGGAAGACTTGTCCAATTCCGGAGTTGCACCGAGACAAATATATTCCGTCATACGACATGAAGATGAGAAGAACAAGTCTACAATGAAGTCAATATACAACGCCTTATCTTCTTCTAACGCCATTCGGTCGAAATCGAGAATGGCGATGCAAGAAGTGATGAAGTTGCTTGGAGGCAATCATTATGTTGAGCACCATAGAAGACATCCACCGAGCAGTGAAGTCATTTCACTCTTTTGGGCTCATCCCGATTGCACACATTTGGCTCGGTCTTTCGCCGACGTGTTAGTTCTTGATTGCACGTACAAGACCAATAAGTTCAAGATGCCTCTCTTTCATGTTGTCGGCTTCACCTCTACATGGAAAACATTTCCAGTTGCTTTTTGCTTCATGAAGAGTGAGAAAGTTGAAGACTACACATGGGCGTTGGAGAAACTGAAAATCCTTTACACCGGTCAGAGAGAGCCCTCGGTTTTTGTTACCGACAGAGAGTATGCTCTAATGAATGCTATTCGGATTGTGTTTCCTCAAGCTAATACATTGCTATGCACATTTCATGTAAATCGTAATATACAATCCCAATGTAAGTTGAAGTTCGGGAAAGTCGATGGTAAACTTGACATGCAAGTTTTGACGAATTCAACCATGACTGGAATTGTGTATGGCGAGCCAGCACGATAGACAGTTACGCCGCCGCATGGTACTTATTCAAGGAGAAGTGGGAGGGGAGGGAGCCGGCTTGCATTTCTTACATCAAAGAAACATGGCTTGAACCGCACAAAGAACAATTCGTCTTAGCATGGACGAATGTGGTGAAGCATTACGGTACGACAACTACCAACCGTGTCGAAGGAGCACACTCAGTATTAAAGAGGCATTTAAAGTCATCCCAAGGCAACTTTGTTTCGGTTTGGCAAGCGATGCATATATCAATAGATCGGACGGTGAACGAAATCAAGGCATCATTTGAGATGAGCTTAAATATTGTCAAGCATGAGCATAGAAAGGAAGTCCTCTTGGATTCTTTAATGCGTGTCATTTCTCACAAGGCGTTGGATTTCATATTTGAAGAGATTGATAGGTCAAAGTTTGTCGGCTTTGATCCTCAGGTTTGCGGGTGTGTACATCGACATACACTCGGCCTCCCTTGTGGCCATGAGATTAATGAATATCGTCATCAGTCCATTCCTATTCCAGTTCTTGCTGTCGATGAACGTTGGAGGCAGTTGTCTATAATGCCCGTGGTGAAGACACACGGTGATTTCTTCTCCTTGCCACAAGTGAAACTTCTCCACGCACGGTGGTGTGCCTCAGAAGGAGCAGAGCGGGAGTGCCTTGAGGTTAAAATCCAAGAACTTGCCTGTCCGGTGACTACAAGAATGCACGAGCCGTCCATTATTTCCAATCCTAAGGGCAAGCCTCCAACAAGAATGAGTAGTTCACAGAAGAGAAGGCTTGAGTCAACCAAAAGAGATCCATCATCCTTTGAGCATATTGAACGAAGCTTAGAGCAAGTTCCGCCTGCACGGAAGAGCAAGCTTGTCATTCGCCGGAAAAAGGAGAAAACAGATATTGCAAACGAAGATACTGTGGAAAGTCAAACGATGCGTTTGTATATCCACAATTTTCATCCAGAGATTCGCAGTTACATCTGGTCTATTGTTGATGTCCCGGGGGATGGCCATTGCGGATTTCATGTGCTTACAATACATCTCGGTTATTCTGACAAAGACGGATGGAGGCAAGTGAGGCAGGAGCTGTACGAGGAATTAGAGAGTCGTCTTCCATTATACTCCCGCATCCTAAGCGAAGAAACAGTTGCAAGTTTGTTGACAAGTATTTCTTGCACTGACAGTGTTACCGGGCCAGACCACTACATGTCCGTCCCGTCTGCCTTGTATTTATTTGCTAATCGGTACCGGATCCCTGTTGTACTTTTTTCGGCGGGGATTCGCAATACTTTTTTTTTGATGTGCGCTCCTCCGACGGAGCACAGACAAAGCAATCTATGTACTATAGGTCAAATCAAAGATCACTTTGTCATGCTAAGGATGATCGGTCATTCTCCGATTCCTCCACCTACAACAGTTTGGTACAAACTAGCACCGGCAGAAGCGAAGTCCTGGACCGGGCTTTTTGATCAGCAAATCAATCATTGTAGGAGACTGTTGCAGATGGAGGAGCCAAGAGACTTACCGGTTGGCCACTACGACGTCGAAATCGACTGAATGAAGTTTTCACATTCTGAAGGCAGAGGATGTTCCATTTTGTAAACATTTTGTATATGGATTACCCATTTTGTAAACATTAAAGTATATTATTTTGAAATGTGAAGCCAAATATATGTTTTTTGTTTTCAACTTTTTCCTGTCTGCTATTGAAATATCATACTTGTGTAAAATATGCTACTCGTGTCAAAAATTTGGCTGAAGTACTTGTGTGAAAACTGATGATAAACTGCCAGTTGTCTGGCAGTCCTGATGTGAATGAGGACTGCCAGTTGTCTGGCAGTCCTAAGCAAAACTCTCTGTGTGTGAGTTAAAACTCACACACAGAGAGTTTTTATCAGGACTGCCAGACCACTGGCAGTCCTGATGTGAATGAGGACTGCCATTGGTCTGGCAGTCCTAAGCAAAACTCTCTGTGTGTGAGTTAAAACTCACACACAGTGAGTTTTCATCAGGACTGCCAGACCACTGGCAGTCCTAATGTGAATGAGGGCTGCCAGTTGTCTGGCAGTCCTAAGCAAAACTCTCTGTGTGTGAGTTAAAACTCACACACAGTGAGTTTTTATCAGGACTGGCAGTCCTGATGTGAATGAGGACTGCCAGTGGTCTGGCAGTCCTAAGCAAAACTCTCTGTGTGTGAGTTTGAAGTCACACACAGAGAGTTTTGCTTAGGACTGCCAGACCACTGGCAGTCCTCATTCACATTAGGACTGCCAGTGATCTGGCAGTCCTAATGAAAACTCACTGTGTGTGAGTTCAAACTCACACACAGAGAGTTTTGCTTAGGACTGCCAGACCACTGGCAGTCCTGATTCACATTAGGACTGCCAGTGTTCTGGCAGTCCTGATGAAAACTCACTGTGTGTGTGAGTTTTCATAATCAAGTTAAACATCTTAAACATCACAATATCCACTGAATGTACATGACAATTAAACTCACTGAATGTACATGACAATTAAACATCTTAAACATCACAATTTCCTCAATTCCATAGTCATGACAATTTCTAAAATAATAGAGTTAAACATCACAATATCCAACAAGTTAAACATTACAATTTCCAAAATACAACATCAAAATCAAATCAGTGATCATGCCGGGCCTTCGTACGCGCCTCCCGGTTTTGCATGAAAGGAAAGTCGACAGTGTCGTCGATATGATCCAACTGGTTCGCGATATTAACACATTCATCGTTCTGGCAGCCCGATCTGATGGATTTCGCCAAAGCCTTCACCCGAGTAGCCTGTCAATTATAACAAAACGTTAATGAAGAGAGTTCACTTTGAAATTAGTTACAAACTATAATTTATAAACTTACCATCCTGACCAATGAAGCATACAGGACATTTTTTGAAGGCAGAGGTCCTAGAGCTCCAACGGCACGGGCCCTGGATTTCTAGGGTTCGACAACCTAGGATGTCCGACTGTCAAGTAGTACGGCATGTAGTCGTCGCTGCAGTCGTGCATCTCCTGCACCGGTTGTCGAAGTTCTTCCCCCAGCAAATGTCGTTGCCACTCGGAGTAGTAGTCGGTCACCCAGTCGAAATAGGGCGGCTTGTAGTTCAAAGGTTGGGTCCCACACGGAGGCTCCAATAACCTTAATGTGCGCTGCGGCACGGTTTGTACGAGGCCAAACTGACGCAGTACTCTATCAGGCATGTAAGGCTCAGTAATATCATAGCATGTGATCATACCATGAAATAGAGATACTGGTTGCAGATGGCGATTTTGTTGCCGGAGATCCCGGTATGGGTGCCAAACTATTTGTAGGACAAAAGTTAAAAGACAATAGTCAACAAAAAAACATACCATAAATAGTCTACGCTATCTACGCGCTATCAACTAACCTCTTCTGGCACCAAATTTTCCAGAGCATCACGAATGGAAACCAACGTTTCATGACTCTTAGTTTCTAGCTGAGTTGGCTTCCATTGACACACTCTAGGAAGGTGCTCCTCATAGCGTGGGTTCAGCTCACCCCTCCTGAGCATCGGAAAGTGCTCGTATATCCAAGCCTATACAATTTGTAAATGACTAGTCAGTAAATTAACAACATAATCTAGCTAGTATATTAGTTTAAAATGTTAGAAATTTTCTTACATGGAGTAGAGTCTGGCATCCCGCCATGGTCTTGGTCCCGACACGGGAAGCTATACCAAGCTCGCGGTAAAGGTTAGCAAGTATACCGCTGCCCCAGGATATGTCTCCTACGTCGTCTATAACAGATAGGTTCGCGAGATACCTAGCATGTATAGAGGTTCCCGACTTGTCTGGAATGGCAACCGATCCAAGTATGAAGAGCATGTATGCCCGGGCCACCCTCTCAACAGTTTCATCATCCCAATCCTACGGGCCTTTGAAATTCTCCACTAACCATGACAGAGGAATGCCGTACGACTTCTTGAAGCCCGGTAGGGTTGTAAAGGTAGTGGCCTCCACCCCAAGGTTCGCTTCTACAAAATCAACTATACGATCATACCACTCGAGATCCTTCTCGGTACATAAATATTCATTTGTCATGGCACGGCCCTCCACCGGCAACTCCAATATCTGATAGACGTCATCCAGGGTAATGGTCATCTCCCCAGCTGGGAGATGAAATGTGTTCGTCTCCGGATGCCATCTCTCCACAAAGGCCGATATGAGAGCACTGTCCTGCGTCTTGTAGGCATATCTAGCCAAATTATGCAGACCGGTAGGAAATATTTTGGTCTGGACGTCCTCGGGTAAATGGTGAAGAGACCAAGCAACACACTTCCGCCCGTGACTCACAGCCCTAAGAATACGAGAGCTCTCCTGTATGTCGTACAAGATAATAAAAATACGATTATGATATATATATATATATATATATATATATATATATATATATATATATATATATATACGGAAACTTACAAACATATATATATATATATATATATATATATATAAACGGAAACTTACAAACATAATATACATACCGGATTCTTCCATATATCATAAGCAATGTGGTTGTCGAACGACAACAACATTGAGCAACCCGGGGGACGAACATCCTCCTCCTCCTCAGAAGGATCGACATCAGCCGAACGAACAGGATCCTCAGAAGGACCGACACCGGACGTACGGACAGGATCCTCAGAAGGACCGGCACCAGAACCACCTCGTCCTAGAATTTGGCTGATAGGTACGTCATCGTCATCGGAAGAAGACGGAGGACTAGGAGGACCTCGTTGCTTCGAACGAGAATGGGAGTGCGGTTGTTCCCCTTGTCGCTGCGGTTCTGAAATTCTGATTGGTCTCTCAAGAGGTCGAGGCCACTCACTACGTTCCCTGCGCAAGGATGCGGTGGGGGGGGTCGCTTTCTTTTGGGAGCGGCCACAGGACTACAAGACAACATAGGGTTAGTATTAAATAATGGATGTAAAAAAAATTGTGAAGTTGACATTCAGGACTGCCATGCTCCTGGCAGTCCATCATTCTATCAGGATTGCCAGAGAGATGGTAGTCCTATTTTATAACAGGACTGCCAGTGTGTCTGCAGTCCTGTTTTATAACAGGACTGCCTACTGCATGGCAGTCCATTTTGACATTAGGACTGCCCCGTCGTCTGCAGTCCTTAGGGACGACGACCGGACGAACAGTTAGGTTACGTTTAAACGATAAAAAATGATATTTTCGATTTCGAAATGTATTTTGAATTATTCTAACCTAATTTATAATGACATTTAAGAGATTTCTCAAAGAATCGAAATGTACTTTGAAATGTAAAATAAATTATACAATAATTAGGAAACATACCTAGCTTGTGATGACGGGTTCTTCTTCGGTGCCATTGATGATCTTGGAAGACTTAGGGTTCTTGAGAGAGAGTTTTGGAGAGTGGATAATGGAGAGAGTGTTAGGGTTTTGGAGAGTAGAGGAATTTTTGAGAGAGGGTTTTGAGAGGGTTTTGAAGAGAGAGAATTTTAAAATGAAAATGAAATGAAAGAGAGGGTTTGGGGGGGGGGGGGGGTGGAATAGCCCCAAGTAATTTTCGGGACGCCCCCAGTAAAAGTTCTTCAAACCTGGGACGCCCCCTAGTAAAATGACGCTCCCAGTAAAACTTGTGATGCCCATAGAAAAAGCCTTTTGCTATTTGGGGTTTACATCTATGCTTCTTTCCTAGGAAGCACGGATCCTTAAAAAACTATGACGTGTACGTGTCCTATTGGACACGATACACAAGGACACCACTTAGGTAATGCGTCCGTGTCTCGTCTTGTTCGTGGAACGTTACGTTTTCTTCTGAGTTTAGTGTTTCTTTCTATTTGCAGTTGTTGGAATGATTTTCTTACAAATCGATGCTATGCATGGTTTTATTCTTAGGTCATAGAAAAATGTCAATTTTTGAGTTGGACTAGTTAGCCCCCACCAGTCATTCCCAATATAACCTATGACAAATGCAAATCTGTGCTGTTGCTAACCGGAAGTCTTTCTGCATTGTAGTATAATGTTGAAGTTTATTGTAATATTAAAAATCTATAGGTCTTGCAATTATTATAAAGGATGTTTTAAGTGCTTGCATTTTGTCCTGTGGTTTATGGGATCATATGGTTGTTCGTTTGAGGCTATTTCAATTGTAGGACAGCTCATCAAAGCCTAGAACATCTATATTTCTTTGGAGTATGTATCATTTTGGCTGTTATATGATCATTTTCAATAGCCAGTCCTTATTTGGCGAGCCCTTTCTATATTCAAAGTATTGTCCATTATTGGATTTACCAAAAAGTTGATGACTTCGATGTGTTGCTCATGTGGATGTTATGCTTTTGGACAAATGTATTGGACCTCTTTTGTGGTAGTAGACAAGTAGAAATATAAGGAGTGAAGGAGTAAATATTTGAAAACGGGGAAGAGATGACGATAACTAATGGAAGTGACTCTAAATAAGTAAATGTGGAAGTGACTCTAAATAACTAGTATATAGTAGGTTCAATCCATACATTAGGTAGTTACTTCTTCAAAACACGGGGAACTCATTCTATGACTTTTCCATGGACAAAACATTGCAATAAATTACGAAAATTACTTAAAACGTGTCTATTGAAAGGGGAATATTGTTCGAATTTTGGAGTGTTGTAATAATAATATTGTTTTATTCAAGGTTCATAGCATCCAAATCGGTATTGAACCCTCCTAGGCTCCTATGAGTATCATGATCGGCAATATAGGTGGTTTCGATCTAGTGTCAGAATTATTAATAAATTAATAAAAATATAGAATATTTAAAAAAAATATATTTAGATATAATTTTGAGTATTTTTGTGTTTTTTCTAAGTAGTTTTGAAATTCTATGAACTAATAGTCACCCTTGCTGATCGGTTTACCTGAGATAAATATTTAAAAAGTATCTATTGAAAGGGGAATATTGTTCGAAGTTTGGAGTGTTGTAATAACGATATTGTTTTATTCAAACTTTTGATCAACATAAACACAATCCCTACCATTTTTTTCTTTAGTTATTTTCGGCTTCTGATCCATTTTGTTTGCATGTCAAATTTGTGCCTTATCTATGGTTTTCAATGTTTTTTCACTAGGATGATGTTTCAATGCTGCATCAATGCTGTATTAAGTAAATGATTTTAGGATTATGAAAGACCTTTAACTTCTTGTATGTGTATATTTTTCTCTCACTATGATAACATATTTACCAACATGATATATTTGTTCTGGTCATATTGATTTTATTTTTCTGCTTTACCTTGAAGGTGTTCAACTTCTGATAGAACACATTCATGTCATATTGTTAGTAATAGAGTTTGATGTTTTCTACCATCCTTTTTATATGTGGTTTCTGATATTTGTCATCAGTGATCAGTGACAATATATTTTGCGTACATTTGCTCAAGTTTATTTTATTTTGATCTAATTTTTTGACCAAAATATTGTGGCTTGGTAGAAATACAAGAATCAGAAGTATTTCTGTAGGTTGAAATTGTTCTGTAAAACAATTAGTTATAGTAATATCTTTTTGCATGTTTGCAGGTTTTGGAACAATTGAGCGGGCAGGCTCCGGTGTTCTCCAAGGGTAGGTATTGTGATATTATGTTATGCTTCCAAGCATTCTTGTAGATAGTTGCTAATTTTTCTTTTATTTTGTATATCATTCAGCCAGGTATACCGTTCGATCTTTTGGTATCCGTCGTAATGAAAAGATTGCATGCTATGTCACTATTAGAGGCGACAAGGCTATGCAACTTTTGGAGAGTGGTTTGAAGGTGAAGGAATATGAATTGATTAGGAGGAATTTCAGTGATACTGGATGTTTTGGCTTTGGTATCCAGGAGCATATTGATCTAGGAATCAAGTAAGCCATTTGCACTCTTTATTTTCTTGTTTGATGGTCTGGACTATCTTGTTTTATAGTTCGTCTTGTTCGAAAATTGGAAATGCATGATGCACATCTATCCTTGTCATTGGCTCTGTTTTGTTCTACGCTTCTGTGTCATGTTTTTGTTCTAGTTGACGATGATACTCCCTTGGTTGGATTATCATCAGTGGGATTAGCTTTCAATAGTTTTTGTTGTCTTTATTTTCATGTATTATCACATGGTACGGGGTTGTGATGAGAAATGCTTTTTCTGACACCTCTTGTATGAGAAGAGCTTCATTAGAAGCCCTTCCTTGAGCAGAGTAGCGATCTTCTGAACCCTGTTTCTGCCACCAATCTATTAATTGGTACTTCAAAGTTTTTAAAGAATAATTATGTTGTAGTAGTGTTTCTTTCTTAAGTAAGCATTGCTGCACGCAGTCTCTTTCTGATGATTTAAAAAATACTTAGAAATGCATGGTTATGATGGAGATTGCTTTTCTGACACCTCTTGTATGAGAAGGGCTTTCATTGGAAGTCAATCCTTGAGCAAAGTAGCAATTTTCTGAGCCTTTTTTATGCCACTTGGCCATTTCGCTGAGGGTAGTAGAAAAGTAACAAATGCCTATTTAGGTTGGCGTTCGCTGCATGAAGTATCTTTTGCAAGGTTTCAAAGTTTGCTGACACGTCAGATTTATTGGGTGAATATCATCATGTCGACTAGCTTTTAGCTCAATAATGTGATTGAATATTATCATGTTGGATAACATGGTTGAGATGATGAAGGCTCTTCCGACCCCCCTCTTGTATGAGATGGTCTTCACTGGAAGTTCTTCCTTGAGCTATGTAGCAAACATCTGATCCCTTCATCTGTATGATTTGTATTTTTTTTAATTTGGTAAGGGCACTGAAGGGTGTGGGATTTGTATGCGGCTCTTAGTTATTTTTAACATTTTAAGCAACATTTCAAAAGCTATCATATTTATCTTTTTTTTGTCGTTCATCTTCTAATTACCTTGTGATTATTGGTCAGGTATGACCCATCCACTGGAATTTATGGGATGGACTTCTATGTTGTTTTGGAGCGCCCAGGTTACAGAGTGGGCCGTCGCCGCCGCTGCAAGTCCAGCGTGGGGATACAGCACAGGGTCACGAAAGAGGATGCCATGAAGTGGTTCCAAGTTAAGTACGAGGGTGTCATTCTCAACAAGGCCCAGAACATTGGATAGATTTATTTTCACCGCAGTTGCTCGTCTACTTGACTTGAACAGTTAGATAGTTGTTGTGGTTATGTTATTCCTTAGAATGAGTTGTGAAGTTTTGTTTCATCATTATGACCTGGATGGAAGTTTTCTGCTAAAGTACAATTTGAGTTTGTTGGAAGTTATGAATTTCGTAGAGCAGGATTACTTTGGATTCTGGGGAGGCTCATTTTTTTCTAACAAGTTTCTGCATTTATATCTTGCAAACTTCTTTTTCCTCTGACCTAAAGAATAGTGCTGCAGCATTTGTAGCTTGTTTGGTTTATTTTGAGACCATATTAAGTGCCTATATTTTTTGCGTTTTATGTATTACTCATTTTGAAGCTTCTCTTGTTCTACTGTGAACACTTGTTAAAACGTAGACATTTGTTTCTCAGACAAAATAGGTTGAGATTGTTGATGAGATTGCTCAAACAGGTCGAGAGATTTTGAAGACATTGGATTTTCTTGCAGCTGCTTTGTGTTTTAGAGTTGTCTGGCTTTTCTCTCTTTCCTACCCTTCGCTATGAGCTTTCAATCCACTTTCTATTCGGACTTTCTCAACAAGTAATTTTTTTTCTTCTTTCTGTCAGTATTGGAACGACGAAACAATGCAAGAACTTGCACTTGAAATTAGCTGAGAATAAATGAGATGGGTAAGCACCAAACAACTTGCTATTTTTTTTGACGGTTTATATATATATATATATATAAAATGATGCTTCAAAACGATATATATATATATACCACGGCTTAGACGGTTTATATATATATATATATATATATATATATATATATATATATATATATATAATATAAAATGATGCTTCAAAACGATATATATATATACTATTATATATATATATATATTCTCAGAAAGAACATTTGTACATTTATTCGTAACTAAAGTATTTACAAATTTACTCATGAGTCATGACTAAAAATTTGAAGAATTGTTTGGCTGGTGCAAAATTAGAAAGGATTTTTTAATTAACTATGGACTTGCCAAAGCCCACTTATTATTAGAGGCAGTTTCAAGTTTCAACCCATCCATTTTAATTATCCACGGGCCAAGTCCAACGCAACCCTAACAATAATAATAATAATAATAATAATAATAATAATAATAATAATATTATTATTATTATTATTAATAGGCTATATTATAACTTGATACCCTCAACTATTCAAAATTTTCAACTTGATACCCTCAACTTTGATAGGTACTAACTTAATACCCTATCTCAACTAATATTTTTAAGTTGATACCCAAAAAAGAATTTATTCCTAAAATGCCCCCACCTCTACCCCTTGGCTGCTACTCCTCAACCCTCCCCCCTCCCCCCCACCCCCCCCCAACCCAACCCCCCCAACCCTCGGCGGCCATTACCAACCCCCCCGGCCATCCCCCTCCCCTCGGCACCGACCACCCCCCCTAACCACCCCCGGCCCCGACGACCCCCTACCCGGCTCCGGCCCTGCTCCCGCCGCCCGATCGTGCGTGCTCGCCGCCCGCCGGCCACCCGCAGCGGAGAGGGGGGGGGATGGGGGAGAAGAGAAGGGACAATTTGGTCCAAAAAATTTTTAGGACATCAAGTTGGTACCTATAAAAGTTGAGGATATTAAATTGAAAAAGTGTGATAGTTGAGAATATCAAGTTACAATTTAGCCTTATTAATAATTAGTTAAGTCTGTCCTTATTCATACTACGTCCTTCCCGCCCAGCCATCACCACCGACACGTGTGCCCCAAACGCCCTCTGGAAACCTCACACGTTTGCGAGAGCAATCGCTTCCCTCCGCGTCGCATATAAATAAGAAGCACCAAAATTTCATTCATTCATTCATTGTGAAGTTGCAGACGGAGAGGGAGAGAGAGATGATGGCATCTTCGTCGCCGCCGGACACGAGGACACGGATACTGATGGGGGTGAACGAGTCGTCGATAAAGGGGTATCCGTACGCGTCGATCAGCAGCTTGAAGGCCTTCGAGTGGACCGTCGACAAGATCGTCAGCGCCAACTCCGCTGCCTTCAAGATCCTCTTCCTCCACGTCCAGCAGGTCCCCCCCCCCCCCCCCCCCCCCCCCCCCCCCCCCCCCCCCCCCCCCCAACCCAAAAAAAAGAAAACTATGGTTCCAAATTAGGGTTAGGGTTTCGATCCGTTCTTGCTTCTTGATCCATCAATAGATTGATTGGGGAATTGGCGGGAGCTATGTTGCACGGACACGAACAGGACACGGCACGCCGCACGGATGCGGCACCGATGGGAAGAAGGGAGAGTTAGGGTATTGATTCTTGAATCGTTAGTACTACTTCTTTTTCTTTAGGGTTTGGGGCTTCGTCCATCTCTTGACGACATCCTCGTACTTCAAGAAATCAAGTGATGTGGGTGCGCTCGAGTCGCGTGTAGAAATTAAGAGGGACCAATTTGTGATTAGTAGGAACTATGTTGCACGGACATGAACAGGACACGGCACGCGACACGGCATGGGACAGGGATGTGGCACCGATGGGAAGAAGGGAGAGTTAGGCCTCGTTTGGTTCACGGATTTAAGGAACCAAGAAAGGAAAGTTGTTCCTTTCCTTTGTTTGGTAGCCACAAACTTGGGAATCAATTTCCTGACGGGGGGAAATTGGTGGGAATATGGTTCCACTCAAGTCCAATGGGATTGATTTTCCCTCCTCCTTTCCCAACATTTATTACAAAAGTTATGACAAAAGTAACCATGTGTCATTGCTTATTTTACCATTAATGTTATTTTTATAATATTATTTTTATTTCAAAAGGTAAGGATATTATTGGAACATTGTTATATTTTGCTTTCCTTTCCTAGGTAGTTTCCTTGTTTTACCAAACAAGGGAAAGGAAATGTGATAGGAATCCTACTTTTCCATTCCCATGGAAAATAAGGGAATTCATTTCCTTTCTGTGAACCAAACGAGGCCTTAGGGTATTTGATTAGATATTGATTCTTGAATCGTTAGTAGTATTTCTTTTTCTTTAGGGTTTGGGTCTTGGTCCATCTCTTGATGACATCCTCGTACTTCAAGAAATCAAGTGATGTGGGTGCGCTCGAGTCGTGTGTAGAAATTAAGAGGGACCAATTTGTGATTAGTAGGAACTATGTTGCACGGACACGAACAGGACACGGCTATTTTTGGTGTGCCTTACTGTATTCTGGATTGTTTGTGCTTGATATGTATCCCATGTGACACTGCTCAGAAATGCCACAGGTTCTTGGAGTGTCCATGCTTGGTTGGTAGGAAGGAGGGGTGGGGGGGGGGGGGGGGGTGGGGGTGGGGGGTGGGGGGAGAGGTTAATAAGCAATTTACTAGCTCATAGAGTTATGGAGTTTTTTTTTTTTTTTTTTTGGGGGGGGGGGGGGGGAGGTGCAGAATAGTAACTAGGATCGATTTTTGAGTGCGTGACGGAAGCATTGATGCCAAAAGTGTTGGTGGAACTTCCACTTTGGAGAGGAATAAGCAACTACTCACAATCATGGTTGTTCTGCCATCTGGGAACGCATGTTCCGGAATGCGGAGCAATGGCGAATTGGAACGTGAAACTCCACGTCCTGACACGTGAACACAACATATACTTATTTGGGTTTTCTGTCACTCTTGTAAAGGGAATGTAGTTCTTTAAGTTATTTTTCATTAAAGAGGCCAAGCGTTGCTACTGCTTTTTGAAAATAGATTATTGTTAGAAATGTTTGGATCTTATGACACTTTTGTTCAAAAAAAAAAATCTTGGTGATGCTATATTATGGTACTTAATTTTTAAATCTTAATTCTTAAATATACATGATATAGTATATTATGTTAGATAATTCCCAAAAATTTGCGAGAAAGACTTTGTTGTTTTTATTGTATGTTATAGGTTATTTGTTCTGTAAAAAAGTTTCACATTCGTATTGCGTTCTGAATAAGCATATCCTCGGTGTATTGCATATCGGGACCCACACTGTGTGCCGTGTGCCTGTTTTTGTTCCATGTTCCAGGATACCCCGTGTTCTAGGTAATCATGCCCCCATTACTAGCTCACTGAATTTCAAAAAAGTTATAATGATATCTCTAGCAGTTACAATTTATACAGTAAGGGCCAGTTTGGAGTCCATTTGGTATCAAACACCGAAGGAAACCCAAGCGACTTGCCTTCCTGATGGATGTTTGCTCAAACATGCCATTTCGGGGCTCAAATGGGCATTCTCAGAACGCTTGTCCAACGAACGTTCTGGAAATGGGCGTTTAATTGCTTGAACCTGCCTATGGTGATTTTTTCTTAGTTCTTTATTTTGTTTTTTTTTCCCCTGCTGATGTGTTTATGGTGATACTAAGACATTCTTGTTGCAGCTAAATTCTGATTTCCTTCTCATGCAATGAATCAATGGCAACTTATTTTTCTTCACTTTGTCGTTTTAAAATTCAAACCTCACCTTTTATCCTCTGTTTCCAAGTCTTTAGGATCCTGACCTGCGTAGGAACCCAAGCGATGAACTTGTCAGCAAAGAGGATCCATTAAATAGGACAGCTAGGCTGTCTGAAGTTTCTTAAGAAAGATCAGTCAGAATAACAAGCCCTTCATTGGTTCATTATGTCGATTAGTTGTTGTTCACACTGTTTTGTGCTCCTTATCACTCATGCAGCTTTTTGCATGATAGCAGCTATAAGACTTGTTGGAACTTGCTAGAGGGCGGAACCAGAGATTCTCAATGGGGAGCAAACAAAAGTATAGCTTAAGAATATGGAGGAAATGATGTAGCTCTGCCTCTGGTTTTCCAATTTTGATCATTTTCCCCTGCTTGTTATGACTCTAGGATAGAGTTTCTTATGGAGATCTCTTGTCACTCTCTTTACTGTTGAACATCGAAGTATCTTAACAATACACGAGTGACTTCTTGTATACTCTCGACTGCACAACCTGTTACCTTCAAAGATTTCCGAGCACACCGGGCAGAACATAGTTCGAGTTGATTGAATAACTGTATATCATTTGCACATAACATGTTAAGGTAGAGGTACATTGATGGAGTCCATCAGACTCACATGCTGGAATTTGTGATATAGTTGATTTGATGAGTATGACCTTTCAAATTGAATCAAAGTGGTCATGTAGCTACAAAGTTATCTTGCATGGATGTGATGTAGTAGAAGCATTAACCTGTGGAATGATTGCTGGCCGACCATGCAACATATATATTGTGTAATTGCAAAGATAGGACTCATTGATGAGGACCAATAATTTGAACTGATATCAAATTTTGAGGATTAAATAAATGCTAAATATATATATTTTTTAAGTAGAAAGCATTTTCTTAAGTGAATTATGAACACCATTGGAATCTACCTCTTAGCAGTCCTTTCAGCCAGTTCGGTTAGCTACTTAGGATGAATCACATCTAGCAACATATAACTTGATGCATGTTATTCAAGTTGCGAGGTAAAGTTCTTTAAGTGATACGAATGGTGAAATTGATCAACAATTTCTACCTAATATCTGCAAATAATTGTAGCTGATTTTGCTAGATGCTTTTTCTTTGATTGCTCGCCAATGTTGTGTATGGCATAACCAAATTATTTGTGTTTGTAGCGTTAATGATTTATTTTTGCATTGGTTTATTCTTATGTTTAGGATATTAGCATAATCATTCAACTCCATACAACAAAAGTAATGTTATTCTTTTGGTGTTTATTGCATGAATGCGAACTAGTGGAGGTTTTAACCTATGTAGTATTTCTATCTAACCAAACAAAATACATTGTTTTTGTAATAATAGGATTTGATGACATGGATAGCATCTATGCTTCGCCTGAAGATTTTGTAAGTGTAAAGCGTAGGGACAGACTCAGAGGGCTTCACTTGTTGGAGTATTTCGTTGGTCGCTGCCATGAATATGGGGTACACCTGCTTTCTCAATTGTGATTTACAATTTATGTCAATTGCTTAATCTTAATGGTAAAATCATGTTCTGAGCTGAGTTTTATTAGGATCACTCCCAGTCCATGCATACCTGTGTCTTCTAGACACACTTCGTCTTCGGCAAATTTTAATGGATTGGAACCATACTTCACAGTATCAGTCGGTACCGATACAATATGCGCGATACCGATACGTTTTGGCATGTCCCGATCTTGGCATGCCCGACCGCTACCTATACTGACCGTATCGAATGATATCAACATTGGGGGTCCCTTTTCCAGTCAATTCAACAAAGAAAATTGAACGCAGAAGACCAATCAACAAAGGCTGTAACAGCATATTAAAGTTGTAAAAACATAAAAAAAAGAAAAAGAAAACTTATTTATCACAGAGAAACCAATAAGCAAGAGTGAATATTATTTTGTTCAATTTCAAAACTACTAAGAAACAACACATAAAATACTTAAAAATTATGCCTAAATGTATACACTATTTTTTTCTTATAAATTTTAATAATTTATTAATAATTATTTGTTTTCCAATACCAAAAAATCTGATACTCCGATCCGAAATTGTCTATATCGCCAATATTGATACTCATAGGAAATGTACGATACCGATTCCAAAATTGCGAACCTTGCGTGAAACATGATTCATATTATTGTCTAGCTATTAACAATTTGGATAAATGTAGACTTTATCGTCATATAATCATAATCTACATTGGAAATCATCAAATCAAGGAGAAGTTCTCAAGATACAATTCTAAGTAACGTAGAAAGTTCAGGTAGTATCTTTAGAAGTTAATTATTCTGTGTAGTATCATTATAAAAGGAATGCTGTAAGTGAGGTTATTTTATTACACCTCAACTGGTGCAGATTCCCTGTGAAGCATGGATTAAAAGGGGTGATCCAAAGGAAGTTATCTGCAGTGAGGTGAAGAGGGTTCAACCTGATCTTCTGGTCGTAGGGAATCGTAGGCTTGGACCCTACCTGAGGTATTCTTTTAGCCTCAATTTTTGTGTGGCTGTTATTCCATTCCCTATTATGTTATTTGTATGTACGTAGATGCTAAATTGTTAGATTTAGTCTCAATAGGTATTTAAGAGTTAAAGTGCTGCTATGTTCCCAAGGAAGATCTTAAAATTTAATCAGATATGTGATTAGCATACTTGTCGCGCACCAAACAGATAACATATTTTCAGAAAGGACAGTGTCCAGTATGACTTTCTTGAAGAATTTCTACCGTTATATATATATGAGATTTACAATAAATTGGACAGAAGGTTTGATTGGGGGCCAATTGACATAAAAGTGGAACTGATTGATTGTGCAGTATTTGTTTTTATGATAAGGATCAGTTTGTCTGATCTTTCTAAGAATCACTTAAAGAGGGTCTCAGCAAGATGGCGGTCATTATGGTTCACTGAGGAAGTCTTATAATGATAATTAGGTTACTCTTTTGCTTAATCAAAAGTTAATCTGGACTTGTGTCTTTTATAACTAATTGATTACTAGCTGAGTTTGTCAACCTTTATCGTGTCTTTTGGCCATGGGCAAGGTTGAGAAATTTGGTGCCCATCTAGTTCAACAGCTTTGGTAGCTGTGGTGTTTTTTGTATTGATTCATGCATACATGAAACCTATTTTCTTTTGGTAGGACTATTGCGGTGGAAGATCTAACAGCAAGCAATTAAATATCACCGACTGTTGGCTATTCATTTGAATTCTATTGATGGATTTCATGATATTGGATCTGATTGAGATCTAAACGACTATTCAAGAGGAGGAAGTATTCAAGAACAAACGGTGTAAAGTGGGAAAAAAAATCATCCATAGATTCCTCCATTGAGACCAAACTCTTAAACTGTGATGCAGTTTAGGGATAAAAGGAGTGGACTTTAGGATATGTGTTTAGGTTGAGGTTTAAGGAATGGGGAGCTCGAAATGAACTACTAGGCAATGTCATTTTTTCTATAATCTATGAGCCTTGCAAATGCATTGGCTGCTCCTAAATGCTTCATGGGAAGAGTGATAGGGTGCTGGCTTGTTGGTTATATTGGGGCGTATATGGAGACTTCTACTGGTAGGTTATTTGGGGATCCTTAGGCTTGTGATTGGATTTGGACAAATCTTGGCGGAGTCATTCGGTTATGAAGTTGGTTAGGTACATCTAATGTGAAATCTGTTTCTGTTGTCAAATCTACCGTGAACTCTGTTTAATTAGCTGGCAAGTTATTTTGCTTCCTACTTGTAGGATGCTGGAATTTCAATTGCTCTCTTGGAAATGCCTGGTAGTATGTCATTTGCAGCTATGCAACTAACTATATACACATAAGGCCTCTTTTATTCTCCTTATGTTTCAATTCCCATTTGGTTACCTGGGCGATTTTCTTCCTTTCATGTTAAATACGGGTATCATTCAAGGTATTGTCTATTGTTTTTTGCAGGTTACTTGTGGGGACGGTGAGTGGGTACTGTTTGTATCGAGCAGATTGCCCAGTTTTCACCGTCAGGAGAAAGGCAGAGGAAGCTCCACAGAACCCAGTCGATGATTGATTGTTTGCTGCTTTCCTCGTACCTGTACTCTTTCTTGTATTGATAAGGGTGGTATGGATATCGGGCAATATAAAAGACTGTAGATGCAGTTGAAGTACTCAGAAGTTGGGAGAAGAAACCATTGACGGATAAGCTGCAAATCACGTCTATTACAACAAACATGGCTTGTAACCTCTCAAACTACTCACCCTTCACTTGGTTCTTGAGATCCACTTCTGCTCCTACTGATATCCGGATATTTCTTCATAGCATCTCTTCCAGAATGGCATGTCGATAAGTGGGGGGGATGCCATTGTACTCTGTGTTGCTTCTGCTAGTACTCACTGAGTCTGCGTCGATGTTCTTGCCTCTTAACCATCCTAAAGCAGGAGAGGGAAGAGATTTGGTTTCTTCGGCTGCATGACAAGAGTCCGAAACTGATTTCAATTCATATGTACATGAGTACTGAAAAGAAGAAATATCTTTTCATGACAAGAAAGGGATTTGGTTTCTTTTCAATACATGATGATACTGAAAAGAAGCAGCATACATGCATGCAATTTGTGTGAACATGGAATTGACTGAAGAAAATTGATTTTTTTTTTCTAATTTTTCTGTGGATAACTCTAGAATGTTCTCTTTGTACCATCCGGTATCCTCCAGAATGCAAATAGCTCTTAGAAAGTATTGTACAGTACTGTTAAAATATTATGTTTAGCACAAGGAATACTGCATGTTGGATTGTGAAAGGAATGTCAAGGTTTGCGAGATGGAGGAGGAGCCAGGAAAGTACAAAATTTAAGCTGTTGGTGTTGTTGATTTTGGAGCAGTATCTTGTTGCATCGATCAAAGGTAGAGCGTATTTTTGTCCCATATTGGATAGGAGAAATGATTTTTACTTTAATGGGTAAATAAATTTTGATGGTTGTGGACTAAAGTTGTCGCAACTAGTTGGAGCTAGTTTTGGTTGCCCTGACCCTTATTAAAAAACAATAAAAGTATATAAATATATTTTTTTGTAAATAAAATTACATTGTGTTGTTATTAGCGTGAACTATACCAAAAATTTTTGTTTACAACAATAACAACAAAAAAAGTAATTAAGCACGATTGTGGTACTTTATAAACTAGCACAATCCGGTTAAAAAAAAACTTATATTTGAATTTTTTGAAGCAATTCTTCAATTAAGTGCCCATACTTTAGCGAACGGTTCATAAAGTTTTTTAAAATAATAAAATTATCTATATGCTCATATATAAACGGAATCCTAAATTGTAGAAATAACAGACAATCGCAAACCTGACAACAACAAAAAATATCAGTAATTGGAAACAAATAATAACAAATAAAAATTATTAACTGGCACAAATTAAGTACGAATAATTCGTAATTGATTTGAAAATTGGAGGGTACAACATTCCATGAGTTCTACATGAGCAAAGACGAGAATTAGGAAATAGGATCTTAGACTATTTCTTCATTATGCTTCCCAGTAGATTCATTATTTGGTACATTATCACCTTCATAATTAGGCTCTTCAAGGACCTCATACACACTTTCATTATTAGCTTCTCAACTTGACTCAAACATTGATATTTTTGAGCTCTTGTATTAAACAACTTGAAAATTGATTCCGCTACTGACAATGCCTTTACATTTTTACGTTGCTTGACATTCTATTGTAAACTCCAAAATTTTGTTGTCGAAATCTCTCTCGACCCTTATGATTTTCATTCTTCGTCATACTACCTATACAAACATAACATCACAATTATATTCAATTCACAATTATTAAGCTAAATAGTAAGTTCTTGC
This sequence comes from Iris pallida, assembly GCA_029216955.1. Taxonomy (NCBI): domain Eukaryota; kingdom Viridiplantae; phylum Streptophyta; class Magnoliopsida; order Asparagales; family Iridaceae; genus Iris; species Iris pallida. Next base: position 19,080,105 of record JANAVB010010600.1, read on the forward strand.
AAAAACAATGTTTAAGTAGCTTAGTTTAAATACAATATTATTACCATGTTTCAATTTTAAATAAATATTATTTGTGTTTTTTCAATTTAAATAAAATATTATTAGCTTTTTTTATTTGAGTAATTATATAATAATATGTTTAATTGTTAAGTATTTATTAAGATGATCAATTATTCAACTGAGTCATTAAAGCTAAAGGAAATAAACTAATCATGAATAAAAATTAGAAAAAATGGAAGAAAAGGCGCATACATAATCTGATAAAGAAGAATAAAAGAAATACTGACCTGATTGTTATTGGCAGTGGTTGGCCGATCAACGTGGCGTAAATATGAATGAAAGCTAATAGAGGGTTGTTAATTGCAAATATTCAAAATTGAAAGTTGAAGTTATGTTTTTTGAATGCAAATTATGGGAGCAGATTTGTTGTTCCCAAAATGGGTATTCCAACCATGCTACCTCTCATGTATATATAATATTTTTTGTCCATAATTATTTAATTCTTTAAGTAAAAAATAAAAAAATGTTTTATATGAGACAAAATATGGTTGGAATATCCATTTTAGGGACATCACATCTCCCCAAATTTATTTGCTTAGTCACCACGTAAGACTATAGGGATAGGGCTTGGCCCAAAACTTGGACCCACAAAAGTTGCGCGGGTTCAGGCCATGGACTAGCAATATACCCATCCGACCTGACCCGACCCGACCCGACACAAGATCCGCAGTTGTCCCCTATATAAGTTCACAGACGTATGGGCTTTGACGGAATTCAAATTGGTCGCGTGTGCGCGACGAATTTGATGCGTATTCGTCAAAATTCACCGTATCGACCTCTTTGAAGATTTCTCAATTACTTTGTGCACGTTCGTCAAATCGAAACGAAACTTGTGTCAACAAGACCGTATCGTTTTTCTGGTCCTGTATGCCAAGTTTGGTCCGGTTCTGAGACAGTTGACCGAAACGCCGTTTTGCGGGCCCGACGATCCGACTCAACGGGTGATTTCGTGCACGGCCCACCGGAATCTAATATTGGACATATCGTTGGGTTCATATCATCAAAACGAATTCGTAGACAGGTAGTTTTATGACTTTAGAGACCATTGACTTTGGCACATTTTTCGGTACAAAGCGGGTCCAACGGCGGACACTGTTTTGATCCAAAATTACTGTTTTGCCCCTGTGTCTAGAATTGAACTTAAGGACAGACAATTCTATCTAATTTGACTATTCTGAAAATGTTGATAATATTTATTTCAGCATCTGGAGACTGTTGCATGTGTTGACTTTAGTGACTCATCTGAGTGGTTGTACTATCGGTTTCACCAGCTAAGGACCTCAGGCAAGTGCACTTTTTGATTGCTTTCGATTCATAGTAGTTTCCATTTCATGTTTATACATATGCTCTCTTGCTTGATGACACGTTGTCACACAGATTAGTATCATGGATTTGTTTATACTTCGTGATTGTCTTTTACATGACTACCATGCTTGCGACTGGATCCCATGAATACTAACTGGGCAGAAAAATATCTTAGATGTAGTGCCCCGTCCCTATATCGTGCCCCGTACTCTGTCCACGGGGTGCGCGAGAAAGGAACACTGTCGCTATCGATTCGGTCGGGACCGATAGGTCGGGATCGACCGAGTCGATCGAACGGGAACGGTTGAATTAAGATCCATTCCTCGTTATGGAATGTCTTCTTCGGAACCAAGTCCCATATTCAGCGGGCTGCGCCTCGATGATTGACTCTGCGGCTGAGTCGGGAGAGACCTTCCGTTGCTCTGCTTTTCACGCCGCTTGCGTTGGTTTTGGCTTTGTTTTCTGAATGCGCTTTCATGAATGTTTCGATGGTTTTCATGGCTTGCATTTCGAACTCGCATTTCCTATCGAACTCCTTGAATAATGCAGTGTTCTAATCGGTTGCTTGTGCGATTTCAGGTAATCGCGTAGGCGACGTCTAGCGCGACCAACAAGTTCTCTCGCCGAAGTAAACTCAAGGTGAGTGGCTGACCCTTCTCTTCTTGACCCCTTCTTTGGTAAATCGATAGTGTTGTTGCGGATTAAAGATTGAATACAAGGGCACGGGCACGATAAAATGATTGAGTTTTTAAAGAGAATCTAGGCTATGTCTTAATAACTAAAAGAAGAAAAATGGTCTTCGCACGGTCATGGACAACTTGTCGACAAGGTAAAGTTTCCCCGCACGGCAACCCGGGGCCACGGGACCGTTGCGGCCAAGAAGAAAACATCTCATAAGCTGTGCTGGGCACAATGTTAGGCGAGGACTTGCAGCGGGGCTCGCTACTCGCGCTGAAAGGACCTCGTCTAATTAAAGCTAAAAGGAGTCCACGATGGCTCTGGGAGCCAGTGACCAACACACGAAATATTGCACATGGTATGGAAATGATAACAATTGACAGGGAAGAACATGGTAAGTTTCATAAGGCGCGGCGCGGGCCGCCGTCGGTAAGTTTCAATGTAAATTTCATTATGCTTGTCATATGCTTGTTTGCAATTCATCAGGATGGTTAGAAACATTCATACTTTAAGTCATTTAAACTCTTCAACCAAATGAGAGCTTGGAACTTAAATAGCCACGCACCAGTACAAAGTGTAATGTACTGATCCTCGCTCTCCACGCAGGTACCCCGAACCACGAAGGGCGTGCCACTTAAAACTCAAGGCGACGTGAACCCTTTTGAAGCCTCGTCCGCGTGTAAAGGCTTGTTTCTGGATTCCTTTTGAAGAAGACCCGCACTCAGTCCAAAAGAAGATGACGACTCGACTCGCCTCGATAGCAGGTGGAAAGTATTATGTTTTGCTTGTAAAAAGGGGATGTAATGTATGGAACGACTATCTCATCGGCGTTCATTTTGTAAGTCGAGTCATGTTGTAGCCCGCGCGGCAATGATTGTTAAAAAGTCCATGTAAAGTTTTTATTATCAATGAAAAAGTCTATTTCTATTTCAAATGTGTCATTCAATTTCTCTGCGTACTCTAACTTGATGTTGTGTTTCGGATAACCTTATGACTATGCCTTGTGCGATCGCAACTTAGGTTCGTACGGCATCACGCCCGGGGGACGACTATCGATTCTACGGAATCGGGGCGTGACATAATGGTATCAGAGCACGGATTTACATCCTTTGGCCTCGTGTCTAGAGTTCCAAACCTTTGACCTCGCATCGATGAGATAAGTTGTTCCATACAATGAGTCCGTAATAATTTGTGACTGATGCGTTTGCCTTCGTATCGCAGAAGTGACGGAACCCACGGCCGAGCAAGAGCAGAGCGCTTCAAGCGGCTCTAGTAGTTCGCATCGTCCGCGGGCCGGACCTTCTAATGATACCATCGAAAGGATGCTGCACATGATGGAGGCGCAGGAAAACCAGTCCGAGAACCGGCATCAACAGGTAGAGGAACGACAGGCCCAGTTCGAAGCTCGCTTTGACGCACATGCCAAACTTCAACAAAAGCAGTTAGATACCCTGCAGCAGATCGTCCAGACAATGGCGGCCAACGAAAATTCTACGACTGCGCCTACCGTCACCGTGCCGGCGATCCAACCCATTGAAGTTGACACAGAGGATCCCGAGCATCAACCAGCGACACCGAAAAAGTACAACTTTGAAGTGTCCGAATTCAAGAAAGCGTGCCGCACTTCCTTCAGCGGTACCGAAGGCCCTTCCATGGCGATCGACTGGTTAGAAGAGCTGGAAGACCACTTCGAGCTTCTCGGCATTGAAGAGTCGAAGCAAGCCGCCTGCGCACAACTTCAACTACGGTTGAACGCGCACGACTGGTGGGCCGTGCGCAAGCGAGCGATCCAACCGGACAACACCACCGCGCCGATCTCTTGGGCCACATTCCGTAAGGCTTTTGAAGTCCAGTACCTTCCATCAGCCGTTCGTCAAGCGAAGGAGAATGAATTCATGCAGTTGAAGCAAGGGAGCAGGACAGTGGAACAGTACGCAGCAGAATTCAACAAGTTGTCTAAGTTTGCTGGCCAGTTTCTGCCTACTGAAGAGTGCCGTGTGCGACGGTTCGAAGTGGGTCTGCGACACTCTATCGGTGCGCATGTCGGGGTCCCGGAGTATAAGACCGTGGGCGAGGCTCTGAATCACGCCCTCCGCCTTGAGAACCTGCATCCTTCCGGTGCTGACGACGTTGTGCGCCACTCCAATCACAAACGTCCTAGCTATACGGGAGGCAACAATCACGCGTCAAAGCGTCCAAACAACGACGGCTATACGGGTCAGAATCTGTTACCTCGTTGCACCAAATGTAACCGCCTCGGGCACGAAGCCATCAACTGCTTCCCCTTCAGAGGGGAATGCCATGCTTGCGGACAAAAGGGCCACCTCGCTCGGTATTGCACAAACCCCAGATTGACTCGCAACGCCCCGCCACAACAACACCGCCAAGAGAATCGAGGACAGGCGCCTCGACCTCCTCCGCCCACTCAACCTGCACCGCAATATGGCCAAGATCGTCGCCCCAACACTCAGGGCCGCGTCTATGCCATGACTCGAGACGAAGCGCTGGCGTCAGATACCGTAGTGTCAGGTATACTAAAATTCAATAATGTGCCTGCTCATGTGTTATTTGATTCAGGCACTTCACATAGTCTTATATCGGCGGACTTTGCCGCCGAGCACAAATTCCCTGTAATATCATTAGATCTCGACCTTAGCGTAAGCACGCCTTTGGGCACACCAATTCTCACAAACTTAGCTTGCGCCGGTGGGATTATCTGTATCGGCGGTCAAAAGATCGGTCTGGATGTGATAGTTCTAGACATGAAGGACTTTGACATCATTCTGGGAATAGATTGGCTCGGGCCGTGAAATGCAACCATAGACTGTGCTGAAAAGAAGGTCACATTCCGCATGCCTGGAGTGCCTGAATTTTGCTACTCGTGTGGTGAGGCGTCGCCGACCTGCATGGTGATCTCCGCAATATCTGCTCGACGGATGCTGCATTCCGGGTGCGAAGGCTATCTAGCTTCCATTCGAGACATGCGACAGGATGGTACAAACGCTGGTCAGACCGACGTTGTGGCAGAATTTTCAGACGTATTCCCGGACGAGTTATCCGACATGCTGCCCGATCGAGAAAAGAGTTCACCATCGACACATTCCCCGATACCCGACCGATCTCGAAGGCTCCGTACAGAATGGCCCCTGCAGAATTGAAAGAATTGAAGGCACAACTTCAGGAATTGCTCGACAGAGGGTTTATCCGTCCGAGTGTCTCTCCGTGGGGTGCGCCTGTGCTGTTCGTGAAGAAGAAGGATGGATCGATGCGACTCTACATCGACTATCAGGAATTGAATAAAGCCACTGTCCGAAACAAATACCCCCTGCCCCGTATCGACGACTTGTTCGACCAGCTCTAAGGTGCAACCGTGTTTTCGAAGATTGATCTACGATCGGGTTATCACCAACTCAAAGTCAAGCTAGATGACGTGCCGAAGTCTGCATTTCGCACTCGTTATGGCCACTACGAGTTCTTGGTAATGCCGTTCGGTCTGACAAATGCCCCTGCCGTCTTCATGGATCTAATGAATCGGGTGTTCCGTCTGTTCGTTGACAAGTTCGTAGTAGTCTTCATCGACGACATCCTCGTCTACTCGAAGGATCGGGCGCAACATGCAGAGCATCTGCGGACGGTACTCCAAATCCTTCGAGAGAATCAGTTGTACGCGAAGATGAGCAAGTGCGAGTTCTGGCTGAACAACGTCTCATTCCTTGGGCACATCATCTCCGCCGCGGGCATCGCAGTCGATCCGAAGAAAGTCGAGGCAGTTGCGGATTGGAAACGGCCCGCATCAGTTAGCGAAATTCGAAGCTTCCTAGGCTTGGCGGGATACTACCGACGCTTCGTGAAGGACTTCGCGAAGATTGCATCGCCATTGACTCGCCTCACCCAGAAAGGAGTCGCATTCAAGTGGTCAGACGACTGTGAAGCTTCCTTCCAGGAGCTCAAACAACGGCTCGTTTCGGCCCCGATACTTGCTCTTCCTGAAGGGACGAAGGGATTTCAAATATTCAGCGATGCTTCTGGCCAGGGCTTGGGGTGTGTGCTCATGCAGCGGGATCAGGTGATATCTTTTGCTTCCCGACAGTTGAAGCCGCACGAGAAGAACTATCCCACGCACGACCTAGAACTAGCGGTAATTGTGTTCGCGTTGAAGCTGTGGCGTCACTATCTCTATGGTGTGGCGTACAGGATTTACACGGACCACAAAAGCCTCAAGTATCTCTTCACCCAGAAAGAACTAAATTTGCGGCAGAGGCGATGGCTCGAACTAATCAAAGACTACGACTTATCAATCGACTACACGCCGGGCAAGGGAAATGTGGTAGCGGATACGCTGAGCAGGAAGTACTTAGCTTCATTATGTATCAACGACCGACTGTTGCGTGACTTGGAAGGAATGGGCATCGAGCTCCGAGTTCGTTTCAGAGACGTGAAACTGGCGCAACTGCGGGTGGAACCGAGCCTACTGGAGAGGATCAAGTCTGCACAGAAGGACGACCCCTACCTGGAGAAGATGCGGAAGCTGATATTGACAGGAAAGCGTCCGACTTTGCAGAGGACGAGTCGGGAGTGTTGCGCGTGAAGGGACGGCTATGCGTACCGGACGACGCAGAACTTAGAAAGAAGATAATGACGGAGGCGCACTATGCCAAATATTCCTTGCATCCTGGCAGTACCAAGATGTATAAGGACCTCCGCGTTGTCTTTTGGTGGCACGGCATGAAGAGGGACGTAGCGCTCTTTGTGTCAAAATGTAGGCCTGTCAGCAAGTCAAAGCCGAGCACCAGCGACCGGGCGGGGAGATGCAGAACCTCGCCATTCCAGAGTGGAAGTGGGATCACATCACTATGGACTTCGTTGTTGGCTTGCCGAGGACGCCACGGGGAAACGACGCCGTCTGGGTCATCGTCGATCGACTAACCAAGTCAGCACACTTTATCGCCATCAAAGTTACTTGGAGCGTCGACCGCCTTGCTCAGATATACCTTGATGAAATAGTTCGGTTGCATGATGTAATGCCCCGCTCCGCACGGCACATTACACTGAAGCGTTGACTCAACGAGTCGCGTTGACCAAATAAAATGTATCGATGCGAATCGATACGAAGAGTTACGTTGACCCGAGTAATGCATCAAACTAAGTCGATGCGAAGAGTTGCCTTGTCCCGAAGAATGCATCGAGTGAATCGATGCGAAGCGCCGCGTTGCCCCGAAGGATGAGTGCGTTGAATCGGCTCGAAGATTCTAAGAAATCGAATCGACCAAGGCGCAAGTCCGAATCGATGCAAGTATTGATTTTAGTTGGTTTCGTGTGCAGGTTATACTTTGACGGGAAAATATTAGAGGTCGATCTTTTGCAATATTTAGTAAGGGGTCCGCGAAATGAAATCGTCGCCTTGCGACGGGCTGAGACTTGGGCACGCTAAGGCAAATCGGACGTATGATTCAATGAAGCACGAAGTGCTCGAATGGCTAAGTCAGGAGAGTGGCCGTACAACAAAGTTATGGAATTGAGCCGCAACGGCTCGACGAAACGACGAAGGCGTATCGACTCAAGGTGGGAGGATTGACTTCTTTTTACTCCTTCATTCGATAAGTCAAATATATTATTGTATGCTAAAAGTTAACCTATCGACGCCACGGGCGTGGTCCGATCGGAAGATAAATCATAGTGTGAGTCGAACACTAAGTTAGAACAATTGAAATAAAACGTGCATCAAATGCACGAGTCGCTATGGAACATTGGATATCGCTAAGGCGAGCGCCTCGGTGCGCAAGCCGTAAGAACATGGGATAACTGTAATCGGCGAGTGCCTTAGTGCACGAACCATACCGTGACTTTGCGCATGAGTTAGACGGCTAGAACATTGAAAGACAACAAGCGAGCGCCCTAGCGCGCAAGCCCCGAACATTGAATGCTAAGATAGAACATGGAAATACGATCGAAACGTGCCTACGTGCACGGGATAATAAAAGATGGCTTCGTTGCGAGAGAATACAATTGTGGCATGAATGTGGCAGAACTGTCCGCTATGACATGGTGCCTCGAAAGGTGTTCGAGACCTTCGGGTCGTTCGATTGACGAGCATTGAGTTGAGGCACGATGCCATTGAATCATTGAAACGAAGCAAGAAACGTAAGAACACAGAAAGCTAACGAAAGAGATGCGAGATGATAAGTCTGAGTCTCGGACTCAAGACTATGTTTGGTTGTTTGAATTTGATTACTTGAATGATAGGGCGTTGCATGGTCGATTGGAATGGGCTCGAGATTAAATTGTGATAATAGCCCGTACACGGATGTTTCCCCCAAAACGGTTAAATGCCGGAGGAGCGCCCCGGAACCGATTGGCCGCGGAGGGATTCGAATAATCTTTGTAGGCGCACATCCTTAAACAAGATGGGAAAAGCCGCAAATGATGGTATACAGCGGAAACGTTTCGGTTGTTGGGAGGTGACCCAACCCGTGAAACGTCGGGCAGCCCGACCAAATATTGAGAAAAAGAAGGAGAGAAAAGAGAGGAACTCCTTTAGTCCATTCCGGTGCGGATACGCTAACGGCCCTCAAATAGTTAAGGAACGATGGGTTGAAAGTGTAGGCGCATATGCGTCCCGCATAGAGATCCTACTTAGAGATTGCACTTATAACATGACAGGGAAGGATTGAGGCGTATTCACCTTGCGTCGGTGCAAGGGACGCAAGGGCGAGTGCGTCAATTTGGTAAGTCGCGCCACGAAGTAAACACGAGATTGCTTGCTTGTACATTCAATTCGATAACATGCTGCTATGATAACATGCTTTACGCTTTCAAAGATGCCATAAAATTGAACCTAAGGAAAACATAGCAAGATCATAAGCTAAGTTGCATGATTAAACGTAAATATTAAAGATGTTGGTTTGGAAAGAATAATCTTTGCTTCAGTACATACGAGGACGAACGTACTGATCCCCCACCAGCTTCATACAGGGTGCAGGGAATGGATTGCTCGCGGCGAAGCGTCGCTTGAACGTGTTGAGGCTTGGAATGCCGAAGCACATTGAAGCGTGCGATCGCATTGACGCTCGGACTACGCAACTGGATTGATGCGGCCGAGATATAGAAGGCATGATGTATGGAACGGTGAAATCCTTTGTGGGCAAGAGAGAAACTGAGTGTTGTAGCCAATCTGGCATATATTGTTAGGCTATCGAAAGCCTTTGTAATCTCAGTTTCGAATATCAATAAAGAGAATTGTTTTGTATACTCTATTTTCCTATCGTTGTAAATATCGAATCAAAAGATAATGATTTGAGAACTTGTCATCTTGCCTTGCACGAGCGCAACTCCAGGCTCGTGCGGCATCACGCCCCCTGCGAGGACGATGATTCGGATGATTCCGGGTCGGGGCGTGACACACGGGGTCCCAGTTTCTATCGTCTCTGATCGGGATGGACGGTTCGTAGCGCGCTTCTGGAGTAGTCTACATTCAGCATTGGGAACTAAGTTGAAGTTCAGCTCAGCTTATCATCCTCAGACTGACGGCCAAACAGAGCGGGTGAACCAAATTCTAGAAGACATGTTACGACTCTGTGCGATCGACTTGAAGTCAAGTTGGTACGTCCATCTACCGCTAGCCGAGTTTGCATACAACAATAGCTATCAGTCCAGCATCCAAATGGCGCCGTATGAAGCTTTGTACGGCCGGAAGTGTAGATCGCCCATTTGCTGGGATGAAGTCGAGGAACGGTAGATACTTGGTCTGGAGCTGGTGGAGCAGACTGTACAGAAGGTCAAGTTGATACGAGAGAGATTAAAGATAGCACAAAGCCGGCAGAAAAGCTATGCCGACACGCACCGACGCCCCCTCGAGTTCTCGGAAGGCGACCATGCATTCCTAAAGGTGATGCCTATGCGTGGAGTTTCCTGGTTCGGTGCGAAAGGAAAGTTGAGCCCAAGATTTGTTGGCCCATTCAAAATATTGAAGCGAGTCGCCCCGGTAGCTTACCAACTCGCCTTGCCGCCTGCATTGTCAGAGGTACATGACGTCTTCTACGTCTCGTAATTACGGAAGTACGTGCATGATCCGGGGCATGTGGTAAGTTGGGTAAGTTGGACCTGAAGGCGGACTTATCATATGTCGAAGAGCCGGTGCAAATCTTGGAGCGCAAGGATAAACTTCTCCGCAACCGTGCTATTCCTCTAGTCCGCGTCCTCTGGAGAAACCATTCGGTCGAGGAGTCGACGTGGGAGCTTGAGTCTGAAATGAAGGAGAAGTTTCCTTCATTGTTCTCGTAGAGGTAGGTTCTATTCTTAAGTTTCTAGGACGAAACTTTTTTTAGTTGGTTATGGTGTAGTGCCCCGTCCCTACATCGTGCCCCGTATTCTGTCCACGGGGTGCGCAAGAAAAGAACACTGTCACTATCGATTCGGTCGGGACCGATAGGTCGTGATCGACCGAGTCGATCGAACGGGAACGGTTGAATTAAGATCCATTCCTCGTTATGGAATGTCTTCTTCGGAACCAAGTCCCATATTCAGCGGGCTGCGCCTCGAGGATTGACTCTGCGGCTGAGTCGGGAGAGACCTCCCGTTGCTCTGTTTTTCACGCCGCTTGCGTTGGTTTTGGCTTTGTTTTCTGAATGCGTTTTCGTGAATGTTTTCGATGGTTTTCATGGCTTGCATTTCGAACTCGCATTTCCTATCGAACTCCTTGAATAATGCAGTATTCTAATCGGTTGCTTGTGCAATTACGTGCTTAGACTAGTGTATTAGACCTGATAGAGAAGGCCGAACCATAATGATGTCCTAACTAGGAAAACCAGGCCAGGTTACGACTTGACTTCTAGAAATAGTTTAATTATTTATTATTAAAGTTTATGGACTTGTAGAAGACCCGGTTGTACAAACCAGTCTGGACTTGACCAGGACCTAACCCAAGCCAGGTGGTCATGCAATACATCCAAATGACATACGTGTTGATGTGATTTGGAATGAGTGTGTTGTATTTCCGTTTTATTGATTTAATGAATACTTTCTAGTATTCGTGATTAAATATTATAAATATCGTAGTTAATGATAATTAATGATATTGGTATGGAATAGGTCATGGTATGTTTTGGGATTTTTTAGAATGCGCATGGTGGTGTATACACCGTTATTGACTTATCAAAATTCGTTATTGTTATTATTATTATTATTATTATTATTATTATTATTATTATTGAGGTTATTATTTTATAATATTACTTTATTAATTACTGGTTATATTATTTTTATCAATATATATATATATATATATATATATATATATATATATATATATATATATATATATATATATATATATATATATATATATTCATATTTAAAAAAATAGGCTCTATATAGGAATGATGCTATAGGATTCATTTAGATTTTTGGAGACAATCATATAAGTATAGATATGAACTTATAGATAAATAAATATATATAGGAATGAATGCATAAATAGTAATGTAAAGAAAAAGAAATAAGAAAAAAAAGGGAGTAGCCGGCCCACTCGTGATGGTACTTAAGTTAGTTGTACTATTGCGAGCCTGCGACTAAAACATGCTCATTCACGAACAAGGATTAATTTAATTTAAGAGAATGACTAGGACTAAGAGTCCCTTATACAAATTGACCGATGGGTAGTCTAGGCCATGCAATTTAGATGAAGAGTTATTAATGTTGATTGTTTGTCAGATTCCCATAGGTACACTATTATCTCTCGATATGACGACACGATCCAAAGTGGATAGATTATTCACTTGGTAAGATAGGGTTTCCTATAATTTATGATCTAACCTTGATGAATTGGGCAGATCCTTCTCTCTGCCTCTTAGATATCATCCTCAAATCTTAGTCGAACTGTCTATTTAGTTCTATTTGCCCTAGGAATTAATATTTTGTATAAATTCTGATTATTGTTATCCCCATATGGACCTCGAGTTAGTTTCGGTTCAAAGTTTTTCTCAATGTTTGAATACACATGGAATAGACATTAGAATGTTTGTGTATCTTTTTGTCTTCAGTTATTTCCTTCCCGCTCAATCTTTTATTTTAAGGGTTGATAGGGCAAATATTTATGCCTTACTTCATAGTCAACTTGTTTGAATCTCTAGAAGCTCAGGAATTTATTTACAGATATAGTTACGAGAATGTTAGTTAACTCATACTGGCAGGACAGCAGCGCACTGTCGCCATTTATTTAAATTTTGGAGACTAGGGATTCACTGCAGCCAGCAGCACACTGGCGAGGTACGACCCCTAGAGTCAAATTCAGTTTAGGAGAATATAGGTTATGGAATATTGCTAAAACTATGGCTAGTGGTCCTCCTCGATCGTAGTTACCCTTGAATCAATATCGGGTAGAGTTAAGAAGTGTTTGACTTTTATTTGAGTTACGAAACCAAGGGTTTACCGCAGCCTGAGTATACGGGCGAGGCATAGTCCTCGGTGAAATGACTTCAGACGTGATTACAAATTAAGGATACTATAGAGGATAGGACAGTGCCCTGTGTGTTCCATAAGATCCGAAGCCAATATTGGTGGAAGTTTTGTAAGTTGGATAGCACGTCTCCCGATCTAGCATTCCGTGGTCCTTGTGACCTATTGACGAGGTTATCGACTGACACTAATAGGGTTACCTAGAATATGGAATTTAGAATGACCATAACCCATTAGTCGACCAAGTCCTTGTGGATCAGAAGATAGTAGGAAGACTGTATAAGCAAGAACACCGGGTAAGGTTTGATTCTCACAAAACTAGAACTATTTGTGCCTTCTTTCAAAATTTTTGCGAACTTGTATCTTGACTATCTTCACCAACGCTGCTATTACAGCCTAGTTTTTGCAAGCTTACTCGTTTATCGAGCTTGATTCAAGACATATGTTTATTGGGGACGCCCACTAACATATTGTCTAATCAGAATCAGTGTATTATGGTCTGATCAACCATGATGCACTTGGTTCGCTCTTCGTTTAATTACACTACGTGGATGGAGATATATAGGTATCTAGGATCTCATCCGCGACTGCTTGACAATTCCTCTTGAATTATACGTTCGCCTTTGAATCACGTAGTTGTATTCAGTAACATCTTTCTTGAACTCGTTATTGTTTTTTTTTGTCTTTCACTGATTTGGAAAGACAGAAGCTCGTAATTGGTAGAGAGATACTGCGTATCCCCATGGCTATGGTAGTTGTATACACTGTAGGCCTCAAAAATGAAAGTCACGCTGAGTTGATTAGGACAAAGTCTAAAAATCACGCTGAGTTGATCAAGACAATGTTTAAAAGTTACGCTGGGTTCTACCAGACTATTTCCTCAAATATACGCAGAGACAGCTCATCATTTGTCAGAGTATCATTATGACTGACAGCACGACAGTCAAAGAATGTCTTCTCGTATGCCACGTATGCACGAAACTCGAGAGATCACAGCCGACTATTGCGTGACTTTCGAAATCTTCTTCAACAAGACTCAGCCTTCATCAAGTTGGCGTACCAAAAGAGCTTATTGTCATTTAATGCGACTGGCAAGGCAATCAATGTCAGAGATTTTGTATCAGTCGAGGCAAGTCGAATCAAGACAGCTGGCAGTCCTGACTCAAGTCTGCGTGTATTTTGAACTTCTATGTTCCTTCCTCAAGCTTGCGTGAATTCTGAGCTTTCTGCTTCCAGTTAGCGTGTATTCTGAAGCCTTCTATCCAAAGTTTGCGTGGATTTCATCCTCAACCAAGTCTGCGTGGATTTCATCTTCAACCAAGTCTGCGTGGATTTCGTCTCCAACAAGCCTGCGTGGATTTCATCAAATTGGAGTACGTGGCAGCCATGCAACCGATCTTTCACCTGCGTGTCCTGTAACTTGCACACGACTCATGAACGATTGCCATGTGTCCAACAGTTACAGGCCACGTCCAGTAACTGCTCATAACCTTGTATATGTTAAATCCTGCGTGATTTTTAACTATGCACAGGTTGTGAAGACAGTTATCTTTTCAGTTATTTTTTTGACTCTATAAATAGAGTTCTTTTCTCATTCATTGTACAGATACATTGCTATCTAAATTGCTGTCGAATTCCTGAGAGCTTTTCTTCTTCGTATCGTCCAAGGGATAAAGCGATCGTCTTCTAGATCGGATTCCTACAGTTGTATTTTCCCAGAAACACAATAAATAAAGTGAATTTATTTATGGAAAACATACACAAGGGTAGTTATCGTCAGCCAGCCTTGTGATTGAGTTACTCGTTCTCCTCTCGTCCCCAAACTGTTATCGGGACTTTCAAGCCATCTGAATTTGAGAATGATTAGGGTTTTACCCTTAGTCGACTGCCAACCTAGGAGACTACCACTCCACAAGAAACCAATTGTTGTGAGTCTCTAATTTATTGATTGAAGCTTGCTTTAAGTAGCAACCCTTAAGCCCACACCCCTAGAACTCTTGGGACAATGGTCGGGCAGGCTTAACACAAATAGAAACTCACGACTCAGTTTTTAGAAATCTTTTCATAGGAGATATGCCTTAGAGCTGGTTACCCCGTCGATAACCCTTGTATACTATGAACGAGTAGATCATTCAATTTTATCAACCATGTGTCATTGTACACACTCGTTTTTCAATTATGGAGGAACGACCCTTGAATTGACTTATATCTACCGTATTCCATATGCTGTGCCTTAATCTTTATTCACAAGAGTCGAGGTACAATACCCGGACTTCTGGAATTCTTCTAGTCTTATTATTCCTAAAATCATATCCTAGCTTCTAAGGTAGGTAGACTGTAAGCCTCCTAAAATTTTTGGGATATACGAGAATTTTCGATTGATTAGAATAACTTCCATAGGATGATGATTAGTACCCTTGGACTCCCACTTTTTATTTAGATCATTTTGTGTCCCCGACCGTGTCATTAATATTCGGAGCACGAGGCCAGTTGTTACCTTCCAACAAAATTCATATGCAAGACCTAGACGAGTCCACCTTCATCTAGGTATATCATGTCCCACTCAAACCCGTTCCCTTGTACCCTATTTTTTATGGTACGACTTTTAGGACAAAGGGATTAGCTATAACCATTACCATAAAACCGATATACTTTCCGACTTCCATTAGAGCCTCAACTTTGACTCAATTCCTTCAACCCAATTTATGGTTGCGATCTACTCGAAGCCCACTACGCACTTGCCACCAGTGTGCCACTTGATAGAGGTCTCTTGTGCTACTTAAACACAAAAGTCACCGAAAGCACATTTTGGACTCTAGGAACCTAGCTAACCAACATGACAGGCAACTAGCTCAACCATTTGGGTTGAATCCCATTCCAGGTCACCCTAACCTAGTAGAAATAGTTTTATCATTGGGATCTTGTCCAGCCCATATAGATTGAAATCCAAGGTTCATCCAACCTACGAGTGATGTCCTAATAGAGAACCCATTATGACCCAGTAATACCTATTCATGCATACCACTATATTTGGACACTAAAGCCGAACCATTTGAAATAAGTCCCCATACCTGTTATGTAGGCTCCCCTTTTGAATAAGAAGTCATTCGTAACCCTTGTTTCCTCTACCTAGAAGTCGCGATACGATCTTGTATTGCATTTATATCCCTTGTTTGTGTGTTCAAATAACCACGGGGAAAGTTCACAATCTTGATTTCTCCAATTTCCATTCTATTATGAAACCTGTTCAGAATTTCGAAGACAGAACTTTTGTATTGTACGGATTTCAAGCCCCTCTAAGAAACGAAGGGTTCTTCGATTTAGCAAGAGACTGGACTAGAGTAGCCCAATTTAGCAATAAGTCAATGCTTTATAAACCTTCTTTCTGTCTGCATCATTGAATACTCTCTACTGCTCTTGAAACTTTATTTTTCTCACGATTGTTCTTCCTTATCTTCATGTCCTTCCTATTTCGGAGCGACGAAGGTCATGCTTATTAGAATTTACCAATATTTCTTGGTTACTTGTATAAATTTGTTGCTTGTAAAATTGTTGGGTTGCTTGATAGATAAAGGATTATAGATACCATAAGCAGTAGATGTCGATTGGTAAAATTTTTGTTTTAGCAATTAGTTCGATGATTATAAAGTTTTAGGGACTTACATCTGAGAGAGTAGTGTGACCAAAGGTGGGTAGAAATCCTCGAGATTTTTGTAGTTGCCAAAATGGCCAATGAGAATGATATAAACTATTTTTGAGAAATTTAAGTAATAGTAGAACTCCTTTTTGAATTTAAGGAATAGTTATGAATTAGAATTTCGAGGACGAAATTATTTTAAGGTGGGTAGATTTGTAGCTGCCCTACCCAGAAAACTTGGAATATTTTCTATTATTATTTAGAATGATGATTTTTATATTTTATAGATAATTTTAGTTAATTATTACAGTAGATAATTTTAGCCATGATGGAGTTTTGGAGTACAAGATAACTAGAAATCGAGGCACGGATGGTGCAATAACGTGCTTAGACTAGTGTATTAGACCTGATAGAGAAGGCCGAACCATAATGATGTCCTAACTAGGAAAACCAGGCCAGGTTACGACTTGACTTCTAGAAATAGTTTAATTATTTATTATTAAAGTTTATGGACTTGTAGAAGACCCGGTTGTACAAACCAGTCTGGACTTGACCAGGACCCAACCCAAGCCAGGTGGTCATGCAGTACATCCAAATGACATACGTGTTGATGTGATTTGGAATGAGTGTGTTGCATTTCCGTTTTATTGATTTAATGAATACTTTCTAGTATTCGTGATTAAATATTATAAATATCGTAGTTAATGATAATTAATGATATTGGTATGGAATAGGTCATGGTACGTTTTGGGATTTTTTAGAATGCGCATGGTGGTGTATACACCGTTATTGACTTATCAAAATTCGTTATTATTATTATTATTATTATTATTATTATTATTATTATTATTATTGAGGTTATTATTTTATAATATTACTTTATTAATTACTGGTTATATTATTTTTATCAATAAATATTATATATATATATATATATATATATATATATATATATATATATATATATATATATATATATATATAAAAATATATATATATATATATATATATATATATATATATATATATATATATATATATATATATATATATATATATATATATATATATATTCATATTTAAAAAAATTGGCTCTATATAGGAATGATGCTATAGGATTCATTTAGATTTTTGGAGACAATCATATAAGTATAGATATGGACTTATAGATAAATAAATATATATATAGGAATGAATGCATAAATAGTAATGTAAAGAAAAAGAAATAAGAAAAAAAAGGAGTAGCCGGCCCACTCGGCCATTACCCAGGCCCAACACCCCTAAGTATTTTCCAAGCAACAGTTAAAACCCGAGCCTGTAGTATACATACTCGACGAGTATTAGGAGATCGAGCAACTAAACTTCACGAAAACCCTAAAAACTCCGCAAACACTGCGACCACTCGACCCCGACCTCGAGGACGGCCCTAGGCGCGCCGCCCGCTGTCACGACCCGATACCCAAATTGTTGGGCCGGGCCGAGCCATGTCCAGCCTACGCTTGGTTAAAGCGCAGTAAGCTGTTCTAGAATAAACAATAAAGGATCTAAGCAGCTAACAGTTCTATAATCACATTTAAGGTTCATCACAACACAGCATCTATAAGCGAAGGTAAACAAACACATATTTAATAATACACTTCCAAGTATCTAACTGGAGACAAAGTCCAGTATCCAAATATAAGTACAGACCAAAGTCTAAGTCTCAAAACACAAGAAAGATAACTAAGCAAGGTTCCCCGCTGGGGCCTCTTCTGGAGCTAAGGCCAGGTCTTCAAAATCAGTGCCATAACATGTAACACATAGCATTTCCTCCTCGAAAAGTATACCTACAACGTTATCCTGTCAGGACGGGAGCAAGTACAACCTCTACAACTAAAGTACTGAACATATAATGAAAGAGATGTACAACAAAAAACATGGTGTGATAAATCTATAAAACAGAAAATACTGGAAACATGGCCTCATGGTACAACTGGGATCACAGTATCATAGTAACATAGGGAACATGGCATATCTGGAATCATGGTATATCTTATAATCTATCATGGCAAGGATACATATGTCATAGAGACATATGCATATGTAATGTTTAAAACTGTAGCAGATACGTGATCGGTCAATAGGTGTAAAATGTACTGTGGTACAAGTATCTAAAATGTACTGTGGTACAAGTATCTAAAATGTACTTCCGTACAAGTAAAACAAGCGATAGATGTACATACGTACAAATACAGCTGGTGCACCTACGACAAGGTATACATAAAATGTCAACCTTGCTCGGTACGTACGTACGAGTAGGGGGCATGATCACGTATGCTACTAACAGTTTTCCCATAACCCATATTCTATCATGTGAGAGATACGAGAACAGTAAAAATATGTGAGAGATACTGGGAGTAATATAAGCATGGCCGGTATTGGGAACAGTATGAAACATGTGAATACTCCGAGTAGTATAAAGCATAGTAAAACATGTACTGAGAACCAGTAAGGAACATGTGAAGGTATAAGAACTATCCTAAGCATGTCAGGTACTGTAAGTAATACAACATGTGAAGACATAGCTTGCTACCTCAAGGATCAGTATTTTAACAGGGTTAATACATGTTCTAGCATTAAAAGACAGTAAATGAGTTTGTAGATGTACTTGCCTCGAGCAAAGCAAGAATACTAGTACGAAGATATAGATGTCCGGTGTCCTGTCAATAATGATATACAAACTCAGTTCTAAGCTATGTTCAATATTACACTAGTGGTGTGACACGACTCCAAACTAACTTTCTAGGATCTTTACACTAGTGTGGGGCGAGGTCCAATACTACAATAACTCAAAACAACACAAAAAGTTGCAAATCGTAATTATTCAATAAATAAATCAAATGAACATTGTGTTCCAACAATTTTTGAGATAAACAAAAAGCTTAATTTCACATAAAATAAAGTACCAAAATGATCCTTGTTAATTATAGAAATTTATACTAATTTTTCTGGAATTTATAAACCCTCATAGATATTTATTAAAAATCAACAAACATAGGTATCCTGAAAATGAGCTATGTTTTCCTATTTTTATAAAATACCAAAAGTACTTATTAAATGCTGAAAAAATTATAATAAATTAGCTAAATTAACATAGTATTTAAATACAATTTTTCCAGAATTTTTACAGCACTTAAAATATATGAAAAAAATGCAAAACAGCCTAACCGGATTATCCGGCGGATTACTGCGGATTACCGGCGGATTTTCCGTTCCGTCACAGCAAGTTTTGTGGTGAAAATTCGGATTTTCTGACGGATTTCCGCGGATTTCCGACGGATTTTCCGAACCGTCGCAGAAAGTTGATTTTTGAACTCAAAACTTGTTTCGGCCATAAAAATTTCGTTTTAAATCGAAATTCGGACTTTCAAAAGTCAAAATTGAATAGAATTGAATTTCCTACAACATGAAAATATTAGTTTTTACAAATCAAAACATTTGATAGATCAAAACCTCAAAATACTCGAAAATCATATCTAGAAACTCAGATCTACGCAATACTGTCCATCAAAACCAAAAGTGCTATATACTAAACATGTTAACAATTTAAAGAAGCAAATTATAGGTCAATAAAACTCTAGTTTCCATGGAAAACAAAAATAAAGTATGGTCATGCCACTTTTGAGCAAGATGCACTTGCCTAGGTTAAGCTCCAAGCCTAATCTTCTACTCCACCACCAAGAGGGGTACGAAACCACACTCTAGACCTCAAGGCCAAGCTCTTGGCAAGCTCCAAGGAAGAGAGAAGGAAAGAAAAAATGAAGAGAGAGTGAAGAGAATGAAAAGAGAGAGGAGAGAGAAAGTGAAAGGGTATATATAGAAGGAGGAATTAATCTTAGCTGTTGGATCGTGATCCATGTGAAAATCTAAGTCAATCCTAACCATTCAAACAAAACCAAATATCCAATGGGTAATAGGGTGCATCTACACTATTCACGAAAATATCTTAAATACTATTCACGAAAATATCTAAACACTATTCACGAAAATATTCGAAACACTATTCATAAAAATATCTGAAATCGAAAATATCTAAAATGTAGAAAATCTGTCTGGACGGTATGCCGTCAGTATACTCCGGTATACTGGCAGTATGCCGGCCAAGGAAAAATCTATAAGTTAGGAAATATTTTTTTAAAGCATTACGAAAATCAAGAAAATACGAAACACACTACAAAATACGTATCCGTATATAAATACCGATACTGTGAGAAAATATTTTATTCAGAAAAATAAAAATAAACCCTGAAATTCAGGGGGCTTACACCCGCCGCCGCCAGGCCACCGTCGGCCGGCCAGGATGGCAACAGACCTGCGTGCGCATGCCAAAGCAGGGCAGTCGTAGCAGTAGGTGCAACAATTCGTCGAACTTCGAAGGTAAATTTCTTCCTCCGTACTTCTTCGTTTTGAGATTCGTAAAGTGTTCCGGAGAGCCTATATAACCCTCTCAAGATCCCATCAAGGGGATTCGAGGATAGTGTCACAACCTACCCATGAATTCGACGCAAAGTCGAGGAAAAATCTGTCCCGAAACAGGACCAAAAGTAGTCCAATCACCCACCTTCAACGATCGATTCTGATCGATCCAGTGACACATTAGAAAATCTATTTGAAGAGACTTTTAGACAACATATAGGTCTTCATCACCCTTTTTTCGGAATTTGAATTCATCGACTGAGCGTCGAGAAATCGAATCCCAAAGTTTCCCAAAAATCTGTTTTGAAAACATTAAAATTGTTCCACATGACGTGCGTCATGCCAATCCGGACGACGTGGTCGTGAACCGAACACATCGAAAGCTGCGTAATGGTTACGTGGTCGTATGGGCTTTGGCGGAATTCAAATTGGCCGCATGTGCGCGACGAATTTGATGCGTATCCGTCGAAATTTACCGTATCGTGTACTTTGCAAATTGCTCAATTACTTTGTGCACGCTCGTCAGATCGAGACAAAACTTGTGCCAACAGAACCGTATCATTTTTATGGTCCTGTATGCCAAGTTTAGTCCGATTCTCAGACCGTTGATAAAATCGTCGTTTTGCCAGCCCCACGGTCCCACTCAACGGACGATTTTGTGCACGGCCCGCCGAAATCCAACTTGGGACATACGGTTGGGTTCGTATCGAAAAACTGGATCCGTAGACATGTAGTTTGACGACTTTAGAGACCGTTGACTCTGGCACATTTTTCGGTGCAAAGCGGGTCCAACGGCGGATACCGTTTTGGTCCGAAATTACCGTTTTGCCCCTGTGTCCAGAATTGGACTTAAGGACAGGCAATCCTAGCTAATTTGACTATTCTGAGATCATTGGTATTGTCTATTTCAGCATCCGGAGACTGTTGTACGAGTTTTGACTATTGTGCCATTCTGAGTGGTTCAGGTTATCGGTTACACCAGCACAGGACCACAGGCGAGTACAGTTTATTGTCTGCATTTCGATATTGATCTTTACTATATTTCATTGATTAGCCATTGGTTATGTGATTTTTATACTCTATTATAAATTGTTGAGTCGGGAATGAGAAGTACCAAGGATGTGTGATCCGACCGTAGACCGTGTTTATTTTCATGCAGTAGACCTCGTAGACAGTATTTATTTTCATGCAGTAGACCTCGTAGACAGTGTTTATTTTCATGCAGTAGACCTCGTAGACAGTGTTTATTTTCATGCAGTAGACCTCGTAGACAGTGTTTATTTTATGCAGTAGACCTCGTAGACATTGTTTAATTTCTGCAAGTAGACCTCGTAGACAGTGTTTATTTTTCTGCAAGTAGACCTCGTAGACCGTGCGGTGTAGTACCCCAGACCGATCACATATCAAAGGTACTTCTAACAGTTGGGGAAATATGTTGTGTCTATTTATTATTGGTTTTTCGTATTTACTGTTTATTTTCAAAACTCATGATTGATGTCTAACCTTTGTTTTATAGTCATTTTTTTTATTTGAAATTGCATTCAGTGAATTGTGCTCGTTCCATTCCTGACTGGAAACCAACATTTTTCAGGTTAGCCGTGGTTTCACTTAGCATGGGAGATACGGGAATACTTACAGACAGAAGCTTAGAGACTTGCTAGATAGTTGAGTGGTAGTCATTCTGTAATTGTACAAGTTTATGTTTTCTACAAAAGTGAAACTTGTGCTCTTTGTAAATTAAATTAATTTTGTGAATGAGTATTATTTGTGATTTTGATCTTCATGGCCGTGACAGCGTTCTACCGCCGACACTGCGGCGTAGGATGGCTTGGACACGTCTTGTATCCGTAAAAAAAAATGGTTGCGGGTCGTGACACATAGCCGTTCACATGTCGAAACCGATATTTCAAAACACAAAGATAGTTATCTTTTATTTGTTTCCTTATTTTCTTCACCGCTTGCCATGACATCAGTTACTTTCTATTTTTTTATCTCACGTATGTTATTTTCATGTCTTGTAAATTCTATTGTGTTTTTGCATTGCCGTCGGTTTGTGTACTTGTTCCATTCCTGATTGAAAACCAATATTTTTCAGGTTAGCTGTGGCTTCTCTTAGCACTGGGAGATACGGGTGTACTTGCAGGTCAAAACCTAAAAATTAGATAGATGTGATATCATTTTCATTACTTGTAAGAACTTTGTACTTTTCTTCAAATGTAAATCTTGTAATAATTTGTAGATTTGATTTAATAATGTGAATGAGCAATAAATGTTATATTTATGTGATTTTGAGCATCATGACCTTGACAGCGTTCTACCGCCGACTCTGCGGCGTAGGCTGGCTTGGACGCACACTTGTATCCCGAAAAGCGGGTGTGGGTCGTGACACCCGGCCCAACAATTTGGGATGTGGGTTGTGACAGGGGGAAGGTAGGGGTAAATTCGTCTTTTTAGACGATATTTAACGGTTGTTAACGGCGGGGGGCTGAATTGAGCAAAAATATAAAAAGCAAGGTTCCTTTCAAACTATAAGTCTTTATTTGCATTTTTCTCACATCTAAGGAGGGTTTAAATGCACTTTACCCTATTAAAATATATTCAAATAATATTTTAAAATATTCTAATATAATTTAAATTTTTATATATTTTATTAATACTGTTATTGATTTTTTTTATACATGCAACGCACGTGAACATGACTAGTATATATAAAAGCTTCCGCCCCTCCCACCCCCATCTAGACCGGGAAGATAAAGCCGGTATGTAAGTGGGCCCCACCTTAAAATTTTTACCACGATTTTACAAAGAGAGAGGGGCCCAGTTGTCATACACCGCCCATCTGGACATATAAGATCCACGATTTACAAAGAGAGGGGGATCCAGTTGTCATACACCGCCCATCTGGACATGTGGTGTCTGCTGCTCGTATTGTTTGGGGCCTCTCGATATTCTCTAAATATTTTATTTTATCGATAAATAACAATAATCAAAATAAACATTGGAAATGAATTAAATTTATAAATGATAATAAGTAAAAATGAACATATACAATATAATAATATATTTTAAAATTTAACATATACAATACAATGAAGTTTATTTAAGATTTAATTGACATATACAATAGATTGAAACATATCTAGGATTTAAATTTTTACACAAACTATTAATTAATTATCATGATAAAAGACCAAATGGACCTGCATATATATATATATATATATATATATATATATATATATATATAGCAAATGACCTCTAGCCTAGTGGTTAAGAGAGATGCATGCAGCCCAAGTGGTCGAGAGTTCGAGCTCCAGTAGAGACGAGTTCACCACAAGTATCCATTGCTTCAATATATATATATATATATATATATATATATATATATATATATATATATATATATATAGGGGAGCGGATCAAAAGCCCCCGTTAGAAAACCCCCTAAAAAATTCCTTACTCTCAGCCATAATTTAATGTTAATATTAATGTTAATTTTAGTATTTAATGTTAATATTATCATTAATATTAATGTTAATATTAACATTAATATTAAATTACGGCTAAGAGTGAGGGAGGTTTTTATGGAGTTTTCTAAGGGGGGCTTTTGATCCGCTTCATATATATATATATATATATATATATATATATATATATATATATATATATATATATATATATATATATATATATATTCTCAGAAAGAACATTTGCACATTTATTGATAACTAAAGTATTTACAAATTTACTCATGAGTCATGACTAAAAATTTGAAGAATTGTTTGGCTGGTGCAAAATTAGAAAGGAATTTTTAATTAACTATGGACTTGCCAAAGCCCACTTATTATTAGAGGCAGTTTGAAGTTTCAACCATCCATATTATCCGCGGGCCAAGTCCAACGCAACCGTCACAATAATAATAATAATAATAATAATAATAATAATAATAATAATATCATTATTAATTAGTTAAGTCTCTCCTTATTCATACTTCGTCCTTCCCGCCCAGCCATCACCACCGACACGTGTGCCCCAAACGTTTGCGAGAGCAATCGCTTCCCTCCGCGTCGCATATATAAATAAGAAGTACCAAAATTTCATTCATTCATTAGTGAAGTTGCAGACGAAGAGAGAGAGAGGAGAGAGAGATGATGGCATCTTCGTCGTCGCCAAACACGAGGACACGGATACTGATGGGTGTGAACGAGTCGTCAATAAAGGGGTATCCGTACGCGTCGATCAGTAGCTTGAAGGCCTTCGAGTGGACCGTCGACAAGATCGTCAGCGCCAACTTTGCTGCCTTCAAGATCCTCTTCCTCCACGTCGAGCAGCTCCCCGTCGAAGACGGTACCACCCCCCACCCCCCCACCCAAAAAGAAAACTATGGTTCCAAATTAGGGTTAGGGTTTCGATCCGTTCTTGCTTCTTGATCCATCAGTAGATTGATTGGGGAATTGGCGGGAGCTATGTTGCACGGACACGAACAGGACACGGCACGCGGCACGGATGCGGCACCGATGGGAAGAAGGGAGAGTTAGGGTATTTGATTAGATATTGATTCTTGAATCGTTAGTAGTACTTCTTTTTCTTTAGGGTTTGGGTCTTCGTCCATCTCTTGACGACATCCTCGTACTTCAAGAAATCAAGTGATGTGGGTGCGCTCGAGTCGTGTGTAGAAATTAAGAGGGACCAATTTGTGATTAGTAGGAACTATGTTGCACAGACACGAACAGGACACGGCTATTTTTGGTGTGCCTTACTGTATTCTGGATTGTTTGTGCTTGATATGTATCCCATGTGACACTGCTCAGAAATGCCACAGGTTCTTGGAGTGTCCATGCTTGGTTGGTAGGAAGGAGGGGTGGGGGGGGGGGGGGGGGGGTGGGGTGGGGGGAGGGGTTAATAAGCAATTTACTAGCTCGTAGAGTTGTGGGTTTTTTTTTTTTTTTTTGGGGGGGGGGGGGGTGCAGAATAGTAACTAGGATCGATTTTTGAGTGCGTGACGAAAACATTGATGCCAAAAGTTTTGGTGGAACTTCCACTTTGGAGAGGAATAAGCAACTACTCACAATCATGGTTGTTCTGCCATCTGGGAACGCATGTTCCGGAATGCGGAGCAATGGCGAATTGGAACGTGAAACTCCACGTCCTGACACGTGAACACAACATATACTTACTTGGGTTTTCTGTCACTCTTGTAAAGGGAATGTAGTTCTTTAGGTTATTTTTCATTAAAGAGGCCAAGCGTTGCTACTGCTTTTTGAAAATAGATTATTGTTAGAAATGTTTGGATCTTATGACACTTTTGTTCAAAAAAAAAAAAAAATCTTGGTGATGCTATATTATGGTACTTAATTTTTAAATCTTAATTCTTAAATATACATGATATAGTATATTATGTTAGATAATTCCCAAAAATTTGCGAGAAAGACTTTGTTGTTTTTATTGTATGTTATAGGTTATTTGTTCTGTAAAAAAGTTTCACATTCGTATTGCATTCTGAATAAGCATATCCTCGGTGTATTGCATATCGGGACCCACACTGTGTGCCGTGTGCCTGTTTTTGTTCCGTGTTCCAGGATACCCCGTGTTCTAGGTAATCATGCCCACATTACTAGCTCACTGAATTTCAAAAAAGTTATAATGATATCTCTAGCAGTTACAATTTATACAGTAAGGGCCAGTTTGGAGTCCATTTGGTATCAAACATCGAAGGAAACCCAAGCAACTTGCCTTCCTGATGGATGTTTGCTCAAACATGCCATTTCGGGGCTCAAATGGGCATTCTCAGAACGCTTGTCCAACGAACGTTCTGGAAATGGGCGTTTAATTGCTTGAACCTGCCTATGGTGATCTTTTTCTTAGTTCTTTATTTAGTTTTTTTTTTTCCCTGCTAATGTGTTTATGGTGATACTAAGACATTCTTGTTGCAGCTAAATTCTGATTTCATTCTCATGCAATGAATCAATAGCAACTTATTTTCTTCACTTTGTCGTTTTAAAATTCAAACCTCACCTTTTATCCTCTGTTTCCAAGTCTTTAGGATCCTGACCTGCGTAGGAACCCAAGCGATGAACTTGTCAGCAAAGAGGATCCATTAAATAGGACAGCTAGGTTGTCTGAAGTTTCTTAAGAAAGGGCCGTCATAATAACAAGCCCTTCATTCGTTCATTATGTCGATTAGTAGTTGTTCACACTGTTTCATGCTCCTTATCACTCATGCAGCTTTTTGCATGATAGCAGCTATAGGACTTGTTGGAACTTGCTACGAGGGTGGAACCAGAGATTCTCAATGGGGAGCAAACAAAAGTATAGCTTAAGAATATGGAGGAAATGATGCAGCTCTGCCTCTGGTTTCCATTTTTGATCATTTTCCCCTGCTTGTTATGACTCTAGGATAGAGTTTCTTACAGAGATCTCTTGTCACTCTCTTTACTGTTGAACATCGTTGTATCTTAACAATACACGAGTGACTTCTTGTATACTCGACTGCACAACCTGTTACCTTCAAAGATTTCCGAGCACACCGGGCAGAACATAGTTCGAGTTGATTGAATAACTGTACATCATTTGCACATAACATGTTAAGGTAGAGGTACATTGATGGAGTCCATCAGACTCACATGTTGGAATTTGTGATATAGTTGATTTGATGAGTATGACCTTTCAAATTGAATCAAAGTGGTCATGTAGCTACAAAGTTATCTTGCATGGATGTGATGTAGTAGAAGCATTAACCTGTGGAATGATTGCTGGCCGACCATGCAACATATATATTGTGTAATTGCAAAGATAGGACTCATTGATGAGGACCAATAATTTGAACTGATATCAAATTTTGAGGATTAAATAAATGCTAAATATATATATATTTTTTTAAGTAGAAAGCATTTTCTTAAGTGAATTATGAACACCATTGGAATCTACCTCTTAGCAATCCTTTCAGCCAGTTCGGTTAGCTACTTAGGATGAATCACATCTAGCAACATATAACTTGATGCATATTATTCAAGTTGCGAGGTAAAGTTCTTTAAGTGATACGAATGGTGAAATTGATCGGCAATTTCTACCTAATATCTGCAAATAATTGTAGCTGATTTTGCTAGATGCCTTTTCTTTGATTGCTCGCCAATGTTGTGTATGGCATAACCAAATTATTTGTGTTTGTAGCGTTAATGATTTATTTTTGCATTGGTTTATTCTTATGTTTCGGATATTAGCATAATCATTCAACTCCATACAACAAAAGTAATGTTATTTTTTGGTGTTTATTGCATGAATGCGAACTAGTGGAGGTTTTAACCTATGTAGTATTTCTACCTAACCAAACAAAATACATTGTTTTTGTAATAATAGGATTTGATGACATGGATAGAATCTATGCTTCACCTGAAGATTTTGTAAGTGTAAAGCGTAGGGACAGACTCAGAGGGCTTCACTTGTTGGAGTATTTCGTTGGTCGCTGCCATGAATATGGGGTACACCTGCTTTCTCAATTGTGATTTACAATTTTAACTATTATGTCAATTGCTTAATCTTAATGGTAAAATCATGTTCTGAGCTGAGTTTTATTAGGATCACTCCCAGTCCATGGACCATGCATACCTGTATCTTCTAGACACACTTCGTCTTCGGCAAATTTTAATGGATTGGAACCATACTTCGCAGTATCAGTCGGTACCGATACAATATGCCTGATACCGATACATTTTGGCATGTCCCGATCTTGGCATGCCCGATCTGCTACCGACCGCTACCGACACTGACCGTATAGAATGATACCAACGTTGGGGGTCCCTTTTCCAGTCAATTCAACAAAGAAAATTGAACGCAAAAGACCAATGAACAAGGCTGTAACAGCATATTAAAGTTGTAAAAACATATAAATAAAGAAAACTTATTTATCACTGAGAAACCAATAAGCAAGAGTGAATATTATTTGCTCAATTTCAAAACTACTTAGAAACAACACATAAAATACTTAAAAATTATGCCTAAATGTATACACTATTTTTTTCTTCTAAATTTTTAATAATTTATTAATAATTATTTGTTTTCCGATACCAGAAAATCTGATACTCCGATCCGAAATTGTCGATATCGCCGATCTTGATACTCATAGGAAATGTACAATTCCAATACTGCGAACCTTGCGTGAAACATGATTCATATTATTGTCTAGCTATTAACAATTTGGATAAATGTAGACTTTATCGTCATATAATCATAATCTACATTGGAAATCATCAAATCAAGGAGAAGTTCTCAAGATACAATTCTAAGTAAAGTAGAAAGTTCAGGTAGTATCTTTAGGTGTTAATTATTCTGTGTAGTATCATTATAAAAGGTATGCTGTAAGTGAGGTTATTTTATTACATCTCAACTGGTGCAGATTCCCTGTGAAGCATGGATTAAAAGGGGTGAGCCAAAGGAAGTTATCTGCAGTGAGGTGACGAGGGTTCAACCTGATCTTCTGGTTGTAGGGAATCGTAGGCTTGGACCCTACCTGAGGTATTCTTTTAGCCTCAATTTTTGTGTGGCTGTTATTCCATTCTCTATTATGTTATTTGTATAAGAAACAATTGTGGTCTGCCTTCATCTTATTTGTATGTACATAGATGCTAAATTGTTAGATTTAGTCTCAATAGGTATTTAAGAGTTTAAGTGCTGCTATGTTCCCGAGGAAGATCTTAAAATTTAATCAGATATGTGATTAGCATACTTGTCGCGCACCAAACAGATAACATATTTTCAGAAAGGACAGTGTCCAGTATGACTTTCTTGAAGAACTTCTACCGTTATATATATGAGATTTACAATAAATTGGACAGAAGGTTTCATTGGGGGCCAATTGACATAAAAGTGGAACTGATTGATTGTGCAGTATTTGTTTTTATGATAAGGATCAGTTTGTCTGATCTTTCTAAGAATCACTTAAAGAGGGTCTTAGCAAGATGGCTGTCATTATGGTTCACTGAGGAAGTCTTATAATGATAATTAGGTTACTCTTTTGCTTAACAAAAGTTAATCTGGACTTGAGTCTTTTATGACTAATTGATTACTAGCTGAGTTTGTCAACCTTTATCGTGTCTTTTGGCCATGGGCAAGGTTGAGAAATTTGGTGCCCATCTAGTTCAACAGCTTTGGTAGCTGTGGTGTTTTTTTGTATTGATTCATGCATACATGAAACCTATTTTCTTTTTTGGTAGGACTATTGCGGTGGAAGATCTAACAGCAAGCAATTAAATATCACCGACTGTTGGCTATTCATTTGAATTCTATTGATGGATTTCATGATATTGGATCTGATTGAGATCTAAACGACTATTCAAGAGGAGGAAGTATTCAAGAACAAACGGTGTAAAGTGGGAAAAAAAATCATCCATAGATTCCTCCATTGAGACCAAACTCTTAAACTGTGATGCAGTTTAGGGATAAAAGGAGTGGACTTTAGGATATGTATTTAGGTTGAGGTTTAAGGAATGGGGATCTCGAAATGAACTACTAGGCAATGTCATTTTTTTCTATAATCTATGAGCCTTGCAAATGCATTGGCTGCTCCTAAATGCTTCAAGGGAAGAGTGATAGGGTGCTGGCTTGTTGGTTATATTGGGGCGCATATGGAGACTTCTACTGGTAGGTTATTTGGGGATCCTTAGGCTTGTGATTGGATTTGGACAAATCTTGGCGGAGTCATTCGGTTATGAAGTTGGTTAGGTACATCTAATGTGAAATCTGTTTCTGTTGTCAAATCTACCGTGAACTCTGTTTAATTAGCTGGCAAGTTATTTTGCTTCCTACTTGTAGGATGCTGGAATTTCAATTGCTCTCTTGGAAATGCCTGGTAGTATGTCATTTGCAGCTATGCAACTAACTATATACACATAAGGCCTCTTTTTTTCTCCTTTCTTATGTTTCAATTCCCATTTGGTTACCTGGGCGATTTTCTTCCTTTCATGTTAAATACGGGTATCATTCAAGGTATTGTCTATTGTTTTTTGCAGGTTACTTGTGGGGACGGTGAGTGGGTACTGTGTGTATCGAGCAGATTGCCCAGTTTTCACCGTCAGGAGAAAGGCAGAGGAAGCTCCACAGAACCTAGTCGATGATTGATTGTTTGCTGCTTTCCTCGTACCTGTACTCTGTCTTGTATTGATAAGGGTGGTATGGATATCAGGCAATATAAAAGACTGCAGATGCAGTTGAAGTACTCAAAAGTTGGGAGAAGAAACCATTGATGGATAAGCTGCAAATCTGGGTTTTAATCTCTCAAACTACTCATCCTTCACTTGGTTTTGCTCCAAAATTTGTACCAGTGTTCTTGAGATCCACTTCTGCTCCTGTGATATCTGGATATTTCTTCATAGCATCTCTTCCAAAATGGCATGTCGATAAGTGGGGGGATTGCCATTGTACTCTGTGTTGCTTCTGCTAGTACTCACTGAGTCTGCGTCGATGTTCTTGCCTCTTAACCATCCTAAAGCAGGAGAGGGAAGAGATTTGGTTTCTTCGGCTGCATGACAAGAGTCCGAAACTGATTTCAATTCATATGTACATGAGTACTGAAAAGAAGAAATATCTTTTCAGTACAAGAAAGGGATTTGGTTTCTTTTCAATACATGATGCTACTGAAAAGAAGCAGCATACATGGAATTGACTGAAGAAAAATCATTTTTTTTTTCTTCTAATTTTTCTGTGGATAACTCTAGAATGTTCTCTTTGTACCATCCGGTATCCTCCAGAATGCAAATAGCTCTAGAAAGTATTGTACAGTACTGTTAAAAATATTGTGTTTAGCACAAGGAATACTGCATGTTGGATTGTGAAGAGGAATGTCAAGGTTTGCGAGATGGAGGAGGACCCAGGAAAGTACAAAATTTGAGGTTCATATTTTATTTTTTTGGCTTCCTAAGCCTGTGTATTTAAGCTGTTGGTGTTGTTGATTTTGGAGCAATATCTTGTTGCCTCGATCAAAGGTAGAGCGTATTTTTGTCCCATATTGGATAGGAGAAATGATTTTACTTTAATGGGTAAATAAGTTTTGATGGTTATGGACTAAAGTTGTCGCAACTAGTTGGGGCTAGTTTTGGTTGTCCTGACCCTTATTAAAAACAATAAAAGTATACAAATATTTTTTTTTGTAAATAAAATTACATTGTGTTGTTATTAGCCACCATAAAATTTTGATTACAACAATAACAACAAAAAAAGTAATTAAGCACGATCATGATACTTTATAAACTAGCACAATCCGTTTAAAAAAACTTATATTTGAATTTTTTGAAGCAATTCTTCAATTAAGTGGCCATACTTAAGCTTCTCTAGTAGCTCATTTTCAATTGAGATCGCAATTAATTCATTTAATCATTTTTATGACATGATGGTCCTATTTTCTTCAACTTAGAAAAGCTCATTTATGCAGAAGCAACCATGATCGATATAGTCAACAAAATTCGATAAACAAACCACAATCTTCCCAATAAAATCTTATGAAGTCAAGGATGTCAATTGATTATGGTATTTCTTTACATAATATTTCTTTCAGTTCTCTAAAGTCTCTAAATAACTCTTCCCATTTATATCACAATGATGGTCGTGTTTCAAGAAACTTTCTATTTTAGTGCAATGCTCCATCAAGTTTTCATCACTGACGTACTTCTCAACCTTCCACTAAACAAGAATCCAAAGATTTCTTCATGAAGTCCAAATTGTTCAACTCGATCCTTAAGTCATGTAAGAGCTTGATCTACAATATGGATAAAGTAGATAATTATAAAATTATCCTCCGGTGTTTGGCTTCCTTCAGCACCTGCCTCCATATTCTCATCAGAATGCTTGTTTCTACGAATAACTCTTTTTTTTGGAAGACCAGACCAATACCAACTTCATTACCAAGTTTTTTTTAGCTTCTTTCATAAAGTCTTCAAAACCATCATCTCTAAACTTTTGAAGAATAGGATGGGCTCCTTTATTCTTGTAAATTATATCCTCCAAATTCATATTTTTTGTTGAAGTACTTTGCTAACATGATTATTTTTATCCAAAATTTTGTACCAAACACATAAGCTAATTAGAACTCAAAATCCTCAAAATCATTTTTGCACAAACCTTTAGTTTATGCCATCACAACAAACTCTTTAGAGCTATTTGCAATTATAATCAAAGCAACTCTTAATTTAAGTGTTCGATTTCTTATTGCTCTAACGCTCTCAATATGACTATCCTTATGAGTTACTAACAAAGACTGGTGTCAATCTATTCACATATCTTCTAAGAACATCTCACCGTTGTGTTGAACCCAAATACAAAGTATAAACCATTTTTACATAAGCAAAGTAGTTCACAGCTTTCACACATAATTTTGCCATAGCTTTCACACAGCTTTCAAGGTAAGTATACTTTTTCTCCTATTCATTACTGCTTCATCTCCAAGATTGTCAATCACAATGATAGAATATTCATTATGCATATCCCTAGATTCTTCATTTGCTACATGAGCACTTTCATTCATAGGCTCTAGATCACCACTAGCTTCTCCATTAGCATCTGCATCCACAATATTATCGTTCATAGGATTATGATATTCTTCATTATGCTTTCCAGTAGATTCATTATTTGGTACATTATCACCTTCATAATTAGGCTCTTCAAGGATCTCATACACACTTTCATTATTAGCTTCTTCAACTTGACTCAAACATTGATATTTTTGAGCTCTTGCATTAAACAACTTGAAAATTGAGTCCGCTACTGACAATGCCTTTACATTTTTACGTTGCTTGACCATTTTATTGTAAACTCCAAAATTTTGTTGTCGAAATCTCCCTCGACCCTTATGATTTTCATTCTTCGTCATACTACCTATACAAATATAACATCACAATTATATTCAATTCACAATTATTAATCTAAATAGTAAGTTCTTGCAAAAACAATGTTTAAGTAGCTTAGTTTAAATACAATATTATTACCATGTTTCAATTTTAAATAAATATTATTTGGATTTTTTTCAATTTAAATAAAATATTATTAGTTTTTTTATTTGAGTAATTATATAATAATATGTTTAATTGTTAAGTATTTATTAAGATGATCAATTATTCAACTGAGTCATTAAAGCTAAAGGAAATAAACTAAATAAAAATTAGAATAAATAGAAGAAAAGGCGTATACATAATCTGATAAAGAAGAATAAAAAAAATACTGGCCTGATCTTTATTGGCAGTGGTTGGCCGATCACCGTAAATATGAATGAAAGCTAACAGAGGGTTGTTAATTGCAAATGATCAAAATTGAAAGTTGAAGTTACGTTCTTTGAATGCAAACTATGGGAGCAGATTTATTGTTCCCAAAATGGGTATTCCAACCATGTTACCTCTCATGTATATATAATATTTTTTGTCCATAATTATTTAATTGTTTAAGTAAAAAATAAAAAATATTTTATATGATAGAACTGAAAATACAGAAAATTCTATAAAAAACATCAAAGTTTGCATGAATTGTAAAAATAGCATAGAAGTTTTAGAAATTGTGAGTTAAGCATCCATACGGACTTTAAAAGTCTGTATGCTTACGTCATCCCACGTCCCAGCGTAATTAACGAACGGGGGAGAGATTAGCGAATGAGGCGGACTTTTAAAGTCCGCATGCTGACGTCGGATGACGCCAGCAAGCGGACTTTTAAAGTCCGCTTGGATGGTTGCTCGCTGGGATTACAACGGCTATATGCTCGCTGGGACAGTGTCTCTTTTACAACGGCTATATGCAACGGCTATTATTTTCCAACGGCTATTTTTTATAAAATCCTATATAAACTCCTTCTATATCCATCCTTTCATTCATCTTCCAAATATCATCCTTCAAAATTTATTTTACAAGTTTTATCCCGCAGTCTACTCCAATCTGAGCTACTTCTTCCAGCAGCCTACTTCCAGTTTTCTACAACAGCAGTCTACTTCCAGTTTTCTACAACAGCAGCCTACTTCCAGTTTTCTACAACAGCAACCTACTTCCAATCTGAGCTACTTCTTCCAACTTGAATATTTTTTATAGTCTACTTTTTATATCAAAAAAATTATGGATCAAACACTAACATTAATCTGCTATCATGGAGGTGCTCTAAACGGATTATCGTACGAAGGAGGCACAACTAATCTTATTTCTACTTATCAAAGTATTTCATTTGAAAATATAAGAAATATTATTATAGAACGTTATTCTATTAACTAATCTTTTGTAATACGTTTTTTTTTACCGATACTTATTTAGTAATAGATAGTGAAGAATCTTGGAGATTTATTATTCAAAATAATTTAGATGCATCTTGTTTAAAAATATATATAACCGCAACATTGGCAAATATTAGCACACATATTACTCATACTATTGCACCTGTTTTTAATAACCAAAATTTACTTTCTGGAGCTAGTACTTCGAACCAAATAAATGTTGATAATGAAAATAGTGATGATAGTGGAGACTTAGTAGAAGATTTAGACTATTATTTACAAGCAGACGATGATCCTTCACAAGGTAGTACTCCTGAATTATTTTTGCATAGAGAGTTTTCTTTCTCTTATGAATTTAGAAATTTTGTTCGAGATCTTGCAATTCGTCATAATTTTAGTGTTAAAAGTAACCATAACAATTCCAAAAGAATAGTATACAAATACAAATCTCCAGATTGTTCTTGGAGAGTATACGCTAAAGCTGTTGATGAAAGTGACACTTTTTTAATTGAGACATTTGTATCACAACATTCTTGCACAGGTATGTTATCGCAAGGACAACATCAACAAGCTACTGCTGCATGGATTTGTGATAAAATAATAGGTAAAATTAGAGATAATAATTCTTATAGCGCTTCTAATATTGTAAAGGATATTCTTAGACAATTTCGAGTAAGCGTTACGTATTCAAAAGCTTGGAGAGCAAAAGAACTTGCATTATTCAAAATTAATGGTAGTTATATTGATGCATACGGTAGTCTTGAAAAATACGCTTTTACAATTATGGAAACAAATCCTGGAACGAAGTGTTTTTAAAAACCGTAGGAAATAATATTTTTCAAAGAATATTTGTTTGTTGGAAGGCATGCATAGATGATTTTTTGCAAGGTTGCTTACCCGTTATTAGTGTTGATGCAACTTTTCTTACATCTAAATTTCAAGGTAATTTATTTGTCGCATGTGCTCATGATCCTAACTATCAATTATATCCAATTGCTTATTGTGTTGCTGAAAATGAGAATACTGAATCATGGACATGATTTTTACAATGTTTAAAATCTTCATTTGAAACTTGTTTTGATCGGTGGGATGGTATCTCCTTTATATCTGATAAGCAAAAATGTTTAATTCGTGGAATACATGATATATTTCCTAGCTCTCCACATTTTTTTTGCATTCAACATTTTAAACAAAATATGAGAAGTCAATGTAGTAGTACACGACAATATCAAGTATGGTTAGATAAATTTGCCCGATCT
The DNA here is from genome assembly GCA_029216955.1 of Iris pallida. Taxonomy (NCBI): domain Eukaryota; kingdom Viridiplantae; phylum Streptophyta; class Magnoliopsida; order Asparagales; family Iridaceae; genus Iris; species Iris pallida. The sequence goes on from JANAVB010010600.1 coordinate 19,116,182, forward strand.
TATAATGATGTTGATGCGACAGAATGGTTTGAAAAGATTAAATCAGCTAATATTGATGTTTTTAATTGGATTATTGGGACAAACGATGAAAATCATAACTTTTCACATTGGATTACTGCTTATGCACCATATCCTAGACTAGATATTAACACATCTAACATTGCAGAGAGTTTTAATAATTGGATTAAGAATTTGCGTGATAAACCAATCACCACATTGCTTGATGGCATTAGAGCTAAAATTATAACTATGCATGAAAAACATAGACAAATTGCTGAAAACCTGGATACGCACTATTGTCCTAGGATGCTCAAAACTATGGCACGTATCAAAAGGGAGATACATCATTTTCAAATGTTGCATATTAATGCATTTAAATTTGAAATATATGATCATGAAAGTAGTAGACGATATATAGTGGATTTAGAAAATAGAATATGTACATGTTATCGCTGGCAGCATACACTTTTACCATGTGTACATGCTTACTTTTCTTGTCAATCTAGTAACTTGTATGTAGAAAACTATTATCCTGAACAATTTTCTGTTGAAAAGCTTAAAAATGTATATGCACCATGTATGCAAGGAATTCCATCTCCATATACTCCAGAAGCTGAATTGGTAAGAGGTGAAATTGGAGTACCGAACGTCGGACGTAGAGCCGACAGACCGAAAAAAAAATCGTTTTTTGACAAGGAAGTTGGGAACAAGAGATCTTCATTGCAGCAACTGCGGGGCAATTGGACACAACAGAAGAAAGTGTACAAGAGCACCAAATTTGGGTTAAGATTAACTTTAACATTAGTTCATAAATAGTTTTTACACATCAACTACATCAAAGTCAATAATCACCTCTATGCATCCTATCATAATGCCTACGATCGACTGGCCTAAGACCCAGTCTAGCCCGCCTAGCCGCTGTTTGCTCCGGTGTCTCCCCTGGCAATGGCTGATAGTCATCTCCGGCCTCTTCTGTAGTGTTTTGGGTGTAAGGCGGTGGCGGTGTGTCAAATATTGACCTGCAGGTATCCTCAGCAAAAGACGTCCAATCAAATTCACCAGTGTTTGACGGCGGCAAGGTCTACTGCGAAGGATATCCCCTTGGCCCATGATCTCGTTCAAGTTGTGACGAAGTCAACTCCTCCTGCGACTCAAGGCCTCCCATCAAATCCATCGGTGGTTGTGATGCACTAAGGCCAACCTCTATGAACCGAGTAGACCATGGCGACCAGGTCTGCTCCGGCTGACATGGCTGCGACGACGAGCCCTCCCCGACAAATGGATGCGACGACGAGCCCTCCCCGGCAAATGGATGCGACGACGAGCCCTCCCCGGCAAATGGATGCTCTGATCCCTCTGCCGAACCCTCTCTCCAACGACGTGGATGTCTCTGTTGGACATGACCAATAGGCTGATCCTCAGGGATCTCCAACGGTAGCACCGGGGGCATATGAGGTTGACGGAGCGTTTGAGTAGATGATTGTACCATCGAATGTAGATCGGCTGAGGGGTCCTGGGAAGCGGCTTCCCATTGATCCAGCTAAAATGGAAAATGTATTGGTGTTCAAACAAACACACAGACATATATATATCATTATTTATTACATTTAGATTTATGCACATACCATCGTATTTACTTGCATGGTCCTGATACGATGACTATAATCATCCATTGCTCGTTGAGTAACCCGAGACTCCTCATAGACATATCGGCGATTCTGGACGCGCGGAGTACCGTACCAGATCATGAAGTGATATGTGCCATAAACTGCAATTATTGTACCAGATCATGAAATGATATGTTGAATTACATCTTATCTATAAGTATTAAAATTTGTAACTTACAGTCCATGTCATCATCCACAACCGATGACATGTGGGTCACGTCATGAGTGACATATCGGTTCTCCCATCCTGAACAATGTTGTTGAATTCGGGCCCCGAGCGATGATCTTCCAATACTAGAGGGCAGAGGGTCTAACGGTACAATTTGTTTCAACCCTAACTGTCGCAGGACACGATCAGCGGGATGAAACATAATGTACGAATTGTACATGACATAATATCTATGTCTACTACTCTCAACAATATTATCTATCACCTCCTCCGGGCACGTTTGTGGAGTCCAGTTTACCTATGTCACAGTAAAATATTATAGTTCATATTGTATAGACAAAGCTAAAACTGAAATGTAATAAAGCTAAGATATTTACCTCCGGGGCAACTATTGTATCGAAATTGTTTCGATAAATGGATACCACTCGTGTAAGACTGTGAGCGGTATCCACATTGTCGGAGTTCCATCTAACTCCTGCCGGAAAGATCCGCTGGCCTAGTGGGATGCGGCTAAGTGGTTGACCGATATAAAAATGATCATACGACCATAGCTGCATATCAAAAAAATTTGCAATAAAAATAATGTACAACAAGAGTAAAAAATTCACTCGGTTTATCAATTGTACCTGTATGAGAGACACACAGCCGGAGAGACCCCGATGCAAACTTGCCCCCTCCCTAACAGAAACAAAAGTAGTCATTGAACTGTAGAGATGGGCCAAGACTGCTGCACCCCAGGAATACTCTGTACGACGGTCCAACTTTGCAAAAAAAAGGTAGCAAGTAAGCGGAAACCTTGCTTGCCGTCCCATCAGGAAATAAAACAGACCCACAGAGGCTTAATAAGTAAGCTCTGGTACAACATATTACCTGAAAACAATAACATTTGTTGGCATTAAATTGGAATATTACAATTCAAGTGTACAAAATATGTTTGACATACCCGCGCGTCATTTGGAGTAACAAACTGGGAGCCGATGTGGTCAATATGCTGGAAATTGGCACGAAGCCAAGTAAGCTTGATACTAGCACTGCTACCTTGATCTGGTGCTGGCTCACGTCCTAGATAGGTTCTGATGAGGTACCCCACATGTGCACTCTCATCAAAATAGATAGGGGTACCGTTAATTGGTAACCCCAAGATCATCGCAACGTCAGCCAAGGTGATAGTCATCTCACCTACGGGAAACTGAAAAGTGTTCCGTACCGGCCACCACCGCTCGACCAGGCTCAAAATGAGATCCCTATCGTGACGACTCATACGAACTGCGTCGACATAGGAAAATCCAAATAACTCCACCAGTTATTTTTGAAGAAATGATAGCTCCCAACCGTGACGCCATTCCCCATGCTCACGTAACTTAACGTCTGGATAGTCATATAACTGCAAAATATTTTTGGTTAATTCGTCAGTATTTAAATTCTAAGAGGCATGACATAATTTATTCAACAGAAAAATTACCGATCCTAAGAATACACGCTCAGAAATGTGTGAATGTCGCTCCTGAATAATAGTCGGTGTGGTGGGTCCACCAGGAATACGTCCATCGTTTTGTGTTCCCATCTGAAATACGACAAAATAAAAACAATATTTAACTAATTTTTTTTCTAATTATTTCTACAACATGTCAAGAATATATCTAGTTTTTTCTACAATATGTAACGAAAATATCACGAAAATATCAACAATATTTCACGAATATATCTAAATATTTCTACCATATTTCTACACTATTTCTACAATTTTCCTACATATTTTCCCGTACATATTTTCTACAATCTTTCATAATACTTTTCTACCATTGATGCGTACAAATTTTCTGCTATTTATGTCATATTTCGTACATAATTTGTGTTCCATTTTCTACATATTTACTGTAATAATTTTCTACAAAATTTCTACAAAATTTTGGTCCAAAGAATTCCTTCAAAATTTTTGTCCAATTTTCTAGTAAATTTTACTACAAATTTTTCCATGACAAATTTTCTACATTATTTCGTAATATTTTTCTACAATTTTTTCTACAAATTTCACCACTACAAATCTTCTACCATATTTCGTAATATATTTCTACCATTTTTCCTACAAAATTTTCTTTCAAAATTATCCCATACAAATTTTCTACAATATTCCCTACAATTTTTCCTATACAATTTTAGTACAAATTTTCCCTCTACAAATTTCTCCAAACAATTCCTTCATAATTTTTGTCCAATTTTCTACTAAATTTTTCTACAAATTTTTCCCTTACAAATTTTCTACATTATTTCGTAATATTTTTCTACCATTTTTTCTACAAATTTCATTACTACAAATCTCCTACAAATTTTTCCCTTACAAAATTCACCACTATAATATTTTTCTACCAATTTTTCTACAAATTTCACCAGTACAATTTTTCCCTCTACAAATGTTCCTAGAATAGCATGAAAAACAAAAATACAAAAAAAATTTACCTTCGTACAATCCTCCTTCTCCTTCTTACTGTCTCCTTCTCCTCCTCCTTCCCCTTCTTACTCTATGTATATACTGTCGACATTTACCCAAACCAATAACCATCAACAACTCCTATTTATTACCCAACCCCCCAGCGAACCATCCAAGCGGACTTTAAAAGTCCGCTTGCTGGCGTCATCCGACTTCAGCATGCGAACTTTAAAAGTCCGCCTCATTCGCTAATCTCTCCCCCGTTCGTTAATTACGCTGGGACGTGGGATGACGTAAGCATACGGACTTTTAAAGTCCGTATGGATGCTTAACTCACAATTTTTAAAACTTCTATGCTATTTTTACAATTTATGCAAACTTTGATGCTTTTTATAGAATTTTCTGTAGAAAATATGGTTGGAATATCCATTTTAGGAACATCACATCTCCCCAAAATTATTTGGTTAGTCACCACGTAAGACTACTGGCTTGGCCCAAAACTTGGACCCACAAAAGTTGCGCGGGTTCACGACCCGGACTAGCAATATCCCCATCCGACCCGATCCGACCCGACCCGACACAAGATCCGCAGCTGTCCCCTATATAAGTTCGCCTAGGTTTTTCTCCCCCCTTCCTCTGCTCCAAAACCCTAGATTTTCCGCCGCTCTTCCTCTTCTTCTCTCCTTCTTCGAACCCGCGCGAGAGGAAAGAGACTCTTTCTTCGAACAATATGGGGTCAGTCTCTCCTCGAAACCCTATTTTTTTTAAATTTCTACTAATCCGCAGAGATACAATGCTTGTAAATCTAGGGTTTCCTGAACGTTTATGTAGTGTTGATCTGATTGTTCATTATACAATGCTTGTAAATCTAGGGTTTCCGGGACGTTTATGTAGTGTTGATCTGATTCTTCATGTGGATTTTTTCTAGTATTTCTGATCTGTAAACTTTGGATGCTTGGATTTATAATATTTGTGGATATTTGTGTTGTTGCTGATATGATATAGGAAGGATTAACATAAACCTTAATTACAATCGAAGTAAGTACTAATATTTGTTTTTTTTATGTGATTTGTTTATGGAAATGAGGAAGAAGGAGAAATCCAACTAAACTACAAAAAAACAGTAGTTCTTATATATATATATATATATATATATTCGAAAAATGGAAAATATTGTTGATAATATAGTCATCTTTGCTTTTAATAGCCGCAGTTCTTGAAGATCTGTACTGTTTACGTGAGTTTTGTAATTCAAGTTCGTACTTGTGGTACCGATTGCCGATTTCATTGTAGAGAAGTTCAATGCCTGTTATCGGAAAAGTGTGTGTTTTGTATCTTTGTTCCCATGAAACACATCTATTGAGGGGTTGGAATGCAAATATTTTTTTTTTGGTTTCAACTTCTTTTAAGCTTAGGGCCATGAACCCAATCTGATATGTTCTGTTACGTGAACGAGGAAGTTATCTAGAATTGCTGTAGTTAGGAGGAAGTAGGTGCATATATTTAGTTATTGTACAAAGTTTCATATCAGATTGGGCCATGAACCCAATCTGATATGTTCTGTTACTTGAACGAGGAAGTTATCTAGAATTCCTGTAGTTAGGAGGAATTAGGTGCATATATTTAGTTATTGGACAAAGTTTCATAAGATGAGGACCAGAGGTTATTGCATACTTGCAGTTACATGATGACCCTGAATACTGATCGTACCTTTTATCAACTTATTCCGCGAAGTTTACCTTAAGTGATTCAATCCATTCAAGCAAGGAATCACTTTCTAACATTGAAGTATTCACTTTCCTTTCCAAATTCTTTGGCATTTCCAAACATCGGAAAAGAAAATTAATGGGAATTGTAATTCCCAAAGGAAAGGGAATGCCAAGGAATTGATTTCCTCTCGTTTGGTTGGTGGAATAATTCCTTTCCTATGTTTGGATGTCAAAGGAAAGTAGGAGGAAAGGAAAATGATTCCCATGGGGAAGGAAAATAAGGGGGAAAGTGGAAATAAGGGGGAAAGTGGTTCCCCCCATCCAACCAAGGGGCATTCACTTTTCCTTCTAATTTTCTTGTCCTCTTCAAACACCGGAATGGGTGGAAATTATAATTTCCCAAGGAAAGGGAAAGAACAAGGAATTGATTTCCTTTCCTTTCCGCGGACCAAACGAGGCCTTAGTTGACCTTCAAAAGCTTAGGTTATTTGTTGTTAATCCATGTTACTCGAAAAAAGACATCTCCATTGTTCGAATTGTACCTTTACTTAAACCTAAGTATCCACTATGGTGTATACTCAATAAATCGATAAGTCAATTTCTAAAAATCCATGGTACACGTATGATTTGAGGTATGTATTTTATAAAGGCCAAAGACTAATAATGCAGACTTAATAAGTACAACTAAGAGTCTAAATTTTTTAACCAGCCATCAAATCTTAATTGTATATATTATCAACGCAAAAAGACTAGTAAAAGACTAGTAATGCATCTTCATGGCTTTGTTAGTAAAACTACCGTGGCTTAATTTTTTTACCATAATCATGAGATTTTACTTTGAAACTATATAAAGTTCGAATTCTAAACAAAAGTACCAAATCTATATTTGAAAGTAAGGATCCTTATTATTGTCTCGATACTATTTTGGATCTTCGTGAATGTAGAATTATACGAGATAAGTCTCTTGTGTATGTGTTGTGATAGAATAGATTTTCACCCTGGCAATAATAATTGGGGTGTCTTTTGTAATGACAGCTACTTACAACCATTGTTCTTTAATTGTCAGGAAGACTCGTGGTATGGGAGCTGGGCGCAAGCTCAAGACTCACAGGAGGAACCAGAGATGGGCTGATAAATCGTACAAGAAGAGCCATCTTGGCAATGAGTGGAAGAAGCCATTTGCTGGTTCTTCCCATGCCAAGGGCATTGTCCTCGAGAAGATGTATGACACGATTCTGATGATTTTATTTCCATCTTGGTTTTTGTTAGCTACCATTTGTTATTAACTAATTCTGAAAATTTATTGATTCTTGTGCTTCAGAGGCATTGAAGCCAAGCAGCCTAACTCTGCTATCCGAAAGTGTGCGAGGGTTCAGCTTATAAAGAATGGAAAGAAGATTGCGGCTTTTGTTCCAAATGATGGTTGCTTGAACTACATTGAAGAAAACGTGAGATATCGTCTAACAAATCTCTTCTTGTTTGCACTAGAATTTTCTAGCACCAATGCTAATCCTAAAATGGATCAGAATCAATGGTCTGACAGATGTCACCGATTAGCCACTATTATTAATCCTAACATGGATCAGAGTCGATGATCTGTTTAGATGTCACCAATTAGCCATTCTGATTTAGAGTATTTAAGACTGAAAGTTCAACTTATCTAGTCTATGTTAGAAGTTTGAACATGGTTAAGTGATGGTATAGGCACATACTTTCAATATAGTACTTATTTTTATATGTTGATGTCACAAGACTTGCATTTTGAATTTCATCAGGATGAAGTGTTGATTGCTGGATTTGGAAGGAAGGGTCATGCCGTTGGTGATATTCCTGGAGTTAGGTTCAAGGTTGTGAAGGTTTCTGGGGTCTCGCTGCTTGCCCTTTTCAAGGAAAAGAAGGAGAAGCCACGCTCTTAGGGCTTTCCTGCCAGTAGTTTTTTAAATAGTATCATGTTATCGTCGACTCTTTTAGTGTTATTTTTCTTTCTTTTAAGAGCATAGGTTTGGCTGAGTGTGTTATGTTCTGAATATTGCATTTTTTGAGGACAGCTCTTTTTTTTTTTATTATCAAGTTCACTATTGCATTTTGATTCTGTTTTAGAATTAACTTAATGCTTGCTATTGTTAGCTTATAATGATTTGCAAGTATTATCTCATAATATTTTTTATTTGAAATCCAACGCGCACACATGCTTGGGGCGCACACACGATTGGGGAGCTCGAACGTTGCTGGCTCTTCCGGTTGTCCGCTCTACCACTAGACCAGAGAGTTCGGACATCTCATTAATCATTCATTTGATGTTTTTAGACTCTGTTACGGCTTGGTTTTTAAATTCGAATACCCGATAAATTAATAATGATAATTTGGCTACCCGATAAATTAATAATTTTTGCTGAAAGCGCAGAACTCATTAATAGGAGAGAAGTTTGGAATCTGGATTGGGCATGTAACTTGGGAGTTTCAAACTTTAGAATCAAAATGATCTTGACTGCAACAATCTTGGGAATACAAATTCAGTAAAGGTCTGCCATATTTTTTGGCATTCCTTGTATTCTAAGTTCAAATCGATAACCAATTGTCTAGTTCAATACTAATGGTCTCAAGAGGGACCAACATAAGGTATAAAAAAGCAAGCTCAGACAATAGTAAGTGACTATTAATGTTTAAACTTTCATCAAGCTACAATACATAATATGTATGTCATACTAGTAAATGTATTTACGTCAACAACATAATAAACGTTACAAGCTCATCAACAATAAGAAATAACTTGGTAGATGGAATGTCTAAACAAAACATTTCCTTTTGGTTTTCCTGAGTAATTTGATGGAGTAGGGCAACCATCAGCTCGTGGAATGCTGGACTACAGGAAGTAATTAATTAGAAGAATACTAATTACAAATGCTAAAATGGATCAGTAAACATCCAGCGTTTCATGGATCAGTAAACACAAAAATTAGAAGCATAATAATTTCGAAAAATTGATGGATATTTACTGAGAATTACAACAGCCAAAATCCGAGGGTGTGCCACCCCACCACCCGGGAGTCCGGGACCATGTAGCTACGCTACTGCACATATCCACAGTTATGAAATTAAATCTGTCCTTGGATGCAAACTATTTGTAACACCCCCTGTACAGCAGCTAATTGCACTCAAAATTTGTAGGATTTGTACTGCAAACACTAGAGCAAAATCACATTTTGGTGCGGTTATAGCCACTAGTTACTAAGGATGCCTTGAGGCACTTCTTCGTCTTTCTTTACTGCTACAGGAAATCATAGAAAAAAAAGGGTAGTTGAACACAAGATTTTTTTCCTCGTATACATTTGGTACTCAACTCTGTACATAAGTAATATGGGCTATATGCTCAACATATTAACATGTTTAGTACTTAAGGGCACGAAGATAAATGAGCATCCCAAGTACAATTTAACTCAACAAATGTACAAGAACAAAACTGCCGATGCATTTGTACTGAAGGATTGCCCTGTTGCACTTGACTTTGTTTTAACGGTCATTCGTGTTACAACCAAGCTCCCCAACCTGGAAACATTTGACACAGGCGGTCTGTATCTATAGCGTCCTGTATGAGTTGCTGGACCTGCAATAGCAAAATATAGATAGAACTTTAAAATAAGAAAAGCGAAGCAGAGACGGAAATTACTGCCGTATTGCCACAACCAGACATTTCTGGGCTATCAGGGTGATTAGTATCTGAGTCTCTGACAATTGAATATTTAACCAAAATTATAGTGAAGGTGGCTTTAAGATGTGTATAATAGTGCATGTGCATGCATTTTGTAAATCATATGTGGGTCACCCGGGCGGTGATGTGTCAAGTGAAAAGTGGGTCTATGTGGCGAACCATAGCAGAGAGGGGGCGCCTTGAAGGTTTAAAAGATTAGATACAATTAAAGATGCTAAATTACATCTCATAAATATCAAAATGCTAGCCATAGTGGGTATGTTCTGGTAAAGTTGTAAAAGTGTTGTTGTTCATGTAGAAGCTTGGCATATAATTTCGTAGGCTTAGCTGGACAATGGAATCGCATGCCACCATTTCTGATCAAATAAATTACGGTGGTTCTCGCACAAGGGGTGCAAATTTGTAGAAAAAATGGGACTCAAGGTAAAAATTGGTAGTGAATGCACGAAGCAAAAGCTATGCAAGCAATATCTGCCCTAAGGTAAAAATTGGCAGTTAATGCACGAAGCAAAAGCTATGCAACCAATATCTGCCCTACCATCGGGTGGTTTGTTCTATGAGAAGTTTCTTAGGTTCATGCGATCCACAAACTAGTAGCCATTGGGAGATTCTGGAAGCGTAATAGCAAGAAAGCCTTTATCCCAAAATTTTGGGATATATACCAAGCTTCAGTTTTGGAATAAGAGTCTTTATGCATCACATGTGGTTACCTGGCCTTGAACACTTCTCATCTCACCCTCCTCATAGCCATCTAACTTCTGTTTAACTCGCAGTGTAGCACGCGCGGCATCCTTGTTTCCTTCATATACTTCTTGTGAACTCTCCAAACTTGAGTCTGTATCATTGTCGGTCTCCTGAAATGAAGTGCCAATAATCAAACAATAGCAAAGGCAGAATTCAGAAATTTGTCCAGAATTAAGTAGAAATTCCATAAAGTTGAAATACAGGTAGATAATCAAACACAATACTTTGTCCAAATATCAGTCATAACTTGGAACAGTCATGTAAACAACTTGATTTCATCTTTAGTGATGTGACCAGCTGGTCAACATTTTGCAGTATTTCATATATCAAGAAAAATAATTACACGTGTTCAGGAGTGCTATTTGAGTTAAGATACCTTCTGTCGCTGTAAAGCTTTTAGAGGTGAAAGTGCCCATTTATAAAGAGGATCATGGATGAAAACCTGCAGATCAGTACCCATCAGCTATCCAGAGAATTAAGCAGCTACTATAGCATTCAGTTAATTTCACTATATCATGGTCATTGTTCATACTTCGATGATAGTAAGCAATGCTTCCTTGTTTGTCCTCATGACAGAAAGAGTTTCCTCACAGCATCTCCTAAAAACACCCTCCACTCCAGTGACCCCCATGCCATCTATAATGTCTCTTGTCAGCCTAAAGGGGACCTGCCGAAGATGATCAAAGGAAAATACAAGATTTAAATCTTCTTGAGAAATTTACCGAAGAAAAGGTCAATTAGGGAGTCTAGTGTTTGTGAATGCACGAACCCTCTCAGGTGTTTTAAGCATGAGACCCTGTTCAAAGGCAACACCAAGATCAATGTGTACTACCTCCGCTGTTGTTTGATCAATGAGAATGTTCATAGAATGACGATCTCCTAGCCCAACAATGTAGCCAACCTGAAGTCCAGATTGTTATATCAAATAAGTTTCAAATACCAGAAGATTTTGGACTCTTCAATATTACTTTCTCGAGAAATACTATTAACAGTTATGACATTGCAGTTGACAAAGAAATACATTCAGAAAGAGATGAGGCCTAGAAGACTTGAAAGACAAGTTTGAAGGGAAACTTATACTATGATTGTCAATGGTAACAGGCACGATTTGATGCCCGTTATTAACCAGTGTATACTCACCATTGAACTAGTAGCTACACTTCGTGTATAAGACAGTCTGCTTTCAAACCAATCAGCTGGCTGCAAGAATCTCTCCAAGAAGAAGTAATGCATCACAGGCCTGGTTGAATTATGGCATGAGATGAGTTAATCCTACACTGATGTACATGACAATAGTACAAAAACATAAGTCACGAATCATGACGATACCTGAAGTTTTCACAGACCCTGAGAAATGCTTTGCCTTTGTCCTTTTCCTATTTCAGAAGTACAAAATCTTATTTCCATGACGAGGCAAAATACTTGTGTAAAAGAATGACAGGAATTAACTAGAACTTTGGAATACACCCCGTTCCATGTTACCGGGTTGCAATTTTTTTTTTTTGAAGAGGCATGTTTTCTCAAAATATGTTTTAGCAATTGAAATTAGGTTTTTCATAGACAATTCCTCTCAGTTAACGATCCCACTAAGAAAGGACACATCAATTTTCTGCTAACAAATGCAAATATATTCAGAAAGAGAGAGGCCTAGAATTTCCTTTTGCTTCATTCTCACAACTGAATAACTGATACAAACAATCAGCTTTGATGACCTACAAATATAAGTAATTTTTTTTTTCTTTCTAAATGCTGTAGTATCTTTACACCTCAATGCTTAGAGCACATCAGACTTACACTTGTCATGTGTTCGCGACATTGAAGAAAAGACCAATCTCCTACACCGTAGCGTGCATGAGCCCCTCCATTCCTTGTGCTGAATTGGTAGGGGAATGTTAAGCATAATAATCATTACATGAAATAAAGATTCCGAAAAGAGCAGTATATACCAAGGCCACGCACCTTCCCAAAAGATATTCACCAAGTGGAACAGTACGATCAACCCATTCGAGTACACCAGCACTTGGTGTAAATGGTACCACCTGTTTGAGATGGAAACAATTGTTAATGCAAGAAGAAACACGAAACATATATTGGTCGAATATCAGGTTTGAATTTCTTTTTTATTCAACAACAGTTTGTTTGACTTCAAAAACAACCTGAAGGAAGTAGGTGAAGTCAAAGGTCAAACCTTGAACTTACTACATCGGATGTACTGCCTTTTAGAGAGGGTTGCCCAAGACACTGGATTGAATTTGGCACCCAGAAATTACTCTGGAATATAAGATTCAATGAGCATTTCCACTGTTTGACTTAAGGACTCTTAACCAAGGTTCACAATATCGGTATCAGATTATTCCTATGAGTATTGGTATCGGCGATATCGGTAGTATCGGCGGTATCGTATCGGAGTATCGGACTTTGGTATCGGAAAACAAATAATTATTAATAAATTATTTACATTTAAAAACATATATTTTATACATTTAGGCATAATTTTAAGTATTTTCAGTGTTATTTCTTAGTAGTTTTGAAATTAAATGAAATAGTAGTCACCCTTACCGATTGGTTTACATACAATAGATGTGATTTTCACACACACACAATAGATGTGATTTTCTTCTTTTACATGCTTCTACAACCTTCTTGTGCTTTAAACCCTTGTTGATTTGTCTTTTTTGTTTAATTTTCTTTGCCGAATTGACCGGAACAAAGACCCCCAATGTCGGTATCGGTCAATATTTGGTATCGGTCGGTATCGGATCGGAACATGCCAAACCGTATCGGTATCGGCCGTATCGGATCGGTATTGGCCGATACTTTAAACCATGCTCTTAATATCTCCAAGAATTTCATATTTCCCAAGGAAGCAACATTCCAACTAATCATGGGAATACTGCTAAAGTTCCTCCACTAAATCGATACCCAGAGAGTGTGCAAGGGTTGGGGGTTATATTTTTATATTGTTCTAACATGCCGCTGCAGGTCGAAGGCCCATTTCAGAGAGATGGACTCACGCAACAGTAAATTCACTTAAATGTGTGCCATAGGGGTTGAACCTTGGTTGCTCGTATACCATGTTAAAGTCCACTACAGAACTCTAGTGTGTGAGAGTTGAGGGTTATATTTTTGTATTACTCCAACAGTAACTTGTAGCAGAATTCACACCATGGCAGAACTGACCACTTTATCATATCATTAGTGCAGGGAATAGTTGGTAGGCTATTGGAGGTTCATTTATTTGCTGCTTACTTGCCTGGCCAAATTTGCTTCGGTAGTAGGGGTTCCTATAATGTGCCTCTCCTCAATCTGTATCCATTTCCTATTATCTACCTCTCAACCTATATATATGGACCATCTAACCTAGTCACATTGATTTGGAAAGATAGAAATAACTATCAAAGACTAGTGAAAAATAAACTCAACTAAGCTAGCTAGTCCAGCACTGAACGAAGGTACTATCCCAAGAGTGGACCGAGTTAACATATTTCAATGTCCGTCTTTGTTGACTAATGGATGATGGTTTTCGAGATCATCCTAGTTAATTCTCTCGTTCTCTCATATCTAGGTAACTTATAGCACTAGTTGGCACAAAGATAACAACCTTAGCAGTTACACAATTTAACTCAAGCAACTAACGAGTCCTAGAATGGAGGACTCTACGTTAAGGGGAAGGATGACAAGATTATATATATAGGGATTTGCGTTCATCACTAGTACTGCTTTGCAATGATTGCAAATAAAATGCTACTCCGGTATATAAGCTGTGGTTTTATTAGTCATTGTTTGAAATAACGTGCAAGGAAATGTGGTTTTATTACATAGCAAACCATAAGATACAAAGAGAAAACAGCAAGCTTGAAGAATTTTCATCTTAAATTGAACTAATAAAAGTATTACCTTGTAAAGAAAATACATACGTAATAGAAGTATACTTCTAATATATATTTAGTATGATACAATTATGCAATTTTTGTAGGTTATCCTGAAACTAATGTTTGGATGTAGTTGGAGGCATACAGTCATTCAAATTAAATTTTTAATAAAAATAAAGAAACTCAGATAAAGCTGACTGGTGCTTGACGAGATGAGGAAACAAACCAAATCCTAATGAGATCGGAGAAACTCTACAAAGGTTGGAGGATGTTTGAGGACGATAGGGATGACCCAAGGATGGCAGAGAATGGAAGGGATAACAAGTGACTACTGCCCTATTGTCAACCACAGGCCCGTTGGGACATGACGTGCACATCTTTTGGCTCACTTGTCAAATGGTTAACCTGAATGTACACATGAACCTAAGCACTCCAATGGCGGGGAGGGTGGAGGGCTTACTAGAGTTTTGGTGAAGGTGGCAACTAGGGTTTGTAGAGGATTATAATCAGGTTGGGTAAAGTGCAAAAAAAATATCGCAAGATTCACACTTTTCACAAAAAAAAGAAAAAAGAATAAGAGTTTTTGATCGATTAAACCCTCACATTTTGGGTACTTTGATCAAATCGCCCCCTCCGTCCACTAGCCGTTACAATGTGAACGTTAGGGTCAAATTTGACTGAAAAATGCTTGAAAACTCAAAATACTCCCGCACGTGACCATTAAAAGATTGCAACGGTCTTACCATCCTTCTATATATAGGTTTAAAATACCCCCTATTTTACCATTATTTTCATTTTCTCTCCCATGTTTCACTATATTCCCACTTTTTTTTCTTCCATATTTGTATATTGCTAGTTTGTTTTCTTTCATGCATTAATAGTCCAAATAAGCCTTTTGACGGTAAATGGGCGGTCCATTGGCGATGCCGTTTAATTTGGGTACAAATTGCACCAAATTAAAAATAGAGTTTTTCTAAACTAGGAGTCCTTTTTTTGCAAAAAATGTGAATATTGCGAGTTTTTTTTTTGCACTTTATCAGGTTAGTTTAGGGTTGTAGATATGACTGGGATCAGGTTACGGTTAGGACAAGGTTAGGTTAGGGTTGGATTAGGGTGAAGGATCGTGTTGGGTTAGGCTCAGGGTTAAGGATAGAAGGGGTTAAAAGATATAGGGTCCGTTTGGTTTGCAGGATTGGACAACGTAATGTAATTGGCATTACGTTGTCAATCTAACTCGGGTGTTTGGTTGGACAAAAAAAATTAGATGTAATGTAATAGCGATTACAAGTTTGATTACATTACATCAGTTTCTTCTAAACTCAATTACATCATAAAACCTATGTAGTCGCAATTACATTACAACTTAAGCGGAAGGTTGTTATGCTATAATTTGGTCTTTTTGTTCGTTTTTGGTCATTTTTTGTTGTTTTTGCTTGTTTTTTGTCGTTTTTGGTCGTTTTTGTTCTTTTTTGTCATTTTTGTTCATTTTTTGTCATTTTTTATTGTTTTTGTTTGTTTTTTGTCGTTTTTATCGTTTTTGTTCGTTTTTGATCGTTTTTTGTCGTTTTGTTCGTTTTTTGTCATTTTTGTTCGTTTTTGGTCATTTTTTTTGTTTTTGTTTGTTTTTTGTCGTTTTTGTTCTTTTTTGGCGTTTTTTTTTCGTTTTTTGTCGTTTTTGTTCTTTTTTGTCATTTTTTATTTTTTTTCGTTTTGTTTCGTTTTTGGTCTTTTTTTAGCAGAAAACAAACCATTTTCCTTATTTATTTATTATTTATTTTTAGTTTTTTTCTTTTCAAATTTTTAAAAAATTTAGTGATCCACTTTTTTAATTTTATGTTGTATTTAAAAAAATATTAAATTAGAAACTTAATTACATTACATGGTAAACCAAACATATGAATGCAATTGACATTACATTACATGGTTTGATTACATGCTTCAACCAAACATAGCAATGTAATTGTAATTCCATTACATTACAAACTCAATTACATTACAAATCCAATTCTATTACGATTACGATTACATTACAATGAACCAAACGCAACCTTAGTTTAGAAAGAGCAAGTCCAATGAGAACCTTGCCCTGATACCATGTAGTAAGAGAACAAATACTCAATACAATGGAATAGCCTTAAATGAGAATTACATATTTATCGGGGAGGAATGACCTCCCATTTTAGTTCCTAGGCCTTGTAGGACTAAAGTAGGAGTAGTAGCTATAATTAATCCAACATAGAACAATACTGTATTTTTCATAGACTCGTTAGAAAGTAGAAACTATCTACACCAATATATATTGTTAAACGTAATAAAGAAATGTTAGCAAACAAACAAACCAACAAATTAATTTCTAAACAAGGACTTCTGACCAATGAAAACTCAGATCAATAATCAATAAGTCTGTGTGAAATACCTTATATGTACGTATCCCCAGCCTCCTTTTCCATGTATCTCGATGGTTTTGAAGAAAGTTATTTACTAAACCAAAGAACTGTTCCATAACCTGCAAAATGTTTATACAATCAACTGAAACGTTTATCAAGACCACAGAAAAGTATGTGGTAAACTTTTATTATGACAAACAATTTTCTTCTCCTACTGATTCATGATGATGATCTCTCAATCTTGTTATCAAATACTCTTTCTACAACTCCAAATAAAATTACTATGGTTGATTTTACTGTCTAAAAGCTAAGAAGCAAAGGTTGATTTTACTGTCTAAAAGCTAAGAAGCAAACTCTCATACATTTGATTATATTTTATGCTTCCTGTATACAACTACATCAAGTTCTCACTTATATATTTTCTTATTACTATAACCTAACATTCCATTATATTGACTCTTGATATGTATCACTTAGTTACGGGGAGTGTTGGTGTTGGTTGGTAAGTTTGTGATTCCTACTGTCAGACCCTGGAGTATGCCACTTTCATTTTCCATGTACACTTAAATCTGAAAGCTGACCTATTATTTCTATTAAACTTGGAAAAGCTACAGATTTTGAAAGATGATCCATTATTGCTACAGTTGTCTTTGTACATAATAATATTTCAAGAACACTTCAACAAAGTTACTTCCTATGTTGCACCGACATGGATACAGCGACATGATGCGAATCCGACACACCGGCACGACAATCTTGAAAAGTTAGTACATGACGTGCCGGCCGGGGATGCGCATATATATATATATATATATATATATATATATATATATATATTGAACAAGGAGCTACGAAAGCATCTCTGGGCAGCGTGTGAATAGCAAGAAATGCAAAGTGTACGTCCATCATTCTATGACGTTCGTTAGGTGAGCTGAGGTAGAATGTTGGACAGGCTTCGCGTCGGATAACACCCCCCCCCCCCCCCCCCCCCCCCCCCCCCCCGGGAAACAATTCATACTTGGGTTGTCCCCTGGCGTATGGCAGAAGGAAGGCGACATTGTTTGGTCATCTGGTTTCTAAGATCAAGAGAACGGATAGAAGGGTGGCATAATTCGACTCTCTCTCTCGGGGGCAAACTGATCTTGATCAGACACGTTCTGAGTTCGATTGCTATGTACACGTTTGCTGCGTGTAACCCTCCGCGGGTTGTGGTTCTGTCGATTGAGCGCATGTTTGCTAAATTCTTCCGGGGGTTCAAACTCGATATGTGGTGGAACAATTCTTCGAGAGTCGAGGAGAGAGTTGGGGAGGCTTCAGTTATTTGGGTGACGTGGAAAAATATAAACAAATACAGATATGAAGGTAACTCTTTCTCGGAAGAGCAGCTATACATTGAAATTGAACGACAACAGGATAAAGTGTGGAAGAGGCGTGGTCCTGCGTCATACATCGGGGGTTAGATGTATAGATAGGGTGGGGTATACTCATTTTGCGGCCCACCTTGTGAGCTTTTGTGATATAATTTGTTATTTTGTAGACCGAGGTTTTCTATTGCTATTTATAAAATTTCTCATTCTGTTATATATATATATATATATATATATATATATATATATATATATATATAACACAATCATTTGTGGCCCTTTGATCTTAAACTAATGGACGACTGGGTGTGCATGCAGATGATAGACACTGGATCAATATTTACTTGCATTCAATGGTCACTATTTGTTCAAACAAATTAAATTTATAATTAATTTAACAAATTCATTATAATTAATTAATTAACAAATTCCACTAATTAAATTAATTAACACATTACATAATTTTTTTATAATTAACGAAATTTATAAATTGATAAACATAAAAATTAATGTTATCACTTTTTTATAAATGTTAATTATAATTTCTTAAATTTAGTTAATTTTTTAATTAATATGTCAAATTACTTTGATTTGTTAATTAATTAAATTAGTATGTCTCACACCAAACCCTGTCGGATTCGAATCTGACATGAATATGGCACCAGTATGGCCGTGTCAGTGCTTCCCTGGATACTTCAATCTAAATACTTGAACAAGGGATCCTCGGATTCCTCCACTCCTCAGCGAGTGAAGCAATTAGTTTTCCAATAAATCACAAAAAACATACTCCAGTTATAGAAAATGTGAAATGAACATATTGATCGTCTAAAATGAAGGGGTGATAGAATTCAAGTTCTAAACCACCTAGCTGGATCTTAACCGACAATATGAGCAGAGAAAGATTTTACAATCTTACAGCATCTTGCCGCAAGTCATCATTTCCAGATTTAGCAAGCTGGCGATATTTATGACCATCTGAGCCAAAGCACTCTACAACTTTTGGAGCATTTATGCCATTCATTACCCTGAAATTCACACAAACAATTAGATGTCTCTATGACAAAAATTTATGCCTTCAAGTATGACAAAGTATTGTAGTGTACATACATGACAGAGTCTTCTAAACCCCTGAAATGTGGAAATGATCCTTCCTTGTATTGGCAGCTAGGATCAACAGAGATAGTAGCAGTCACAACCGGTACCTGAAGAAAAAATAGACTCAAACTTGTCACAACTGATTAAGATATCAAAGGAACATACATTTACTGTATTAGTACTGGAAAAGGTTAACATAGACGAAAGCATAATGAAGAATATGATTTTTTTGAGAAAATAAAAAACACCAAAATTAAGGTGAGAAATTATAAATACTAGATAACCCTGTAAGCTGCACACAAGATTCAACCATGGCATAGGTTTCCCCTCTGGTGGTTGATGTCAAGAGGCAAATAACAATTATTGCATGAGGCAAGACAAGAAATTGAGTTTTAACTTCTTTCTCACTGTAGAGTAAAAACACAACAAATCAGATCGAGAACATTCTGAAGGGGTTAAATGAAATTGAACCCTGCTTTCAAAGCCCATCTTTGCAATAAAATTGCTGATAACAATACACCAGATCACTTGCCACATGTCGTAACCTGGTCAGTATGTCTCTTCCTGAACCTAAAACATTTGAAATTTGTAAGTCATTGAGGTCTCATCATATTACCTCAATGGCCTATGTTCTTGTTACCTGCTTAACATATACCTATATGGAAGATTGACTGGACTTGCTTGAAAGAACTAGTTCTACTTCCAGCTTGTTGAAGCTTTACTCAAAAGTAGTTTCCTTAAAAACTTCCAATTACCAAACGATTTTAGTCACGGCTTCAGGTAGCACCTGACTCGATTGACGATAACTTGAACCGACTCCCACTTGGATTAAACGATTGAACGCCTACCACAATTGCAATTTTAGCGGGCAGGCGAAGAACAGCGAAGACGGGCAAACACATTAGACACAGGTTTCTCAAGGAGCGAGAACAGAGAAGGCTTGTAGGTGAAAGGACATCTTTATTCAAGACACCAGATATTTCTTACAGATCTTCTACATGTTTGTGGTTCAAAAAGCTCGGTCAGTCCGGTATCGGCTTTGAACCCCTTTCTAAGTACTGCTTTCAGCAGTTATGGAAGAAAAGGGGGTTGGTGGTGGTGGTGGTTGGGGGGGGGGGGGAGGGGTTGGTGTTGGTGTTGGTGGTGGTTTAGGAACCTCTAGCTCCAAACCAAAATGGCTGAAATGGGTCAGCAGTTGAGTCTGAATCCTACAATGCCATCTAACTCTCTTTGCAGGTTTCCGATTCATTGTTCCATCAGTATGGTACACTCTGCCAGTCAAATTGATACCAACGTAACCAAAATCCCAGGTTCTTGGACTCGCAAGAAATATCTTCAGCAGGGTTTTATTCAATTCGAAAAAATGTGGTACAAACTTTCCCCAACATCAAAGTGAGGAATACGCACAAGATATGTCATTTAAAAACAGCAAATTATGCATAAAACCATTTGGACTAGTTTCTTCTTATGACCAAAATATACAGTTGAATACAAAAACTTGCACAGAAATTGCAACTATTGTATACAGGTTATTTATTATATAGCAAATTCGATCAAACTGCAATAGAAAATGTGTACATGTATATTCAGCCATCAGGACCCTGGTCTTAGAATTTTTATTATAATATCTTAACAATCTTAACAAAAATGAAAACAACTATGCCAAATATCATGTTGGAACAGATTCTTACTAGTTCAAGTTGCCGAAGACTGCGTATTTCCCTTGGTAACGGTATTTTTCTATTAGTTTCCTGCCCAAAATTGTTGTTGACACACAGTATCAGCTTATGATCTTACGTGATCATGTGACTCATTTCATGAGTAAATATCAGTTTTAGAAAAAATAATTACTGACCTCCTTTTTCGTCTCTAGCTCAGCAAGCTTAATATATATGTCAACCATTTGTTTCATCTGTAAGAAAATAATACAATCATATATCAGAAGACATTTTTACAGAAAATTTAAAAAAAAAACCAAGTGGACAAAACAATGGCTAATTTGCATTTAAATACCATGAAATTGCTCCTATCATCACTCAAACTACTATAAAATTTTGTTTGTTCACACCGATATCATGAACTTCCCCTAATTGTCAGTTTTACTACTTTCTCTAGTCAATCTTTAGATTATGATCACATGCAAAAAAGTGACTAATTATGATCAATAAGCTCCTTCAGTAAAATATTTTGACACCTAAACCAAGCCTAGCAACCATGCGGCTCTACCATCAACTCCTTGACACTCCAGCATGCCATCACCTCCCTTCCTCACCCCTGCATTCCACCACAACCACCTTCCTTTCTCACCCCTTCCACCTCCCCCTCTCTACCTTTCCTGTGGTGGCACGAGGCCTGCAGGTGCAGGAGAGGCAGGGAGGGAAAGGAATGAGGAAGGGAGGGCCTACGAGGCACGATTCGGGTGGAGCAACATAGGAGGAGAGACCGGCTTTGGTCGCAGTGGCACGACTACTGCTAGGGCTAGGGTTTGGATGATGAAGGGAAAAAGGAAAGAGCGTATAATTGCCTTTTTCAATTTCTGTTACTATGTTTGTGGTATTAAAGTGACTATTAAAAGCTCATGGTATCATTGTAACATAAAATGATTCATGTTAGGTAAGTGAAAGTAATCGAATGGTGATGTGTTACCTGTCGAATTATTGCTCCATGGCGTGATGATAACTCATTCAAAAGATTCTCTGCTGCAATTTTCTTGTCCATATCAACTACAAAAGAATTTCTACTCCTTTGTTTGTCCTTGATACGGTCACCATTTGCTAGAGCCAAAAGCTACAATAAGCACCAATTGTTATGTCAAAGTTCCATAATGAACTAAACACATTATAATATAAGCAGTTAACTAAAAAAGTTGAAAATGTAAGGCAAAATATCTATCAACAAAGGTAGAGGAACTTGTATTCCTACATGCAAGATTTTCTTGGGAAGAAGATGCATACCCATTGGCAATTACATTTTACTATACCCATTTTGAAAATAACAACAAGAATAAACCTTTATAACAAAATCTTGGTGCTGGTTAACATTTAAAAGATCAGAATTAGATATTTGAGTTGTTTACACATTCATCACTGAATTGCTTTGGCACATAGGTAGATTTTCTTTAAGAGGTTTCATAGCTCACACTTCGTCATTAATAACACAAATCCTACAATGCAACCCCTCTCATTTAAGATGGTAAGTCAGTGGGAGCCTTATTTACTTAAGACTATTGTATATGGAAGGAGCTTTTAAATAGAAACAATCGTGTGGATAGGAAGGCTCATAATATTGGACATGAGGGAACATGTAAGGACATACTATTAGGCCCAACCTATGCGTTGAACAATTAATATGCTATAGTAACTCAGAAAATCACATAAACATAGTAAAATGGCGTTTGTTCACTTTCACTCCATTTCAGTAAGTTTGATGGAAAACGCGATTTGTCTTGTATCTACAACTCGGTCGTTGGCATCAACCGAGCAAATCAGGGAGACAAATCTCATAAGGACCACTTACGTGCCTTTAAAGCCAAGACTGATGAAATCGACCGTGTATTACCTCTGACAACGGATATCAATGAAGCAAGGGCTCAACGTGAGCAGCTTCATGTCATGGCATATCTTACCTCTCTCCGTTCTGATACGGATTCTACTCTTCTTAAATCATTGCCGGATCTGATGTTCCATCTCTGATGAAAGCTCACTTTTGTGTCCTACAGGCAGTGAAAGTCGTTGAGACCACTCCAGGTGATGCTCCCGATCGCTCTGCTCTTGGTGCTGTCCTTACTAGATTTCGTGGTGGTCGAGGTGGCCGCCGTAGTGGCCGAAATGGTGTAAGAGATAATGGCGGTAGTGATGGGGGTAGACCATGCACATGCTTCAACTGTGGTCTGCAAGGCTATTTCCAGTAACAGTGTTCTAAGGCTCCTGCCGCCAATGTTACATCAGATGCTCATGTTGATGGCGTTCGTTCTGTTCAAATGACTGCAGAGTCATATACATATTTTCTTAATTTTCAAGCTCAACGAAGAGGTGAAACATCCACATCTGGATCCACAGCCGGATAATCAGCGACATGTGTGGTGAGGTCGAAGCAGTGGGTGATTGACTCTGATGTGTCTTCTCACATGACTAGCGACGCAGGTATTGCCAGCCTTTGCCTACAGAGTTATCCTCCTCCTCTAGCTCCACTGATTTGCCTTCGCCCGTTCCGCCAACTCTGCCTGTCGTGAACCCACCTTGTATGTTAACAAATACAAAGGACTTGCCAGTCACACCCAGTCCTTGGTAGCTACTAGTGATGGAATTCAAATTTCCATTACTGAAGATGAGGGTCTCAAACATCCTAGTTGGCGTGCTGCTATGGAAGAGGAGATAAAAGCACTCTGGGAGAACCATACTTGGGACTTGGTAGATTTGCCTACTGGTAACCAAGCCGTCGATTGCAAATTGGTGTTCGTGATCAAGGTGAAACCAGATGACACTCTTGATCGCCTAAAAGCTCGTCTGGTAGGTAAAAGATATTCTCAGACACATGGCGAGTACTATTTTGAGACCTTATCTCCAGTTCTCAGGATGACATATGTACGCGTTCTCTTGGCCTTACACTATAACTGGCCATTGCTTCAGCTGGATATCGAGAATGCAATTTTTCACGGAAATCTTGAACAAGAAGTGTATGTGGTGCAACCTCTCGGGTCCGTTGCAAAAGAGGGTAAAGTGTGTCATCTGCGGAAGGCCCTCTATGGACTCAAACAACCATCCCGTATGTGGTTTGTCGATTTACATATGTTAATCAGTTTGGCATGTGTCAATCCAAGAATGATCATTCATTATTCTACCGACAGACTTCACCTGGAAGGATACTACTTGGTGTCTATGTTGACGACATTGTAATCACGAGAGATGACAACCAGAATATTACAGGACTAAAGAAGTTCCTGGGAGAACAATTTCAGACTAAGGATATGGGATCGTCGAACTATTTCTTGGGCATTGAAGCCACACGGGATAAGCGGGAGATTGTCATATCTCAGAGGAAGTATGTGCTGGACATACTAAATGATGCAGAAATGATGTAAGTCAAGGGAGCAACCTCACCCATGGATCCAGAAATAACGTTACTACCGGATGAGAGGGTCTTGATAACCAATCGAGATCAGTATCGTCGAGTGATTGAAAAACTCAACTACTTGGCGGTTATGACTCGTCCGGACATTTCTTTCGTCGTAAGTGTCGTAAGTAGATTATGACTTCTACAAGAGTTCCACACTGACAAACAGTTCTCAAAATTCTGTGCTATCATGGACATACTCGTGTTGAGTGCTTTATCGACGCTGACTGGGGTGCAAGCCTGACTGATAGACGGTCTATATCTGGCTACTCGGTATTTATTGGCGAAAACTTGGTATCATAAAAAAGCAAGCAGAGTATGATAGCACGGTCAAGTTCAGAAGCAAAATTTCGAGCCATTGCTCATGACACAACAGAGGTGTTATATCTGAAACATCTTTTACAAGAACTGGAAGAAGAAACATGATCTAAAACAACAAATCTGTGGTGTGATAACCAGTCTGCTATCCAGATTGCTACTAATCCTGTATTTCATGAAAGGACGAAACACATTGAAATTGACAAACATTTTGTTCTTGATGAGTATACAAAGGGGATGATAAAGTTTTACCATGTGAGAACCGGTGATGATAACTAATATCTTTACAAATCCACTTTTGGGTCCTCTGGTTCAATTTCTGTGTAACAAGTTGGGCATGGTTGACATCTATGCTCCAGCTTGAGGGAGGGTGTTAAGTATTAGTAGTATTGCACTTTAGTCCCACACTGATATATATATATATATATGCAACTCCCTCGTTAATAAATTATCCCATTATTCTATTCTACAACCATCATTTTAAACTCATGGACATGGAACTTTGAGATTATACATAATATCTAATAATTTTCAAGTTTGAGGTCTCAATGCAGTGTCTAAAAAACCAGTAAATACAATTTTTTTGTCACTTCAATACCTGATATACAAAAATTAGGACAAAAGAATATGGATATCTTAGGTAAATGCATATACTCAATTTCACCTTTGGAGAATCAACAATTTTGAAGAAACTAAAATTAGCGAATAGATCAGTTTTGGTAGGTTTTTTTTTTGGGGGTACAGTGAACCTTGGTCATAAAGACCTCGGTAATTGTAGACTGAAAAGCTACTGGTATTTGTGTTCACAACTATACTAATTTGAATTTTGGAACATGTTATCTATACCTAGTATGTGGTGGTTATGAACAGAAATTAACCAACCATGTACTATACACCCACATATAGTGTTGTATAATTAAACCTTGGCTGGTAACAATAAGTATACATATTTGACAATCATGGAAGTGAAGAGCAGATTATGTTCCCTTTTTGAGATTCATACTCAGATAATTACAATGGAGGATTCTTCTGGAAGATGATCACAATCCCTTTTCCCATATTTTATAAGAATAAGTTACGAATTGATGCCATAGGAAGCATGTTTCACTTGCAAACAACAGCTGCTCATGCGCAATAGAAGCCCGCTAGGTATGCGGATTGCAGCTCATGCCCAATACAAGCCCGTTAGGTATGCAAGGATTGCAATATTACCGACCATCCCATATTCCCAGGAATTCTATTGCCAGGCATCGAATTCCTGGGAAACATGTATTACTGTGTTTGGTATAATACATCCTATCACGGGAAAATACAATTCATGAGTATGGTACAATAAATAACTTCCCAGAAATCTGACATTTTTATTAATAATATGTATTTAGTGGCTTTGTCATTGTGTTTGAAGTTTATTGTCGTCCAGTTGGTTAGTAACCAGGAGAACTGGGCTCAAATCCCAGCAACAAGATACTATTATTTTCATAATTAATTTTTATGACACGATTCTGACCCAAGCACGACTGACACAAACTCGACTAACCAGAATCCGACCCATACCGACTGAACTGAACCCGACCACGACCCAACTAAAGCGAATGACCGAACCCAACTGATTCAGACACTAATCTGACTGATCCGGAACCACCGGACAATAATTTTGTTCCAATGGAAGAAGAATAACATGTTTCAGGGAATAGGTTCCACAAAATTTGTGGAAAATTTGCGTTCATCGGAGTTACTATGCTCGGGTATTTATTTATTTATTCATTTTTAAATACGTGACGAACTTAGTAATTACTTCCCATCCTCAGATTCCTGGGAATTGATTCTTTTTTAAAGGAGCCCATCAAATAATTCCTTAGATAAATTCTTAGGAACGGCTAGGGTAGACGTCAAATCGCTTGGAACCAACCTAACACATTTCAATTTGGCACAAACGAGCATAGCAAACAAGTTTGCCGTAGGCCTATAATCTTGTCAATTAAAGCCTTTATGGTAAAGGTGGTTAGTTAAATCGCATCGAAACGTAAAAACTAATAATTTATTACCTTAACCATTTTTCTGAAGTGACACTACATTTTGGTCCAGTTTGCATGCTAAAGTCAAACTTTTGAGTTACAGGGAAGACATCTTAGCCTTCTTCTTAACTTTCTCATGAAACCATGTACTACGTGGTTTACATTGCCACTATTTGCAGCCAAAACCCTCATCAGAACAACCAGGGAAGTAGCCTGCCATGATAATTAAAGGACCACTCTGCAAGCAGAAGGATCACTTTATTGGTCAAAGCAGCCTGAGCTATTGCAACCAAGACATCACTTTGAAAGTCCCCTACATCAGCATACCCCAACCAACCACACTTACCCTTCAAGTTTGTAAGAAACACCCCACCCCACCCACACAGTAAAGTAAAAAAAGGATCAGTTTATACTGAGAAGACATTCAGTCTTGGGATACATGGCATAATTTTGAATGAACTCTAATAAGACATCTATTTACCATTATGCTAAGAGGGAGATGAATTGTAACTGTATCATGTCGGATAACTGTTTTAACAGTACCTGAAACATAGTATGGTATGGATGATCAATGGCCATTTTTTTCAGAAGACACACTAGGGCAAGCTGCAAAACACAAAGTATTTTGAATTTAGAAAAAAAACACATTTGCTACAGTATCAGATACTGAAATATATACCTGGAAACTAATTGACCCCTGACCATCTTTTGAGATTCCAAGTCGTGAAGCAATTTGATAAACCAGTGGTATGAACTTGTATGATTGGACCTATACGTTAAGTATTCAGGTTGCCTTTAGAAAACGGTCTTACAAGGGAACTAAAACAAAATGATGAAATGGTAATATAAGCGCACTTGCGATCTATAGAACTAGCAACCAGTATCCTGAGACATTTTGAATTGCCGCCTACTGACAGAGTATAATATCAAAGGATACACACTCACCTCCTTCACTGTGCTATGCATGGCTTTTACAACATCGTGTCTTGTATAAAGGCTGAACCACAAGGAAACAAGTCGAAATACCTGAATCACACATCTCCTTTCTCTTAGCATACCAAGCAATTATTTTAATATAAGACAATCCAGTTAAATACCAAGAGAAGTATATAGTTATTCTAATTGCAATTACTGAAGAATCAGATTTCCTTGTTTTAGAAAACCATATACAGGTACTCTGTATTAAGATTCTTAGAAGAAATATTACATTATCCAGGAAGCAAACTTCTGATTGACAATACAGGCAGACCATACTTGAGATTATGAACATAGAAGAAAAAGCCCTACTAACTTAATTGACAAGGAAACTGAAATAGAAATCTATACAAAATTGCTTCAAGAAAGTTGAATTATGTACAATAAGGTTGGCAAGCACAGATAACAACAGCAAAAACAAGAAAGCCTTCCCTATCCCAGAGTTACATGTCCCTCCGGTTGGCTTTCTTTGCATGAGGGAGACAATAGATTGCTTGCTAAGTTTGACAAAATAACATGGATTTCTAGAATTTACTGTCTTGCTTCTCCAACAATTACAGGTGTAAGAAAAATAACTCACTGTAGATTAGATGATGGATTAATCTACAAATCTCAAAACCTTTTTATAAGTTTCTAAATCCTAATTTGTGCCTAACTAGGAATCATAAACTTGGGCAAAAGAATAACACATGCCCCCTTCCCTGACTGCTATAAATATCAGGTTTCTGCCATTTTTTGTTCTGTTCCAAAAAATTAAACTGGAAGGATATGCCATAACACTCTAACCAAAATAATTTGTTAGGGAACTCAAATTCAGCTGATTTGCCAAAAGGAATCTGAAGAAGTCTGGTCCAAATGACTTTCCTATGGACTTACCCAGATTTCTCACTTCTTTACTGCTCATATGCGAATACACAAATTCAATCTTTCAGATGTTCACTTGTGGCCAAAGCCTTTTGACATTGTTGGCTTTCAAGATTTTCAGAACTTCATAGATCTTCAGCTATGCATACTCAAAACTCTAGGCGACTGAAGCTTCCTGGTCTTTTTGTCTATGCCCGCCTAGGCCCCACACCTTAGTCCGTCAGAAACTAGGCCTATCTAAGCCTCGAAGTAGTGAATAATTCTCGGTTGATTTGGTAACCTGATTACTATTTATCAAGATAAGTGAATTGCTGGTAAACAGTGACTTGTTTCATTTGTTGACATATTAACTTTTCTAACTTTAACTTGTAACTGGATGAATTAATTTCTTATTGCGATATTCACACTTTCAATTCCATTTTGACTCTGTTGTGTTACACTCGTGCTGGACCCATCATTTGTTTCTGTAAGGAATCCAACCAGATCTTCATTCCACTCTCACGTAAAACATCCTAGAAACCTTGGCCAGACCCACACCTCCCCCTACCCAACAAACCCCTTAGGCACACATATCCTTTTCCCACAACATAATTCCTATATACATGGCATCCTAGCTTAATGTTTGGTGCCCTATATTTTACTTTATCGAAGGTCCTCTCATGTGCATTTATGCCTGCCTATCTGTTTGTCACTTGGGTTTGCAGCAAAGACAAGCCATGCAGTCCCCTTGAACCCAATCATGAAGAATCATAGGGTTAATTAGTTGTACCCCCCTATGGTTTGTACATATTTTGGTAACCGTCCCCGTTGTTTCAAAAATAAAGAACACCCCCCTGGCTGCTTAATTTTCCACTCATTTTCTTCTATGCACCAGGGGGGTACAACTAATTAACTTTATAAACCAGGGGGGTGTTCTTTATTTTTAAAACAACAGGGACAGTTACCAAAATACGTACAAACCATAGGGGGGTACAACTAATTAACCCAGAATCATATCACTAAACATGCCCACACTGTTGAACTTTTCTTGCCACTCCTGCAAATCCTTTCTTTCACTAAAAGAGGGGGATCTTTGAAGAACTTAATATGTCAATTCCTTAACCTTATCCCAACTTGTTTTCTCACCACATAGCCTTCACCCACCACCCGAAAGAAAACCTAAATACAGTGACAAGACAACATAAATATGCTGAAAACCGAGGGGCTCATCCATCCTCAAATAACAAGTGAAAATGGGGTGTAGCAACTTAACACTCTTGTAGTAATGATGCAGACACACTGTTCAACGTATAGCCTTTAGGGCTCAGGCTCCTTATGCTAGAAAAGAAATGTTTCCATTTATCAACTCATTTTCAACAGCAATAGAGTACATACTTGACTGGAACTGCTATTAATGAGTGAAGAGGAACTTGCTTCTTTCTAACTTGGCGAATTTAGTCAAAAGATGAAATATACAGCATCAAAGATTCCATTTTATATACAATATCCAGGGCACAATAATTCCCTCACAGCAAGTAGAGAACTTACAAAACATAATTACTTAATTGCTGAAAATAAAAACATACCACTCTCATGTCATACTTGCCACCTAAGACTAGACAACGCTGATATCCATCCAATGCAAGGCTGAGGAAGCTGTCTCTGTCATCCTAGTAAGTTATTGGATTGCAAGTTTATTAGATTAAAAGTAGAATGACATAACAAAATAATAATTATAATATGTAACTGTTTATTAACTACAGATACAAGAAAACCTGCAAATTAAGATGAATGATATTATCTATTTTGATTATCTCACAATAATTGGGATTGTCATTCCTTCACTCTTTGGCATAATGTCATAGAGATGAATGCAATTTCCTATAGCAAATTGTATCATCTTTTACCACTTCGTCTAGACTATAAACTTGGAGGGTGCACCTTGGTTGCATAAACTTAAACTGACATCACCCTCTCATACTCATAGCTATCTTGGCTAGAAATTTGGCACCAACATAGGGGGTTGATACCAGATCGACAACCGGTCATAAAACTTTGCCAAAGCTTGTATGGAGCTTTTGTATGCTCCATACCCAACCCCATTCTGATAGGAGAAAGCTTGGATGATGATGATGATTATCTCACAGTAAACACCTCAACACACCCATTTCATTTTATCACTTCGTTTGTTTTAAATGAATTACTTAATCTAGAAGAATTGCTTACACAGTTTGATCTTCCGGACCGCACTAGATCTATGTTGTACCTTTGTAATGTCCAATAAATAAGACTTCTTTACTTGTACCATGTCTAAGTTGCATAGACATGGCTACAATGATAGACACGAGGGTGTGTGTAGTAGCCTCTCTTTAGTTATTATTGTTGCCATGGCCAGAGTGTTGTGGCAGTAGCCTCTCTTTAGTTATTATTGATGCATTGGCCAGACATTTTCGGAAACATAGATTAAAGGTTGACACCAACTTGACAGCTGGCCATAAAAAAATGGTGGATTTTCATTGGAGCTTTATCTACCAAGCAGCTTTCTTCATACCCAACTTCATTTTCATGGACAACGATTCTGATGGTGATTGAGATTCGCTGGTGCCTCTTCAAAGCAAAGTTCTGCCAGACTGGCCTTCATCAAAACTTTTGTTCTTTATCAAACAGTCAATAGTATCCCACCCACTTGTTTATAATTCTCAGGATTGAAATCTGTCAAGCATCTAAACTATACAAGAGACCCATGACATTTCCTTCGAAACAACGAACCAATATAACTTCTCTTCTGTAACAAACACCCCCATTTCCAACATTAAATCAATTTAATATAGTGCAACAAGAAAGCATTATCTTCTTTGGACATTATTATTGAAGGTAGTGGTTTGTTTTTGGACATTATTATTCAAGTAACTGTTCTTTTATATTTTGTTTAAAATAATTAATTAATTTTCTTTTGGGAAAGAAGAAATTAGAAGTAAACTAATAGAAGTATTATGAGTAGAACATTAAAACTGTTTCTGAATATTTTTTGTTAAGAATAGTAAGATAAAATTTAACTACTACAATATTACTATTTATTATAATCAGAAGAGCAATAATTGGAAAAGACTAGTATTAACAATATTGTAAATGAAAAGTACTAATTTTAGAAATATCATAATATTTCTTATAAATGTAAGTATTTCATATTTCCAAAATTAGATTATTACATTATTTCATGTCAAAAGTTAATAGTATTCTTTATAGTTTCTGAATGTTATGACTAATGGATGAACGACATCTTAGCGACATTCTTACAGAAAGATCTTTTTGATAGAATAGAATTATAATTGTCCTTTTCCTGATATTTTAATTAGTGAACTATTTCCCTTGATTGTTTTTGTCCTATTTAGAGTTTGGTTAACTTTTCATTTTTATTGTAAATCCTCCTTTCTTTGCATGATGACTATTATGTTTTGCCAACATTTATCTATATTTATCAAAATAAATTTTTATTGTCCCTCCACAAGAAGATTCTGGCTCACACATTCTTTTGGTAGGACCGTTACCTTAATAGTTGTAATGTATTCGCTTGGTTGTTGTTCTTGCCACTACACTATAATTCTATAATTCTGCTGAAGGTTGAAGGTTATATATTTATATTATTCCAACATATATCCACACAATGTTATAAATTTCGTTAGGCGGGTTCAGTGCACCAAAGGGGCGCCTAGCGCCTAGGCCGCCGAACTGAATTATTTTTTTTTAACATCAAATAGAGATAAGTAACTTATGTGTATAAAAATAACACAAAATTTTACATGCTTTTGTAGCTAGCAGGTATGGGCTTAAGATTGGTAGGCCAGGTATGAGCCTGAGTTCGAACATGTTAAGTGTTATATTAGAGTTATTAGTTAATGGACTTTATTCCCACATTGCTTAGAATAATAGGAGGGGCTTGCCTCTCCTATATATATGTAGTCTCTCATCATTAATAAAATCATCCTATTATTCCAACATGGTATCAGAGCCAAAACCTTAGCCTTCATCCACCCCTCTCTCTCTCTCTCTCTCTCTCTCTCTCTCTCTCTTCACAAAACCTTAACCCTAATCCAACCCCCTCTCTTCTCACCGCCCCCCCCCCCCCCCCCCCATCCGACGCCCCTCCCCCACCTCCTTCCTGTTGCCGCCGCTGCTGCTGCGGCTGCTGCCCCTGGCGTCGCCCCCCCCCCCCCCCATCGGCTGTCATCTCCCCCCCCCCCCCCCGCCTCCCCCCATACCCGGCGTCCTCTCCCCCTACCACCTAGTTCCAAACCCTAACCTAGTTCCAAAAAAAAGTTACTTGAGATTCTCAGAGGGTAAACATATGGTTTACTGAAACCTCTGACTCTCAAGGATAACTTCGAAAATTTAACAAATAACATACATATGGTTTGTTTTGCGTGAATCTTTGTTTCTTTCCTTGATCTTCACACCAGGATCTAACAGAGGTTAACATAGGTTATCTCTCTGTCCTGGCTTGTGATCCACACTCTCTGCTTCCTATGCGCACGTGCCGGTTCTGGTTTCGTGTTTAGCGCATTGGCAGAGTTGATGTGATTATTCAGTTGGAAAAATCAATTCGACGGTCGATTCAAAAATCCTGAAAGATGACAAACACTACGACGAATAGCAGTGCCACCGACACTAGTGTTAGCAACATACTAGCGGAACCAACAAGCACTAGCACGACGATTTCCTCTATTCGACTTGTCGATCGACGGTTGGAAGGACCAGAGGGCTACTCGACATGGAGAAAGAAGGTCGAGAAGACGCTTTGCAGAATGCGGTTGTCCAAACATCTGACTGCTCCAAGATGATTCCATATTTGAGCAATGTAAGACAGATGATAGTCGACTGTTTACACAGTTGATGAATTCAATGGAACCATCAGTGGAAGATATGGTTCAGAATACAGACTCCGTAAAGGAGTTATGGGAGGTACTAGTAGCGGCGTTTGATGAAAAACGAGATTTATCCTGTATCAATGACTCGGTCATTGGTGTATACTGAGCAAATCAGGGAGACAAATCTCATAAAGACCATTTTCGGACCTTTAAGGCCATGTCTGATGAGATTGCCCGCGTATTACCACTTACGTCGGATATTAATGAAGCAAGGGCTCAACGTGAGCAGCTTCATGTCATGGCTTATCTTGCCTCTCTCCGGCCTGATGCGGACTCCGCTCGCTCTCAGATTATTGCTGGATATGAAGTTCCGTTCCTGTTGGAAGCACACTATCGTGTCCTTCAGACAACAAAAGTCGTTGAGACCGCTCCGGGTGATACTCCTGCTGATCGCTCGGCCCTTGGTGCAGCTCGTACGGGATTCCGTGGTGGTCGTGGTCGCCGACGTGGTGGCCGAAATGCTGGCCGAGATGGAGGACGTGACAATAGCGGACATGATGGAGGAAGATCGCGCACATGCTTTAATTGTGGTCAGCTTGGCCATTTCTATTGGCAATGCACTAAATCGCCTGCTGGTAATATCACTACTGATGCTCCTGATGATGGTGTCCGATCTATTCAAATGACTTCGGACTCATATACAGAGTTCCTTGATTTTCAGGCTCAACGTCGTGGTGAAGCTTCCACGTCTAGATCCACAGTCGGATACTCAGCAGCGTGCATAGTAAAGTCCAAGCAGTGAGTAATTGACTCCGGTGCGTCCTCTCACATGACTGGTGACGCAAGTACGATACATGATTATGTCCATGTCCGTCGTGTTGCTGGCATTACTGTTGCCAATGGAGGTTCCCTGACAGTCCGAGGACGTGGAAGTACCAGTCTTTCTTCCGGACTGTCACACAATTCTGTGCTGCTTACACCTGGGAACCCGTTCAGTTTAATTTCTATTAGTCAAATTACTCGTCAACTGCAATGCTCGGTAACATTTTTTTCTTGATGGTTGTGTTTTTCAGGACCTGAAAATTGGAAAGACTATCGGTAAGGGACATGTGGCTGGACGCTTGTACTTGTTTGACGCACCTTCTTCGGTGGTCTGTGCCGGCCTGAAACTCGATCCTTTAGAGTAATATTGTCAGTTAGGCCATCCATCAACCCAAGTTCTCCAAAAAATGTACCCTTCTTTAGATATTTATGTTTTCTTTCATTGTGAGCCGTGTAGTTTATCTAAGCATCATCGGATTCCCTATCCGGTGAGTCAAAACAAAATTGCTTCCGCTCATTTTGAGTTGATGCATTCTGATGTATGGGGACCTTGTCCGATTGAATCAGTAATGGGTTTCAAGTACTTTGTTACTTTTGTTGATGATTACTCACGTGTCACTTTTGTTTATCTGATGAAAAATCGTTCTGAATTGTTTAACATTTGGTACAATTTTCATGATGAAATAAAAACACAATTTGGTGTTCCAATCAAATTTTTTCGGAGTGAAAATGGCCGTGAGTATTTATCTCGTGATCTCGATAGTCATCTGGCCCGCAATAACATCATCCACCAAACTTCTTGTGCGTACACACCACAACAAAATGGTGTGGCCAAGCGCAAGAATCGCCATCTCTTGGAAACAACACATGCTCTTATGTTTCAAGCACGTACTCCCAAGAGATTTTGGTCGGATGCGGTTCTTACTGCTTGTTACCTTATTAACCGCATGCCATCATCAGTTTTCAATAGTAGCACTCCCTTCTCTAGACTCTTTTATGGACGAGGGCCATTTTCTCTGCCTCTCCGAATCTTTGGCTGCTTATGCTATGTTCGGGATACCCGACCAACTCTTTCTAAATTAGATCCTAAGGCAATACAATGTATTTTCCTTGGGTATCCTAAAGATCAGAAAGAGTATCGGTATTTTTCTCCCGTCTTAAAAATATATTTTTTCACTCGGGATGTTACCTTTGTCTAATCCGAATTTCCTCCACTCCCACAATCAACGGATCCTGTTCCCCAAGCTTATCCAGAAGAGGATTTTTGCTATTTTTTGATCAATCACAACAACCTCCCTTACGGGTGCCCTCCCTTACCGAGACAGTAAACCGGTCAGATGGTCCACATATACCAATTCAATCAGCTCCGTCGTCACCGGCACAAACATCGCCACTGGTACCTACAACGTCCTCCTCCTCTGACTCTACTGATTCGCCACAGCCTGTTCCACCAGCAGCTCCGCCTATTCCACCAGCAGACACCCCGTCTCCGTCGACAGTTCGTCCTCGTCGTACATGTCGTGATTATCCCTTGTATGTTGACAGCTACAAAGGACTTACAAGTCACACTCAGTCTCTGGTGGCTACTATTGATGGGATTCAGATTCCCAAAAAAACTGAGGAGGGTCTCAAACATCCTGCTTGGCGTGCTGCTATGAACGAGAAGATGAAAGCTCTCCAGGAGAATCATACTTGGGACTTAGTCGACTTATCTACCATTCTACCACGGGTATAAACGATGGCCGACTACGCGGCCTGTCGTGCGACGTCCAATGGGCGTCGGGAAGACGTCGTAAGGGCGTCGTGCGCATAGAACGGGTGGCTGGGCGACATCGGTTGTCGTAGGCGTCGTGAAGACGTCGGGGACGCCTTCGGCGTCGTGGGCGAAACGAGACGTTGAGTTTGTCAGCGTCGAAAGACAACGGCCGTCCCGTGAGGTTCGGGAGCACGCGGCGTGCGCGAGGCGTACATGTGGGACGATGATGAAAAAGCCAGTGCGGACAAGATCCGCACGAAGAGTCCGAAACGACATGATGACCGGCTAAAAATCGTGTGCAAGGAGACACGATTTAACTGAGCCTGCACGTGCTGAAAAAAAACAGGCAGTAGGTTGCAAATGGGTGTTCACGATTAAGGTGAAACCAGATGGCACTCTTGATCGACTAAAGACTCGTCTAGTAGCCAAAGGATATTCTCAGACACATGGTGAGGATTACTTCGAGATCTTCTCTCCTGTTGCCAAAATGACATATGTTCGTGTCCTAATGGCCTTGGCTGTTCGCTATGACTGGCCGTTGCTTTAGCTGGATATCAAGAATACTTTCATCCACGGGGACCTTGATGAAAAGGTATATGTAGTGCAACCTCCCGGGTTCGTTGCAAAGGAGGGTAAAGTGTGTTATTTGCAAAAGGCCCTCTATGGTCTAAAACAATCGTCTCGTGCATAGTTTGGTCGATTTACACATGTTGTTACTCAGTTTGGCATGTGTCAATCAAAGAAGGACCATTCGATCTTCTATCGACACACATCTGCTGGAAGGATACTACTTGGTGTCTATGTTGATGATATTGTAATCATAGGAGACAACAGCCAGGGTATTGCAGGTCTCAAGAAGTTTCTAGGAGAACAATTTCAAACCAAGGACATGTGATCCTTGAACTATTTCTTGGGCATGGAAGTCACACAGAGTAAGCAAGACATTGTAATGTCCCAGAGAAAGTATGTGCTGGACATACTAAATGATGCAGGCATGATGCAAGCCAAGGGAGCAAC
Organism: Iris pallida; assembly: GCA_029216955.1. Taxonomy (NCBI): domain Eukaryota; kingdom Viridiplantae; phylum Streptophyta; class Magnoliopsida; order Asparagales; family Iridaceae; genus Iris; species Iris pallida. The sequence continues at coordinate 19,153,052 of JANAVB010010600.1, forward strand.
CTCACCTATGGATCCAAGAGGAAAGTTACTTCCAGATGAAGGGGTCCTGATGACCAATCCAGATTAGTATCGTCGAGTAGTTGAAAAACTTAACTACTTTGCGGTCATGACTCATCCGGACAATTTTTTTGCAGTAAGTGTTGCAAGTAGATTTATGGCTTCTCCAAGAGTTCCACACTGGCAGGCAGTTCTCAGAATTCTGTGTTATCTAGTCAAGAATCCAGGAAAAAGGAATTCGAATGAAAAATAATGGACACACTCGTATTGAGTGTTTTACTGATGCTGACTAGGGAGCAAGTCTGACAGATAGACGATCTACATCTGACTACTCAGTATTTATTGGTGGGAATCTAGTGTCATGGAAGAGCAAGAAACAAAGTGTGATAGCACGTTGAAGCTCAGAAGCAGAATATCGAGCTATTGCTCATGGCACATCAGAGGTATTATATATAAAGCATCTCTTAAAAGAACTGGGAGAAAACGCAGGATCTCAAGCGGCAGATCTATGGTGTAATAACCAATCTGCTATTCATATTGCCATCAACCCAGTATTTCGTGAACGGACGAAGCATATTGAAATTGATATCCACTTTGTTCGTGATGAACATACAAAGAGAGTGATAAAATTTTAACATGTGAGGACCGGCGACCAAATAACTGTTATCTTCACAAAGCCTCTTTTGGGTCATCGGCTTCAATTTTTATGTAACAAACTGGACATGATTGACATCTATGCTCCAGCTTGAGGGAGGGTGTTAAGTGTTATATTAGAGTTATTAGTTAATGGACGTTAGTCCCACATTGCTTAGAATAATAGGAGAGAGGCTAGCCTCTCCTATATATATGTTGTCTCTCATCATTAATAAAATCATCCTATTATTCCAACTCTACAAAACCCTAGCTTTTCAATTTTTTTTGGACATGAACCTATTAATAATAGGTGATGAGAGGAGAGAGAGTGCAACCACCTCCATCTCTCCTCTCCTCTTCATAGCCGCCACCACCACTACTACTACCACCACCACCACTACTACTACCACTACCACCACCACCACCACCACCATCTCTCCTAAATATATAGGGGGGTTCCGGTGCGGCTGGACGCTACCTAGCGCCTAGGCCGCAATTTGGAACACTATCCAGAGGTCGAATGCCCATTTTATGGACCGTATGTGCAGCGGTATACCTTTTTGTTATATTATTTTTTATAGTTTCATAAAATCCACTTGAAATGCACACCAGAAGGGAAATGAAACCATGTTGCAACAATACCATGCTAAAGATCCCTGTCACTAAAGCAAAGCTCCTGAGTTGTGGTGAGGGTTATATCATTATATTATTCCAACATTTCTCATACAAACCTATTTACTTGTGTGCGTAATCTGATACAACTTCAATCTTATACCGATGCTATACAAATATAAGTAGTCTTATAGACAGGAGAGGGAGCTAGAATTGGCTCTTGTCTAAGCAGGAGAACTAACGTTCCCAGAAAGTGCTGGAAGTAGAAGACTAGAAGCACAGTTGACGTAATAAGCATTTCAATTCTACTTATATTATTAAGTTGTCAGTTTAGAGAAAAGTCGATTGGCGAATCAGATTTTCACAAACATGCATAATCAGTATAGAAGATTCACTGACAGATATACCTGCAACCTTTCAGCCTCTTCCCTGTCCATTGTAAGCTGCTTTTGAAGTTCTTGTATTTTTATGGAGTAATCTGTCTTCTCACCCTGCAAAGTACAAAAGTTAAAGAACAGGAGGTGCCGCTAGAATTCTTCTACTGGAAGTCCATCTTACAAGATCATTCCTATAAGCAAGAATGGTATCCTACTGATAATTAAAGGAACGCTCTACTAGGTATTACTAACCTTTGAAGAACTTTTAAGTCTCTTAATGAGAGCATCCAGCTCCTTCGTCTGCAGAATCATTCATTGTATATGGCAAAAATGAAAAAAGGCAGAGATTGAAGGGTAAAGCAAAGGCAGACATGAATCTATAACCAGAAAGCTATCTTGTGCAGGTACCTTGTGTTTCCTCAACTGCATAGCTGCTTGCCATTCACTAGAAGCAAGTCTTTCTTCATAGCTTTTGAATAGAACATCTGTATAGTGTGCGAGATGGAAGTATGTCTGACATTGTCTTGATATACATGCCTCATCCTTACTCTCAGTTAAATCATTAAGTTCAACCGAACGTTTCAGGTACTGTTCTAGTATAGTCCTTGAGCTACACAGTTGTGAGAAGAAAATTCATCAGTGTACTTCTTTAAGCCTAATAAAATATTTCTGCAGTTATAATAAGATCATAAACTAGTACTTGCTGGATCGTGTTTCAGCCAACCACTTCCCAACCAAACGGTGTACACTTGATGCCTCCTCTCCAATCTGACCATTTTGTAAGATATATTTTGCAAGACTGATAGCCATCTCATGCTGACCTTGAGCTCGTAATATCTTAGCTTCTTCAAGCTATCATAGTATCACAAGAATAAGTACGGAAAACAATTGTGCACAAGGAAAAACTGTCAGTTTAAGGGTGAAATGTCAAGACAAAATGAAGACACATCAGATACTATAATATTAAACGATAAGTGGGAAATATTATCAACTGACAGGAGATAATAAGGATGTGCAGAAGTTCATTAAGCTAAAGAAACAGTAACTGATATCTATTTCTACATGGTTCTACTTTATAATGAAGTTATCAAGGATGTAAATGATGGAGTTGTATCTAGTCGAGGACAACAGGAAATCATATGACCCGTTTCCGACCATCATAAGCTTAGATCAAGAGCAACCAGTAAGTTATTATCCTTATCAATTGCAATGAATGAACTTACTAAACACAATTAGGTTGAGGTTTCATGGTTTATGTTGTTTGCAGGCAATATTGTGTTAATTGGTGAAACTAAAGAAGGGTATAATTTCAAACAAAGAAAGTGGAGATGAACTTCCTTTTCTTAAAATTTATAATTAGGTGAGCAGAAAAAGAGTACATGCACTGTAACTTTAGCAATGATACAAGACGAAATGGAGCACTTCACACAGAGGGCCAGGAGAGAGTGATTTCTTTACTAAGGATAAATCATTTATTGATGACGGAGATTCCATATGACATTTTTTTTCTGTTGAGGATGTCTTGAAACCCTTGTCTGGTCCCAAGCCAGTTCAGTTTCAAAGCGAAAGCAGGCCCTGCAGTTCCACCTGGCAAATTTGCTATTGAAATGACGACAACACCTCCAACCCAAATTTTTTTGAATGCATATTGTATTTTGTGCACCCAAAATTAGTAGATGGATATTTTGGGGCAAATATTCATATTATTTGCGGCTAATTCATGAATTATAACCTGGATGAACACTTGAGAGAATTAGTTGTGAATTCACGAATAATTCAAAAACTTCATAAATTATTCGTTACATATGCGAACTTCGTCAATTATTCATCACAAAGTGGTGCATAATCAACTCCATTTCCACACAGTGCCAGTTACTGAATCTGCCTTCATCTGCGGCAACAAAGATGATGGCTTCCATCTCTAATGCTTGTGACATGAACTTGAAGAAAATTGTTCCCCTTTAGTGAAAAATGAGACCAACTTAGGTGAATGGAGAAAGAAAGAAGACAAAAAGAAGACGAAGGGGAGGGATGGAGGAAAGTAGAAATAGAGAACGAGATATCCATAGAGGAAGGAGTTAATTAGCTTTTCATTAGTGGACAATTTCTATCAACTAAGAGAAAATCAGTTAGTTTTAGGGTCTGTTTGGTTGAGGTAAAGTGAGAAAGGAAAAAAAAAGATTTCTTTAATTGTTTGGTAGCTAAGAAAGTTTGAAAAGAAAGCGGAGATGAAAATTGTGAAAGGAGAGGGAGAGGTAATGTGCGTGTGAGAGAGAGAGAGAGAGAGAGAGAGAGAGAGAGAGAGAGAAATAAAATCCCACCATTCTAGGAGGAAAATGATAAGAAAAATTTATGCTAGTAATCTTCTCTCACCATTTTAGGAGAACAAGATATCCATAGAGTAAGGAGTTAATTAACTTTTCATTCATGTTAAATTTCTATCAACTAAGAAGAAAATTACTTAGTCTTAGGGTGTGTTTGGTTTGAGGGAAAGAGAGAAAATATATTTTTTTAAATTGTTCGATAGCTAAGAAAGATTGAAAAGAAAGCGTAGACTAAATTGTAATAAAAAGGAGAGGGAGAGGTGATGATAGGAGGAGGAGGAGGAGAAGAGAGAGAGAATGAAATTCACCATGTTAGGAGGGAAATGATAAGAAAAATTTATGCTAATTTTCTCTTTCTTTTTTTTTTTTCCAAGGTACTAAATGGCGGGAGGTGGGGCAGAGAGGGTCCACCTAGCGCCTAGGCAGCCTAGGTACTTGAATTTTTCTGCTACAATTTCACCAATTTCTATGTAAACCAACCCTTGTTCTTGTATACAATGACCAATTTGATGAGTTTACAGCCCATATTCTTGTATATGTAGGCTTCATACTGTCATCCTTTTATTCCTAATGAAGAGATACAAGATGGAAGAGAGCGGTTCATGCGCTTGTGCGTATATTAGGGTTTTCTGCTGAACGAAAAATGAGGGAGAAGGAACAAGGAAGAAGATGGATGGCAAATTCACCATGTTAGGAGGGAAATGATAAGAAAAATTTATGCTAGTAATTTTCTCTTCTTTTTTTTTCCCAAGGTACTAAATGGCGGGAGGTGGGGCAGAGAGGGTCCACCTAGCGCCTAGGCAGCCTAGGTACTTGAATTTTTCTGCTACAATTTCACCATTTCTATGTAAACCAACACTTGTTCTTGTATACAATGACCAATTTGATGAGTTTACAGACCCTATTCTTGTATATGTAGGCTTCATACTGTCATCCTTTTATGCCTAATGAAGAGATACAAGATGGAAGAGAGCGGTTCATGCGCTTGTGCGTATATTAGGGTTTTCTGCTGATTTTCTGCTGAACGAAAAATGAGGGAGAAGGAACAAGGAATAAAATGGATGGCACATGTGTCATGTGACTCATTTGAGTAGGGTTATGTCATTTTGGTGTCTAGGCTCAAAGTGATAGAATGGGACTATTTCGGCCTAAGCCCACTGGGCAATTCAAAACCGGTTTGAACCCTAAAATAACTATATTCATTTGTAGCTTTCAACACATAACAATAGTCAACGGAGTAACTCTCTCTCTCTCTTTCTCTCCTCTACATTTCCAAGATTTGATCTAACTCGCTCTCTCTCCAGATCTGCTCTTTTTCTTCTTGATGCTGCGCCTTGCCACATGACACATGAACTGCCTATGAAAAAGCGAGCATAGGAATCCGCTTAGCGCCTAGGTGCCGCGTAGGGCACTATTTAGAACAATGCCTTTTTTCCTTTCATTTTCTCTCCTAACCAAACATGCCAAACATTTTCTCTTTCAATTTCTTTTCCTTTCCATCACTTTTCCTCAAACCACACAAACCCTTACTTTCATTTTCTTGGAAGGAATTCAAATTACTATGACGAATGTAGGTAACTATTCAAATTGACAAATTATAATTAGGTAACTTTAGCTTGGCTTATAAACCAGTATACTTTTCAGCTCGAACAAAATAATGCAGCCCAAAGGATGGCACATTAGTCAAGGTTACCAAGTAATCGTATTTTTTATTAGTTTTTATTATACCTGAACATTTTTCCTTTTAATTTTCTCTCCTAACCAAACATGCCAAACATATTTTCTCTTTCATTTTTGTTTCCTTTCCTCACTTCCCTCAAACCAAATGCACCATTTCATTTACTTGGAACTGGATTCAATTACAATGACATTTGTTAAATTATAGATGTTAACTATTGAAGTAGACAAATTATAATTAGGTAATTTTAGCTTGGTGTATAAACCAGATATATTTTTCATCTTAAACATAATGAAACCCAAAGGATGGCACATTGGCCAAGGTTACCAAGTCAACGTATTTTGATTAGTTCTATAAACCCAAAAGTTTGAAGCACGCCAAATTATTCCCGAACGCTGAACTTGTAACTATGAGCACAAGTGCCTTGGCCATATTCTTGTATATCTATTAGCTACTTTTAGTTCTTTTGTACTCTATCGCCTCCTTTAGATGAACGATAGATAGCCTCCTGTTGGGGATTAGCAAAAATACATCCAAAAAATCAGAGAATATCTCAGAAAAAATTTACAACCGCAAAAACAAAATTTTACGTGGTTCAGGCAAGATGCCTACTTATACGGACGAGGGTGATTCAGTTCCACAATAAAGAAGAAAAGAATTACAATAGCTCTCTCAACGCTTCTCTCTTTGCTCTCAAGAACTCTCTACCACACAGATAAATAAGAAGAAGACAAAACTCTCCCAAACTTTTGTGTTGAATTTATTCAACAACTTTAGCTCTCTCAAACTTTTGTGTACAACTTTAGTTCTCTTGTGTTGAACTTATTCAACAACTTTCATTGAGCACAATAAGGTATCTCAAGGAGAACCTTTAGACCCCTTTATATAGTGTTTCATGTGTCCATATATAGAAATCCAATCTTATGTAGTCTTAAAATCTCATCTTATGTAGGTTTATCATATATAAAAAAATCCATATATGGAAATAAATCAAATATATGGTCAAAGTCAAAATAGTCATATGTCTATTTTTTGATATTTTTCTCCATATCTCCACCTCGGCAATGTTTTGCCACAAAATCGAACCGACACATTCCTCCATCACACAACTTCACCAAATCGACCATTCGTCAATCCCGTCCCCTAAGGACTCTCAAGCAATAGGAAGGACTTGGAGCAAGTCCAAACAATGTTGGTACTTAGCTCCAGGAACAACTTTAGTCAACATATTAGCAGCGTTGTCCTTCATATGCACATTTTCAAGTGCAATGACGTCTTCTACGACATCTAGTATAAAGTGGTAGCAAACATCAATATGCTTGGTCCTCACATGATGGACTTGATTATTTGCCAAGTGGATAGCACTCATGCCGTCACAATGCACATCAACTACATCTTGCTTCACCCCCAAGTCATCAAACAAGCCACAAAGCTATAGGCCTTCTTTTACTGCCTCTGTCACAATCATATACTTTGCATCCGTAGGATAAGGCAACCGTAGCCTGCAACATAGATCTCCAACCGACTCGTACACCATGTAAAACACGTATCCAGTAGTTGACCTACGCCTATCTAGATCACCATCATAGTTCGAATCAACATATCCACTAACCTGACTAAAGTCTCCACCAAAGTGTAATCCCACATCAAAGGTGCCCTTCAAGTACCTGAATATCCACTTCACAGCCTCCAAGATGCCTACTTTCACGGACAAGAGTGATTCAGTTACACTATAAAAAAGAAAAGAAATTGTAATAGCTCTCTCAACACTTCTCTCCTTCCTCTCAAGAACTCTCTACCACAAAGATAAATAAGAAGACAAAACTCTCTCAAAATTTTGTGTTGAACTTATTCAACAATTTTAGCCCTCTCAAACTTTTGTGTTGTACTTATTCGACAACTTTAGCTCTCTTATGTTGAACTTATTCAACTTTCATTGAGCACAATGAGATGTCTCAAGGAAAAAGTTTAGACCCCTTTATATAACATGTCATGTGTCCATATATGGAAATTCAATCTTTTATAGGCTTAAAATCCAATCTTAGATAGACTTACCATATATGGAAATCCATAAATGGAAATCAATCAAATATTGGAAACCAATCAAATAATGGTCAAAGCCAAAAATGGTCATGGGCCTATTTTTGGACATTTTTCTTCGTATTATCCCTTTATCAATATCCTTGGGCCAAATGAATGAAATAAACCATTTCACAAATTTAATGTGTTCGAAATCTATTTATGTCGAAATCAAGGGCTGGGGGTAGCGCTTCAAACTTGAAGTAAAGTTATGTTAAACCTATTATTGTGTTGTCTTTTTTTACTTTGTGGACGCTAACATCTTTTGAATCATATTATTTAAACTATTATTATTATAATAGAATCAATCTATTCACTATGCATGAATAGTAGGTGCACATCTTATTAGACGAATGTCGTGATGAAGGTAAAATTAACCAGTAAAAATATTATTATGTTCAAAGATAAGGTTGGGACTAAAGATAGAAGAAAAGCATGATAGATGTGCCCCATAAATAGTATTCTACATGCCAATGTTCTCATTCAAGGATCACTTTGCTGCATTTTATATGAAATGGAATAACATACAAGAAAAAATAGTATAAGATGTAATGCCTCGCTCCATGCGGTGCATTATGATGGTTTGTTAGCTCGAAGTACTTAGATGGACTTAGATTCAGGCGGAGAAATCATTCATAAAACTAATATATAATCAGGACAGAAAGTCAATTTGTATAATGTAAGTGGTGTTGGTCCTTCGCTCCTTTATCTTCACGCTTAACAAAATAACTTCTTTCGCTTATGTGTTGTGCACTTCCATCAATGATATCTTAACAAGAGTTTCAAAAGATAAAGATAGCATATTATTGTTAACATATTGTAAAAGAATGATGGAAATATTGTATTTGTTGTAATGAAGTAATAGAACTGTGGAAAAATGTTTGGGACCGTTGGGTCGCCATTTATGGTAAGTTCCTGGATTGGGCGATAGGAGTTACAATGATGACTCGAGTAAATATGGTAATACAGATGTGAATATGTTGGGCTATATTTCTTCAAGTTTTTTGTAATCATGCATTTTATGTTTTTATAGTTAAGTTGCATATGCATCCATAATCATGGACAATTTGTGCATAATGTTTGGTTTCCTCGAACGGTATCCGCGACCACGGAACCCATTCGGCCTAGAAGAAACATTGATAACTTGTGCTTAAGTACAAGCACATGAATTACGGAACCTCCAATGAGGCTAACTACCTGTGCAAATAGGGGGCATCGTAATTCCATAAATAGTCCAAGATGGTGTGCCACCAGTGAATGAACGAGTAAGCTAATCCTTGTTTACAGGAAGGGATAATCGACCGTGGGTAAGAATCATTGTATGGTGATCGTTTATATGTTTTCACATTCCTATCTTATATGAATTGTTAATTGACCTTAAGGAAAGAATATGATCACTAATAATGTTGTTTCATGCCACATGATTACTGTGTTGATTTTAGGTGTCGGGTTAAAGTCTCTCACTAGCGCATTTTCTAAATGCTGACCCCCTCCTAAATATGTGCGGGGATCGCTTAACAATTTCTGAGGCATAGAAGAATTTGTTGGGCGAGTTGAAGCTGAAGCTTTTCTTGTGAAATATGTTATCTTCTGTTATAAATAACATAATGTATGGAACATTGTAGGTCTTTTGCGTTAGTGAGATGAAAGCCAAGTTGGCAAATTTCAGTTGGCTATTGAGAGCCTTTCTATTCCGCTACAATTATCAATACAGAGATACATTTCATATATCTTGTTTTAACTTTAATTTATCTGCTTATTTCTGCTGCAAAGTCCTTGCTTTGAGATAAATTATCAACTGTGTTCTTTCTTGCATTGTATTAGTACAATTTAGACTTGAAGGACATCACGTCCCGTGACGGCTTTTCGGTTTTGTGCAACCGGAACGTGACATAAGACAACACAAACATAAGTAGTTAACAAACAGATCACTAGAAGTCATCAAAAACATTCGCGGAACTACAACAACAACTACATAGCCTTATCCGAAATTTCTGGGGTTGGCTGTTCAAAGCCTGTGGTTCCAAATTATTCATGGTAGCTGGAAAAAATTATAATCAGTGTAATGTGGAGTAAGATCGTGATGAAGTAAAAATGATGAAATTGATTTACCCTTCCAAGGAAATAACTAGGTGCAGACGGTTGTTGTTCATCTTGAAAATAGAGTAGCTTGAGCTCATGCAAAGCAGCAGTAGCTAGAGAAAACCTAGAGCCCTAAAACCCAAACACCAGCAAATTACAAAATGCAAGTCCCATCTCAAAAGATTTAAATCATGTGACAAGAAGATAGTAACCTTTCGAAGGGTGGAGGCAGATTGCAAAAGATGGTCCGTCATGCATTCCTTGCAACCTAAAATTTGAAGCATGACACGCCTGAATGCTATAAAAGGTTCCAACAAGTTCAAGTGCACTTGTGACTGTCTTAATATGTAACTCCAGTTTGCATTAAGCAACTCCATCTAAAAGCATAAACCAGAAATATTAGCCAAGAAACTATAACAATAAACTTAAAATACATGCACATATTGAAACTTGGACTACAAAACAAATCCATATGTTATTGATGTATACATATTGGTCATGGATATGGGTGTTATACTCTATTTTTTCTACCATTTCTATTATCTATAATGAAATTCAAAATTTACAACATCCAATGGAGCAAACACTAATTCGCCGTGAGACATGATTTGTTGCAATCCAATCTTTTGCATATATTAATTTTTTATGTCTTTTGTATCCCAAATTACATTGCACATTAAGATGATTTACATGCCTTTTAATTATAACATGGAGAGTGTAGCTTTAAGAAAGAAAGATGCTTTAAACAAATAAAACATGATAATCTCTTTTCTATTTTCATTTCAATGTGATGAGTGAATTAGGACCTGAGATTTGGTTAAATCAAATTGTCATTTATTTACCTCTGAATTTCCTAGTCATTTTAATTTTTGAACTAGCATCACAGAGAATTTCTAATCTCACGTGACCATTTGAGTATGCATCTACAACCACAGCCAACAACATATCAAACTTCAAAATTCAAATCTTGAAGCAAAGACTAGTACTTGAATTATAACCAAGAAAAACGAGTCTGATTCCATTTACCCAACAGGAAAAGCAAAAGATGAACAATACATATGTTGTTTATACATACTAGTTATCATTTTAATTATAACACAAGGAGATTATAGAAAGAAAGTAAATACTGAAAGAATAACCTGGAATTTCGTAGGAATAATAGGTTCAGGGAAAATCTTGTTGTTTGGAGATCTTTGTTCCCTATTCAGATGTGGCTTCCAGCGCAAATTCCAAGCCAAACCAAGATGGTCTAGTATCTACACATACGAGTATCAATTAAAGTGTGGCAGTAAATTGTGTGAGCAACTGAGCAATATACATGCATTTACCTACCTGTAGCTTAACTATAGTAGAATATATATATTGAGTACTCTCTCTGCTAGCATCTGAGATAGACAGCACAAGCTCCTGAAGTATAGACCATTATATAAAGTAGTGTTATAACTAAGGGGTAAAAAACATAGGGTCTCTACAGAAATACTACAAAACAAGAAAGAGAGATACAAATAAATACGACTCATACCTTCTTCGAATCAACAAGTTTCATATGGAACTCATCGGTATCTCCCTCTTGTAAAGCCCTAAAGCAACTATTCAAAAAGGGGAAAAATAAAGAATTACCAAATAATCTAGAATGAATCTTAATAAATAGAATATAGTAGCTTTGAACTAAGGGTCTGCTTGGATTGAGGGAAAAAAAAATAAGTAGAGTTAAGTGGGGTCAAGTGAAGGGAGTTAAGTGAGGGGGAGTAGAGTCAATACATATAACCTTACTTGGATTGAAGGGAGAGTTACGTGGGGTGTGTTAATAACTCTTGTTTGCATTGGAGGTTTTGAGTGAGAGGAGGATTAATAAAAATATAATAGTTACCAAAATACCCTTATTACGTATGTCATAAAATTAAATTTGATAGAAATTTTAATTAAGACTTGTCAAAAATATCTTCACAAATGAGGAATATACGGAGCAACATGTTGAAAGTATGAAAAAATGGAGAAAAAAGTCATAATATTTTATATGACAAATAAGGGATATTTATGACTGTTTAAACAAAACCCCCTCAATCTCCCCCGTTAACCCTCCGATTTGGGGGTTAAAAAAAAGACAAAAGAGGGTTAAACAAACCCCCACTTAACCCTCTATAACCCCCTCCTAAACTACCAACCTCAAACCAAGCATGGTTTTTTTTCCCCTCACTTAACTACCCTCGGTTAACCCTCTTAACCCTCAATCCAAGCAGATCCCCTAAAAGATAAAATATAAGAAAATTACTAAGGGCACCACCAAAAGTGATAGGGGCTATCACACAATAGGGGCATCACCCTTAAGTTGTAAAAATGTTAGGGGGATCACATCATTTGTTAGAGGCATCACCATTTCAAACACCCAAACTCCTCTTCTCCCTTCCTCTTCCTCTCCTCTCATACAACTTCCTATTCCTCTTGCAATCTATTCCTCTTGCAACCTTAAAAGAAGATGACAAGTTAAATCTTCCTCTTCTTCCTCTCTTCATTTCAATGTATATTTTCTATTTTTTCCAAGATAAAAATGAACCCAACAATTTTTAGGGTTTTTTTTCTTCTTGATTTTTAGATTTCAATTAATGTATGTTGGGGATTTATTCTTTCGAACACCATTATTGATCGTTTTGAACACCAATTTTAGGGTTTGGAAGCTTTAGAAATCGGCACAGTCGAGTTGAGGACGACGAAGGACTGCAAATATCATGGTAGTCCTAAGACAACACAATTTTTTGTCTTAGGACTGCCAGGATTTAACCACCATAATCCTAGCAGTCCTAACAGACAAAACTGGTATAGCCCCTAACATTTTTTGAAGGGTATTTTGGGTATCAAAAAATGACAAATTTTTAAAAATGTGATAGCCCCTATAACTTTGTGTGCTGCCCTCAGTAATTTAGAAAATATAATTCTGAAATGCACTGTAATACAACACCATAATCATTGAACTAATAAGACCAGATATCCATGCAAATCCTACATTACTTTAACAGATCACATTGAACAATGAACCAAAGGAACCACCAACTTAATAGACCAAGACTATAACAATAATCACCATCAGGCTAATCATAGACAGCAGGAACTTCCAGAGGCACCGACTACATGAAATATACAAGCCCATTCAAGAAATCACCACCATCACTCTCTTTTGCCAGCAATAGTTTCAAAGATTGGATTAGCCCATACATGAGTTTGGGGGTTTGCTCCCTTGTTGCGTAACGTTGTACTGCATTCCAAACGGACCAGTTGCATTATCTATCAATTCAAAAAGGATGTTCTAGGACAACTCAATGATTATCACCAACATAGGATTGTCCTAAGCAGAAATTTGTGAGTGAGATCGAGGATCACAGTATCATGCAGACTGATGATTAAACTATTCTGCAAAAGGTTGTTAGTACAATACAGGTCAATACAATACAGGTCAATCATCCTATGGAGCCTTCTTGTACTAGAGCTATGCTGCATAGATGATTATGATTTAATGGGAAAAAGCTCGACTGTCAGCATTACAATATACATGAGAGGAAAAACCCTATCCAAGGACTCTAACCCCATTAACTAAACTTAGATCCTTGATGGTATTAATTCCACCAGAACATACATAGAAGAAAAAGATGATTCGGACATCAATAAAAGTACGCTTTTTTGCACAAGTACCAAATCTTGCTTAGAACTCCCACAAATTTAGACAAATTCCTTCTATGTAAGCCAAAATGAATCCAATCAAAGTAAAATTCCGTTTTGTCCTTCTCACCTTCTTTCTCCTCCACTCCACCCTGACCCGTCACCACCAACCCCTTCTTCCTGTCCGCACTCCCCTATGTTAAACCCATCATCAACAACTCCTCCCCCGCATGGCACCAATAAATTTCCTTCTATGTAAGCCAAAAAAGAATCCAATCATTAACTAACATTGTAAAATGTCCTCCCCTCCACCCAGACCCATCACCACCAACCCCTTCTTCCTCTCCGCACTCCCCCATGTTAAACCCATCATCAACAACTCCTCCCCCACGTCACCAACCATCTCCTCCTTCACCCATTCCTCTCCTCACTCCCCCATGTTAAACCCATCATCAACAACTCCTCCCCCATGTTAAACTTAGACCCTTGATGGTATTAATTCCACCAGAACATACATAGAAGAAAAAGATGATTCAGACATCAATAAAAGTCTTTTATGCATAAATACCAAATCTTGCTTAGAACTCCCACAAATATAGACAAATTTCCTTCTATGTAAGCCAAAAATGAATCCAATCAATAACTAATAATGTAAAATTCCGTTTTGTCCTTCTCACCTTCTTTCTCCTCCCCTCCACCCTGACCCGTCACCACCAACCCCTTCTTCCTGTCCGCACTCCCCTATGTTGAACCCATCATCAACAACTCCTCCCCTACATGCCACCAATAAATTTTCTTCTATGTAAGCCAAAAATGAATCCAATCATTAACTAACATTGTAAAATGCCCTCCCCTCCACCCAGACCCATCACCACCAACCCCTTCTTCCTCTCCGCACTATCCCATGTTAAACCCATCATCAACAACTCCTCCCCACATCACCAACCATCTCCTCCTTCACCCATTCCCTTCCCAACTCCCCATCCCAGTGAACGGGGCGGGAGGAGTGGAGCATTAGGGAAGGAGGAGGAAGGGGTCAAGAGTTTGGCATAGGAAGAGCAGAAAAATGTCTAAGAAAAAAGAAAAATCTTTAACTTGGAGTATTCACATTTTTTTTTACTGAACTTTACAATGGGATTTATAACTCGATTTGGGTGAAATGTTAATTATCATCACAAATAGGAACTATAGCTTCTGGGATTATAAGTGGAATGTCATTCCTAAGCAACACCAATCCATTAAAACAAATCAAAGATCTATCGTGTAGTATCATGCTATGCAATGTTACCTAGACTCGGGTATGGTGTCGCGTACCGGTACGTATTCAAAAGTCGGGCCCATCAAACTCATAATTAAAGGATACGCGAACTCGGCTGAAAATGATACTAAAATCGGGTACAGGTACATGGATACTATATATATATATATATATATATATATATATAGAAATTTAGTGGTGGAGATTTAGTGGTGGAGATTAAAAGGTGCAGACCCCACAACCTTTTTAAGTCATCTAATCTCAACCATTCAATTCCAATGTAACGTATATAACATAGGTTGGTTTTATAATACAAAACCAACCGGTTGGTTCTAGAGCACTCTCAAAATATATATATATATATATATATATATATATATATTATATATATTATATATATATGATCTCAGAATTTGATTTCTTCATTTAATTTCAGTATTGGTGTTGATTAATTAAAATACAATTACAAAAGGTATGGATATGGAGTATTCAAAAAACTACCAATATTGCAAAAGAGTGATATTAATTAATTACTAAATTTTAGAATGACTTACCGTGCATATTTCGAAAGACAAATTGTCTTCAGCCACTATTTCATAGATTTAAGTACATAATTAATAAGTTATGCAGTAAAGCACATAAATAATGAGTATTAATTTTTTTAATGTCGTTAATTGAAATTAAATGTATGAGTTGCAAACTGCATGTGTGCCTCTTGCCATTCTTTGTTACCTATCAAGTTGCTACACGTGTCAATTTTTTTGGAACATAAAAGACCGTTGAATAGTTCAAAACATAAAGTAATTAATCTAAATCTTTTTTTTGTCGGGGGTGGGGGGAATGAAGCGTTTTCATTATCCATATAAGGAGGGAGGATCCAAAATCAAATTAAGAAGAAAGTTTGTATTCCTTATCATGTATGTTTTTTTCCATCTTATTTTTATTTCTTTGAGCATGGCTTCTCCCCTGAACTTCTACATTTTGTCGTGTCCGTTGGTCATTTGACGAGTCCAACCCGGATCCCGTATCCGTGGCGTGTCGTCTCGATCCTGGTGCCTCGGCCTAAAGTGTCGAGTCAAAGTAACATAGTTATAATGAAATACCCATCTTGACAAAAGATGACCCACATGTTAAACATGTCTATGTTAAGGGCTATAGCCTATTTAGGTAGAGGACCTCTTTTTTGGAAGGTTGTTAGAAATTTGGTGTATCTCGAATTTCATACACATTTTTTCATTATATGGCCCATATTCCATATCCTGGTTGAATTAGGTAATTGCTGAATAATAAGTTTGGTTAATTTTGAAGATTTCTACCATTTGTGGACAGTTGCAACTTTTAGTGAATGGTTGCACCTTTAATGAAAGGTTGTGTGTATAGAAAAATTCGTTCCCTCTCAACCTATTTCATGAGTTGCACCTTTAATGAAAGGTTTTCTTTTTAATAACCCTAATGATGGAATTTGGGTTCATATATATAGGAGAAGAGAGGGAACGAATTTTCCTATACATGCAACCTTTCATTAAAGGTGCAACCCATTTACTAAAAGTTGCAACTGTACATCAAAGTTGTAAATAGTAGGAATCTTGACCAAACTATTATTATTCATCAGTTTACTAATTCAACTAGAATATGGAATATGGGTCATATAATGAAGAAATGTTTATGAAATTCGAGATACACCAAATTGCCAACAGGTTGTAATTTCCATGTAGTTTGGAAGACTTCTAAGCAATCAACAAGATCTGGGGGACTTATGTAAAAGTAAGCTAGATTCAAGGGGCTTAGATGAAACAATCCATAAAATAAACAAATCGTCTCACAATTTGGACAGATGCAACGCACACAATAGGTAGTACACGAGCCACTAGTACTATAGGTAGGCCTAAATGAAGATGGATTGAAGTATTAAAGAAGAATATGGTTTTTGTTGGTGTTATAGAAGACATGGCCCTTAAAAGGGCTACATGGAAGACAAGAATTCAAACAGCTGATAAAAATTTGGTATAAAAACTTTGTTCTTCTTCTTGTTGTTGTAACCAACCCTTAAACTGTCACTGGTCACTTTTCTTATTCAGCTCTATTGAAGGTCATCATAATTTTATTCTGTTAATATGAAGAGAATTAGAGAGAACATCAAGGATTCTCTTTATATAATTTTTATAGTTCAAAAGAATCATTTAAAAAAAAAAGAGTCTCAAAAGAATAGACTTGATTGCTAAAATAATAGCGTACTAAACATCAGTAAGTAACAATGCAGTCATGCTGTAACCTTTTCTACATGTACTCCTTATTTCTCAAAAGAATATACTTGATTGCAGACATATTAGGCCATATAAACATTCAGAGTTTAGAAAATGCACCTATGCAAGTTCTCATTGAACGGAGTAAAGTATTCACTTAAACGATGAGTTTCATTTTCCGAGGTGAGTAATGTAAAGTCCCAGTTTCCAGCTCTCCATGCTGCTTCATACTGAAAACAAAAGAAATCACTGCATAAGGGAAGATCAAACAAGCAAGCAAAAACTGAATGTGCACAACAATTGAAACTCACAAGTAATTAAACAAATAATGAAGAACGGGCATAGTTTGGTTAATCTTTATTTATTCGGTGGAAAATTTTGCAACATGCAAATGCAGACCAACCTGAAATTCAGTAAATTCAGAATCATTTTGGAAATGACCAATTTGACTAGTCAATCCTTGGCAGTACTTGTCCAGCACATGAGTACAACCATTGTTCTGCAAAGATTTCATTAATCCTTTGTAATATTTCCAATTTCTCGTTTTGTCTTCTTCCACATAGGAGTTTAGAGAATAAATTGAAGATGATTTTCCTGATAAGGTAATCTGTTCTGCAGCCGGTGATCGAACAAGCAAGTCATAATACTC
The DNA here is from genome assembly GCA_029216955.1 of Iris pallida. Lineage (NCBI taxonomy): Eukaryota > Viridiplantae > Streptophyta > Magnoliopsida > Asparagales > Iridaceae > Iris > Iris pallida. The sequence goes on from JANAVB010010600.1 coordinate 19,170,635, forward strand.
TAGAGCTTTACTCCAATTTCCCTCATGCTCGTATGTAATGAGTTGAGATGTCAACTGTAAGTGGAAGAGATCAAAGAGTTCCAATAGTTAAACATAGGGATTTAAAGGGCAGAAAAGTAGCCATATAAATGTCAAATTTGTTTCTCTGACAAAACAAGATGTTAACTTAGTTGATGATGTTAATTGATATATGAACTCGCAAACTAGTACAGTATATACTAAGTGTTAAGTTAGTTAGACTCCTAAATAATGTCATATATATATATATATATATATATATATATATATATATATAAAATATATATATATATATATATATATATATATATGGAAAATGTAATTTTATTGCTATTTAATACATACTACATCCTGCTTCCTTCAAATCATGCTAATAACATCATATTCTATATTGTGCAAGTGCAATCGTTTCGGGTTCTGCCAACTACCTTCCCCCAAGATTGGCCTCCAACGTGCTCACTTCCCATGGTTTGGCCGCCCTCCCGCATATATATATATATAATATATATAATATATATATATATATATGGAAAATGTAATTTTATTGCTATTTAATACATACTACATTCTGCTTCCTTCAAATCATGCTAATAACATCATATTCTATAATGTGCAAGTGCAATCCTTTCCGGTTCTGCCAACTACCTTCCCCCAAGATTGGCCTCCAACGTGCTCCCTTGCCATGGTTTGGCCGCCCTCCCACCTCACTTGGGAGGGCCGACCGCCCATCCTCGCTGACGGACATGTCCCGTTCAAACTCCTGTATCCAACGGGTCCCCTTTGCTGTCTACTTCCTCCTTCTCCACCTCCTATGATTTTCCCTTTCCACCGTTGTACTATCGTCGTCCATCCCCCGACTTCTTCAGACAATGCCGCTCTATGGATGTTGTTGTCTCCCTCTCGGGCCTCTCCTTCCTTTCATGCGCCATGATCCCAAGGGATAACCCAAAATCCTAGATCGCCAGCATCTCTCTCTCCATATAATATATATATATATATATATAGGGTGCGGATCAAAATAATATTGGTGCGGATCAAAAATAATATATATGGAGCGGATCAAAAGCCCCACCCGCGGAGCAACGCCAAAGCCACCCCACCCCCCCAACGGATCGGGGGGCCGCTCGATCCAACGGTCAAGGGGAGACGGCTTCCCGCGTGGCTTCGCGGACGGGGCTCCGAATCCGGATCCACACACACACACACACACACCACACACACATATATATAATATATATATATATATATTATATTTTTTTTTGGAAGAAAGGTAAATTTTATTCCAAAGCAACTCAGTAATCGTACAACATACAATCAGAGTGGGACTCCCACACATCAAGACCTCATAACATTTACATCAAATTCGATGTTATGAAGCATGTCCACCAGAGGTGTAACCAGTCCCTCGAATATCCGACGGTTTCGTTCCCGCCAGACATGCCAAACCGAAGCAGCCAGACGAACCCTGGCAGTCCGGAACCAGTC